>CM055117.1:858607737-859117737 GCA_029206835.1 Rana muscosa
TCTCCCCCTGTAATATCCACAATCTTCCCCCCCTGTAATATCCACAACCTTCTCCCCCTGTAATATCCACAATCTTCTCCCCCTGTAATATCCATAATCTTCTCCCCCTGTAATATCCACAATCTTCTTCCCCTGTAATATCCACAATCTTCTCCCCCTGTAATGGGCATCTCCCCCATTTACCTTAGTCTCTCCCGCCGGCCAGTTCAGATCCACGAGCAGCGAGGGTGAGGGGTGATGACGTCAGCGCGCACAAGGCGGCCGCCGCCGCCGGGTGCACCAAGATGGCCGCGGCTCCGGAGCTAGGCCGAAGCCGCGGCCTTTCCTAAGGCCGAGGCCGCGAAGTCGCTCCGCGGATCGAGTGGTGATCCGATCCGAACAGGGTGACCCGTTCGGATCACGGATCACCGCCGATCCGTTGCAGCCCTATGGGACATATATTGCAATGCCAAAACAGAGCAGGCTTACCTGGAGGTTTCCGCAGACCTTCATCATGGAATAGTGACACAATGAGCCTGGCATACCCAGGGCAGTTGTAGACTTCTCATATGCATGTGCCAAAACTGAAATAAAATGACAAGCATACAGTACTGTGCAAAAGTTTTAGGCACGTGTGAAGAAATCTTAATGATTAAGCACAACTGTACTGTGTGAAACTCTTCTACAAGACTGTATATTGGTGTCTTTTGATGTCATCTTGGTGATTCAATTAACAGCAATTGGACTTTCATCTTCTTTGCTTCATATACCCACGGAGGCCGGCCGGGGCAAGCACTTGATTGAATTTCTTATTAGGCATAGTTCATTCACCTGGAGGGGTGGTTTCTTTATTTCTATGTGTGAAGAAATGCTGTAAAGTAAGAATGATTTCAAAAATATATATTGTTTATTTATTCTTTCAATTTACAAAATGCAACAGAAGAAAAATCAAAATTAAATCAATATTTGGTGTGACTACCCTTTGACTTCAAACCAGCATCAATTCTTACACTTAGGCCGGGTTCACACTTGGCCGACAAATGCTCCGACATTGGGAGCTCATGTCGCATGACGTGTGAAAATCAATGTTTCCCTATGAGAGCTGTCTTAACTGGTCCGACACAAGTCGGTCCGACTTTTAAAATGCTCCCTGTACTACTTTGGTCCGACTTTGATCCTACTTCAGCCCATTGAATATCATTGAAGTCGGATCAAAGTAGGAGCCTTGTCCTTACCATCCAACTTTTGACATCCGACATGTGATTACAGCAGCAGTAAAAGGAATTTATCTCACTCTGGGATTGTTTTGATTGGTCAAAGAACAAGTCAGACTATCACAAAGTCGGATCAAAGTAGTATCCTGTTCATTCAAGTCGGATGGATGTCGGACCAATGTAGGACCAATGTAGCACTGATGTCGCAGAGCAAAGTAGGATGAAAGTTGTATGACTGTCGTGTCGTACCAGTGTGAACCCAGCCTCAGTCCTACAATGGATACTATTTTGATCCAACTTTGTGATAGTCTGACTTGTTCTTTGACCAATAAAAACAATCCCAGTGTGAGATAAATTCCTTTTACTGCTGCTGTAATCACCATGTCGCATGTCACAAGTCGGATGGTTAGGACAAGGATCCTACTTTGATCCGACTTCAATGTTATTCAATGGGCTGAAGTAGGATCAAAGTCGGACCAGAGTAGTACAGGGAGCATTTTCAAAGTCGGACCGACTTGTGTCGGACCAGTAAATACATATAAAAAGCAGTGCAGCGCTAAAGACTAAAAAATTACATCAAAAGTCCAAAACAATATGCAGCAAGATGAGGCCAGAGGATGTTGAAAGGCAACAAAGGTGCAGAACTTCTTAGGTGGAAAATGGGGTGCTTCAATCAATCACCAAACATCCAAGCATAAGCGTCTCCTCCCCCTGAAGTACAAACCGCTCACCTGAACGAATGGACCTCTGAGCAAACAGAAGGTAAATCACGCTGTCCCTTGACTAGGGCAGTGGTAAGATGTTGTCTTCACGTAAGGTCCTTCTCTAAGACTCCTCAGTCGGTAAATGGTCTCCAAAACTCGCTCATACACAGAATGGATCATGTAAAAATATAAAGGAAACGTATAGTGCTCTCCATATGTAAAAGCAACACATTTATTAAAATGAAGTAAAATTACTCACAAACACGGTACTATAACCTAGTGCATGGCATGAAGTACATATAAAAGAACCAGGTAGGTGGCTGTCCTGACATCACTATAAGCCCCCCGCACACGTATCGTCCGTGGTGCAGGACTTCCTCAGCGGATATGGAAAGGGCTAGTGCGTCAGTGCTAAATTTATAACATCGATTCCTGGTTCAATCAATTACATGTCCCGCCCACTCCCAGCAAGAGGACTGCCCATCACAGGTGATGCGGGTAACACAATCACTCGCATCAACATAAACAAAACAACGTTTATAGAGATGCAGCACTCTCCTCAATACTATAAGACTCTCCTGCATCATATTAGAGATCAATGCATTAACAGTGACCAGAAAAACAAGCAGGATGTACAGAGGCGTAACTAGAACCTTCAGGGCCCCGGTGCAAGAAACCATGGAGGGCCCCCCTGACCCCCGGCCAGGGCCCTTCCCACTGATCCCAGGGGCAGCAGGACCTGGATAGGAGGGGGAACAAATCCTCTTTATTTTCCTCCTGCTGCCACTGAATCTCTATCGGAGGGAGAGGAGGAGAAGCAGGCTTTTGGTGGCGGCAGGAGAAAAATGGAGGGGATTTGTTCCTCTAAATGCCCCCCATTTAGGTGTTTAGGGGCAACATGTGTGCTATTGCAATTGTAGCTACGCCCCTGGGATGAGTGGCAGCGGTAGTGGTGGGGGGTGGGATCAGTGGTGGTTGGGGAGGGATAGGATCAGTGGCATCGATGGTGGTGGGGGATGGGATGAGTGGCAGCAGTGGGGGGGTGGGATCAGTGGCAGCAGTGGTGGTTGGGTGGGGATGGGATCAGTGACAGCAGTGGTGGTGGGGTGGGTATCAGTGGCAGTAGTGGTGGTGGGGTGGGCATCAGTGGCAGTAGTGGTGGTGATGTGGGGGGCATCAGTGTTAGTAGTGGTGGTGATGTGGGGGGCATCAGTGGCAGTAGTGGTGGTGATGTGGGGGGCATCAGTGGCAGTAGTGGTGCTGATGTGGGGGTATCAGTGGCAGTAGCGGTGGTGATGTGGGGGTATCAGTGGCAGTAATGGTGGTGATGTGGGGGGATCAGAGGCAGTAGTGGTGATGTGGGGGTATCAGTGGCAGTAGTGGTGGTGATGTGGGGGTATCAGTGGCAGTAGTGGTGGTGATTTGGGGTATCAGTGGCAGTAGTGGTGGTGATGTGGGGGTATCAGTGACAGTAGTGGTGGTGATTTGGGGGTGGCAGTAGTGGTGGTGGTGGTGGGGGGGGTATCAGTGACAGTAGTGGTGGTGATGTGGGGGGGATCAGAGGCAGTAGTGGTGGTGACGTGGGGGTATCAGTGACAGTAGTGGTGGTGATGTGGGGGGGATCAGAGGCAGTAGTGGTGGTGACGTGGGGGCATCAGTGGCAGTAGTGGTGGTGATGTGGGGGTATCAGTGACAGTAGTGGTGGTGATTTGGGGGTATCAGTGGCAGTAGTGGTGGTGGTGGGGGGTATCAGTGACAGTAGTGGTGGTGATGTGGGGAGGATCAGAGGCAGTAGTGGTGGTGATGTGGGGACATCAGTGTCAGTAGTGGTGGGGATGTGGGGGTATCAGTGACAGTAGTGGTGGTGTTGTGGGGGCATCAGTGGCAGTAGTGGTGGTGATGTGGGGGCATCAGTGACAGTAGTGGTGGTGATGTGGGGACATCAGTGTCAGTAGTGGTGGGGATGTGGGGGTATCAGTGACAGTAGTGGTGGTGTTGTGGGGGCATCAGTGGCAGTAGTGGTGGTGATTTAGGGGCATCAGTGACAGTAGTGGTGGTGATGTGGGGGTATCAGTGGCAGTTGTGGTGGGGGGTATCAGTGACAGTAGTGGTGGTGATGATGTGGGGAGGATCAGAGGCAGTAGTGGTGGTGATGTGGGGGCATCAGTGACAGTAGTAGTGGTGATGTGGGGGCATCAGTGGCAGTAGTGGTGGTGGTGGGGGGGTATCAGTGACAGTAGTGGTGATGGTGGGGGTATCAGTGACAGTAGTGGTGGTGGCGGGGGGTATCAGTGGCAGTAGTGGTGTTGGTGGGGGGGTATCAGTGACAGTAGTGGTGGTGGGCATCAGTGGCAGTAATGGTGGTGATGTGGGGGGGGATTGGTGGCAGTGTTGATTTAGAGGGATGGGTGCCACTCACTTGCAGATCTCTTGGTTCCCCCTCCTTGCTCGGTCTTCCTTGGACGAGCAGAGAGGATGGGCGGGGCCTGTGAGTACCAGTTTGTGCAGGCGGAGTCTGAGAAGATGGGCGGAGCGGGTGGGGACTGTGCCGTGAGTGCGGGCGGAGAGGATGGGCGGAGCCGGCGGGTACTGTGCCGTGAGTGTGGGAGGAGAGGATGGGAGGAGCGGGCGGGGACTGTGCCGTGAGTGCGGGAGGAGAGGATGGGCGGAGCGGGCGGGGACTGCCCGTGAGTGCGAGAAGAGAGGATGGGCGGAGAGGATGGGCTGAGTGGGCGGGGATTTCAGTGTGCCCGCGAGTGCGGGCGACGGGTAAATGATCAATGTCCTATCTCCCGGGCGGGGGCGGGCCCCCCTACAGTGGCGGAACTCAGGGGCCCGGTCGCAAGTGCGACTGGTGTGACCCTGATAATTCCACCACTGAGCATGTAACATCCTGCAAAGATCTATTAAAATGGGTGGTGTGTACATCGGATGCCAGAAAAGGGGATAATATCAGATCCCTTACTATCCTAATGCTGGTATCACTAACCATTCGTAAAGCTGCCCGCTTCCCAGTAAATACGGCTCCCATAGGGAAACATTGATTTTCACAAGTCATGCGACATGAGCGGCCAATGTCGGAGCGTTTGTCATACCAGTGTGAACCCAGCCTTACACAAAGTCAGGGATTTTGTAGGATTAGATTCAGGTGTATGATTAACCAATTATACTAAGCAGGTGCTAACGATCATCAATTTTATATGTAGGTTGAAGCACGGTCATTAACTGAAACAGAAACAGCTCTGTAGGAGGCTTAAAACTGAGTCAGGAAAAGCCAATACTACTAAGGTGAAGTTGTGGAAGGTGGTTTTATATCACAGGTAATGCACCATGGCAAGACTGAGCACACAAGGTAGTTATGCTGCATCAGTAATGTCCCTCCCAACAGGCCCGGATTAGCCATAGGGAAAATCGGGCACTTGCCCGGTGGGTCGGGGCCGCCAGGCCGCAAGTCCTTGCGGGGCCCAAGGCAGCTGGGCTGCTCTTTGAGCCCGCGCCGCTCATCCAGCCTCTCCGCGAACGCCTGGCTGCCAGTAAAGCTCAGCCATTGGCACCGGGGGGACAGAAACATGAAGGGGGGAGCTAGATGAGACACCTTCGGCCTCTCCGCGGCCGACCGTATAGGTCAGCCGTCGTGCCAGGGGGCGTGACTGTGAAGGGGGGAGGAGCCAGAGCAGACACCTTGGAGCCAGATGGCAGAAAACGTGAGTGCAGCCCCCCTGTAACCTGGATAGGAGGAACAGTCGTGGGGGCTGCTGCATATAGAACAATCATTCTCTCCATCTTCCTTCTCCCGTCTCGGAATGCCTGCGCGAGGTAGAGGAGAAGCAGGCATTCCGAGACAGCAGGAAGATGGAGAGAATCATTGTTTACTAAGCAGCCGCCCCCACTGCTCCTCCTATCCTGCTTTTTTCTGCTGCCCCTCCTGGGCTCTCCACCCCAACCATACTCTTTGCCCCTCGTGCTCTCCACCTTTCCCCATGCTCTCTGCTGCCCCCTCTGCTCTCCACCTCCCCCCATGCTCTCTGCCACCCCCATGTGCTCGCTACCTCCCCCTATGCTCTCCACCACCCCCCTGTGCTCTCCATCCCCCATGCTCTCCTCCACCCCCTGTGCTCTCCACCTCCCCCAATGCTCTCTGCCACCCCCCTGTGCTCTCCACTTCCCCCTGTGCTCTCTACATCCCCCCATGCTCTCCAGTGCCCAGTCTACTCCACCTCCCCCCATGCTCTCCACCGCCCTCCCTGTGCTCTCCACCTCCCCCCCCCATGCTCTCCGCTGTCCCCCTGTGCTCTCCACATCCCCCCATGCTCTCCGCTGCCCCCCTGTGGTCTCCACATCCCCCATGCTCTCCGCTTCCCCCCTGTGCTCTCCACATCCCCCGTGCTCGCTGCTGCCCCCCTGTGCTCTCCACATCCCCCCATGCTCGCCGCTGCCCCCCTGTGCTCTCCAACTCCCCTCATGCTCTCCACCTCCCCCCATGCTCTCCGCTTCCCCCTGTGCTCTCCAATTCCCCCTGTGCTCTCCACATCCCCCCATGCTCTCCGTTGCCCCCCTGTGCTCTCCACCTCCCTCCTGTGCTCTTCACCTCCCCCCATGCTCTCTGCTGCCCCCCTGTGCTCTCCTCTTCCTCCCTGTGTTCTCTACCTCTCCCCTGTGCTCTCGCCCCACCCCATGTTCTCAATGTTCTTCCCTGTGTTCTCCATCCCCCCCATACTCTTTCCTGGTCCCACCTCACCTCACCCCCCCCCCCACACCTCTGCTGGGTTCCCCACTCCCCTCTCTCAGGGGATCTATCAGGGTGAAGAGTGGGGAAGGGGCCAGTTAACATGTCATGGACTGCTCAATCCAAAATGCCAGAGCCTATTTTTTTGTCCCAGTCTGGGCCTGCCTCCCAAGAAAAGATTTCAAAGCAGACTCGGGTTTCATATGTGTTGTTCAAGCTCTTTTGAAGAAGAACAAAGAAATAGGCAATGTTGAGGACCGTAGAAGCAGTGGTCGGCCAGGGAAACTTAATGCAGCAGGTGAAGGACACATCATGCTTACTTCTCTTTAACATCAGAAGATGTCCTGCATTGCCAGAACTGGTACACCTATCTATAGAGAAGTCTGGCAAGAAATGGTCTTCATGGATGAATTGCAGCTAAAGACATACCTCTGACGTAGAAACAAGGCTAAGCTACTGGTATGGGATAGGCGGATGGATGGAGCCGTGATGGGATTGGGGGAAGGATAGACCCGGGATGGGATGGATGGAGCCGGAATGGGATCAAGAGGAAGGATGGAGCTGGGAAGGGATCGGGGGATGGATGAAGCTGGGATGGGCTCGGGGGATGGATGGAGCTGGGATGGGATCAGGGGGATAGATGGTGCCGGGATGGGATTAGGGGGAAGGACGGAGCTGGGATGGGATTGGCGGATGGATGGATCCAGGATGGGATCAGGGGATGGAGAGAGTCAGGATGGGATAGGGGGGTGGATGGAGTCGGGATGGGATCAAGGGGAAGGATGGACCCGGGATGGAATTGGGGGATGGATGGAGCTGGGATGGGATCAGGGGGATAGATGGCACTGGGATGGGTTTAGGGCGAAGGATGGAGCCAGGATGGAATCGGCGGATGGATGAAGCCGGGATGAAATCAAGGGGAAGGATGGACCTTGGATGGGATTGGGTGATGGAAGGAGCTGGGATGGGATCGGGGGATGGATGGAGCTGGGATGGGATCAGGGGGATGGATGGCACCAGGATAGGCTCAGGGGGAAGGATGGAGCCAGGATGGGATCAGGAGGATAGAGCTGGGATAGGATCAGGAGGGATGGATGGAGCCAGGATGGGATCAAGGGGAAGGATGGAGCTGGGCTGGGATCAGGGGATGGATGGAGCCGGGATTGGATCGGGGTGGTGGATGGTGCCGGGATTGGATCGGTGTGGTGGATAGAGCTGGAATGGGATCGGGGTGGTGGATGGAGGAATGGGTGGAGCCACCCCCTGCATTCTGTACATTACACACTCCTGTCCCCTGCGCTCCTTATATTACACACTCCTGTCCCCTGCACTCTGTACATTACACACTCCTGTCCCCTGCATTCTGTACATTACACACTCCTGTACCCTGCACTCTGTACATTACACACTCCTGTCCCCTGCACTCTGTGCATTATGTACTCTTGGACCATGCTCTCTGTGTGTGTCATGTACTCCTAAACTCAGCACTGACTACAGCCCTTAGTGCATTACATACTCCTGATTCTTGAACACATTGCATTACACACCCTGGACCCTGCATTCTGCGTTATGCATCCTAAACACTGACTGCAGCACTCCCCAACCACTGTGCTCTGCTTTACACACTTCTGCACTGTAAACACAATACGCTACATTGTATACTTCTCACCAAAGTCTTCATTGTCTCAACAGTTGCTGGTTGCTATGCAGTCCCTGACAACTGTAATGAAGTTCTTATTTAACCACTATGGGTCCGCGCTATAGCCGAATGACGGCTACAGCGCGGACCTAGAATGCCGGGAGGACGTCAATTGACGTCCGCCCCTTTCCTCGTCCCCGGCGCACGCTCCCGAGCGTGCATCGGGGAACTTCCGTGCCCGCCGCGTCACGTTGGGTGCCGATGCGCGTGCCTGGCAACCGCGATGTCCGCCAGGTACCCGTGATCGGCATTTACAGAGCCAGGGACGTGGATCTCTGTGTGTAAACACAGAGATCCACGTCCTGTCATAGAGAGGAGACCGATGGTGTGTCCCTTGTACACAGGGACAACCATCGGTCACCTCCCCCAGTCAGTCCCCTCCCCCCACAGTAAAAATCACTCCCTTAGGCACACTTAACCCCTTCAGCTCCCCTAGTGGTTAACCCCTTCACTGCCAGTGTCATTACCGTAACCAGTGCATTTTTTATAGCACTGATCGCTGTAAAAATGACAACGGTCCCAAAATGGTGTCAAAAGTGTCCGATGTGTCCGCCATAATGTCGCAGTCACAATAAAAATCGCTGATCGCTGCCATTACTAGTAAAAAAAAAAATATTAATAAAAATGCTATAAAACTATGCCCTATTTTGTAGACGCCATAACTTTTGCGCAAACCAATCAATAAACGCTTATTGCGATTTTTTTTAACCAAAAATATATAGAAGAATACGTATCGGCCTAGACTGAGGAAAAATATATATATATTTTTTTTAAATGGGGATATTTATAATAGCAAAAAGTAAAAAATATTGTGTCTTTTTCAAAATTGTCGCTCTTTTTTTGTGTATAGCGCAAAAATAAAAACCGCAAAGATGATCAAATACCACCAAAAGAAAGCTCTATTTGTGGGAAAAAAAGACGGCAATTTTGTTTGGGAGCCACATCGCACGACCGCGCAATTGTCATTCAAAGCGTGACAGTGCTGAAAGCTGAAAATTGGCCTGGGCAAGAAGGGGGCTTAAGTGGCCAGTAAGCAAGTGATTAAGGTAGGCTCAGACAAAGCAATCAAAGTATATTTTATAGGTACAACCACATCCCTTTATCCCCTCCCACTGATAAGTGCTTGGTCATGCCCACATTTTACCCTGGCGGGCTACGTGCCCCGCAGGTCTTTTCCCATATCCGGTGTCCCTCATTCTGAAGCTCAAATGTTAGGAGCTATGCCAGCGTGCACTGCTTGCAGAGAGAGAGAGAAGCAAGATGGCAGGTGCACGTGTGTAACCAGCGCTAATCTGGTTGCCTGACATGCAGGACATTATTTTTTTATTTTAAACAAAGTGCAGAGGGGTTAAAACCTCTGCTGGATTCTTGTTACCATTTCTATAGATACATTTTACTATAAGCTTCCTGTTCACTTCCTGTGAAGCTGCTACATGTTTACATTAGAGAATATAAGTGTAGCGATACCTTGAACTAAGAAGGACGCAGATTTCGTTTGGGCCCTGAAAACAGCTCCGCCAACCCCCGGCAATGTACTCGACCCCCTACTGGCACAGTTAGTTATGGCAGCAATATAATTCTTATACTGTATGAGTAAACCCAGACACCAAGTCAATAATGAAGGGGATATCAAATTTACTTTAAGCTTATGGTGAAGAAAGATTAACAATGGTAACAGTTTACAGGTAATAAGTTGCAGAGCCCTGCAGCAATAAACATACTATGCATTAAATGAACAGTAAAGGTGCGCCGCGTGGACGACCGTTAACGAGGCGCCCTGTGGCGCAGTAACTAAATGAACTAACTAGCTGGCCAGGCCTGGCTCAGATATCTAAAACTCAGTCTATAGGGGATGATGGTTTCTTCACCGGCAATTCTTTTAAGGTGGTGCACATAACAGAATACCATTTGTAATCCAGTGGGAAGGTTGTGATGAAATAAACACTTTACTGTATGAACTCTGAGTTCAGCTCTGATAAAGATCTCCAGTGAGAGTATCAGATATAAACTTGTGGGCCACGGCAGTCTATAGGCACATTAGCAACAACAGTATATGGTCTGAGCATACGCTCGCTCACCCCTCCGGACGCGATCCCAGTCCGGGAACTTCCACCGACTGTGTCCTCACACACAGTGTCTTTAGCGATCGGGTCCCCGATCCAACCAAGGCTGTAGACAAGCGAAGTCAGATGCCACCCAGGCTCGCAGTGGGGTGGAAGGCTCTTTGGTGCTGCGCAAGGCCTCAGGCTTCAGGCCTTGCACTCCGGCACATCCGCACAGGAGGATCAGTCACTGAAGTCTTGTGTCCCAAAGAGGCGGAGCCGAGCCTCACCTCCTCCTTTTATAACCCCTCCCATGAGTCTCTGGGGTGGAAACATGCCGAAAGGGATTCTGGGCAAGGTAGTCCCGAGAGTCTTAAAGGGGACCCCGCTACACACTCCCCCCACTTAAATTCTTTGGTCCCCAAAGAAACCTTAGCATACACTGCGTACAACCCCAGACAACATTGCATAAGAGGTTGGCATAGGGAATTCCCACCAA
Organism: Rana muscosa; assembly: GCA_029206835.1. Lineage (NCBI taxonomy): Eukaryota > Metazoa > Chordata > Amphibia > Anura > Ranidae > Rana > Rana muscosa. Next base: position 858,618,601 of record CM055117.1, read on the forward strand.
AACCGAGGGGTTGGATTCCCTTTCCCACAGGTCATACTATCCTGAGTGACCTGCCTAACTGTGCCAGAGAGTGAGTGGGGGTTGCCCTCTACCAAATGTACAGTGGAGGGGTCCGGATTCTCTACACTCCTCCTAGCAGTGATCACAGAATCTTCTGAGCTCTTCCCCATTTGTGGGTAGGTCAACTTTCTGGGAGGCCTTATGACTCTGCGGGCCCTTTGTTCCCTAGGGGTTTCTGGCTCTAGCGCCACATGCTCTTCTTCTGGAACAGGCTCAGGCAACACGGCAGGCTCTGTAACATCTGCTTCAGGAGACGAGGGATACATAGAGTCTCTAGGGTCCTGTTCAGGGTAAACATCACAGGTATCTTCCCAGTAATCAAATGAAGGACTATATGGGATGAATTCAACGGCTTCTGCATTCAGTTGTGTATCTGTAGTGTCTTCAGTAGTTGGAAGATCTATAGCAAAAGTCCCTTGAGTTGGGGAAGGCCACAGCCAGTCAAGCTCTCTTTCTTCATCTCCACTGAGTTCAGAAGCTTCTATATCTTCAGTCCGAGAGGTCTGGGACCGAGTGTTTGGCCTGGGGGTATCCAGAATAGACACTGGTTCAGGGGAGTCTCTCACTGGAGGTATCCTGACTGCTTCAGCAAGTGGGAGCAGGTGGTTTCGATGCCACGTCTTCAATGGGCCTACCTTTCCTTCCGGCTTCAACTTGTAGACAGGTAGGCCCGGCAACTTCCTACAGATGACATAGGGTTCAGATCTCCATCTGTCTGCAAGTTTGTGTTTTCCAGGGACCCCCAGATTGCATAGCAGTACTCGGTCCCCGGGCTGCAGGTCTTGTATCCGGACCTTCAAGTCGAAGTTTCTTTTGTTTCGGGCTCCCCTTTGATCTGAGGCCGCTTGAGCTTGTTCATAGGCTACTTTCAGGCTGTGTCTGAGCCTGTCCATATATCCTTTGTGGATTGTGGCTGAGGAATGGTCTAAAGAGGTGCCAAAGGCCAAGTCTACAGGTAGTCTCGCTTCTCTCCCAAACATGAGTCGATATGGGGAGTAGCCTGTAGCATCACTGGTGGTGCAGTTGTAAGCATGTACTATAGATGCTATGTGGTTGCTCCAATGTTGTTTCTTCTCACTTTCCAGAGTCCCCAACATGTTGAGCAAGGTTCGGTTAAACCTCTCCGGCTGAGCATCCCCCTGTGGGTGGTAAGGTGTAGTTTGAATCTTCTTGATTCCCAACTAATCCAGGAGTTTCCGGATCAGTCGACTCTCAAAGTCCCTTCCTTGATCTGAATGAAGTCGCTGGGGCAGCCCATAATGGACAAAATACTTCTCCATAAGTACCTTGGCTACTGTGGAAGCCTTCTGGTCTTTGGTTGGGAAAGCTTGGGCATACCGGGTGAAATGATTGGTTATCACCAGAACATTTCCTAGTCCACTCAGATCGGGTTCGAGGCAGAGAAAATCAATGCATACCAGATCCATTGGGCCTTGACTCTGTAGATGGCCCATTGGGGCAGCTTGATGGGGTAAAGTCTTCCTCTGGATGCAGCGTGCACACGAATGGCAGTACTCTTCTACTTCTGCCCTCATGCAGGGCCAATAGAACCGACTTCTGACAAGTTGAAAAGTCCTTTCCGCCCCTAAGTGGCCATGATTGTCATGTAGGGCAATCAGAACAGTCTCTCTGTGTTTTTCCGGAAGAAACAATTGCCATTTATCTTCTAGGTCATCAGAGGGGACCCTTCGGTAGACCACTCCCTGATGCACCTGTAACCTGTCCCACTCTTTCCTCAACAGGCGAGCTTCCTTTGAGGAGTGACTCAGAAGTCTGTTTGGATCCTGATTCTCCAGGGCTTCCAGAACTAATTTCCCCATGGGGTCTTCTAATTGGTCACATCTTAGCTCCTTCTTGGACAGCTTTGGCAGATGGTCTTCCTCCAGTTGAGTTACTCCACAGTATTGTTTGGGGACTCCTACCATGGTAACTCCTATCTCTTCCGCCCTTGAGCCCCCTCTAGCTTGCAATTCAGCCCCCTGACATAGGGCCCGCACCCCGTCTGGTGCCACTTGAGTCCAGTCTTCCATGTCATGGGTGGAACCATGAGATCTTCTGGACAAAGCGTCTGCATCTCGATTCCCAATACCTGGCCTGTACTTTAGGCTGAAATTGAATCCAGACAATGCGGCCAGCCACCTGTGTCCAGTGGCGTCCAGCTTTGCTGTAGTGAATAGGTAGGTCAGGGGGTTGTTGTCGGTCTTCACAGTGAACTCCGCCCCATACAGGTAGTCTTTGAGCTTGTCTACTACCGCCCACTTAAGGGCCAGGAACTCCAGCTTGTGAGTGGGGTAGTTTTTCTCAGAGGGGGTCAGGCTCCTGCTCATGTAGGCAACAGGCCGTAGTTGCCCTTTGTGTTCTTGATAAAGTACTCCTCCCAGACCGTCATGACTAGCATCTACGTGTAGTTCATAGGGTTTGGTTGGGTCTGCGTAGGCCAAGACTGGAGCAGTGGTTAGGCTCTTCTTCAATGCCTGGAAGGCCTCTTCACATTTCTGGTTCCACTGATCTTTGACTGATTCTCCCGGCCTCCTGGGCCCCGAGTCGTCCTCCTCTCCCTCAGTCTTGAGCAGTTCATTCAATGGTCTAGCAATTCGGGCGAATCCTTCCACAAACCTCCTGTAATAAGAGCAGAACCCTAAGAAGGATCTGAGTTCTGTTACTGTGGTGGGTCGTGGCCAGGAGGTAACTGCCTCCAATTTCTCAGGGTCTGTGGCCACCCCTTCTTCAGACACTATGTGCCCCAGGTAGTTCACAGAAGACTGGTAGAACCGACACTTCTCAGGCGAAAGTTTGAGTCCCTCCTCACTGAGTCTCCTCAAGACTTTTTCCAGCCTCCCCTCGTGTTCCTCCAGGGTTCTTCCAAAGACAATGACATCGTCCAGGTATACAAGGACTTCAATAAGGTTCATGTCTCCTACAGTCTTCTCCATGAGACGTTGGAAAGTAGCTGGGGCTCCAGACAGACCTTGGGGCATCCGGTCGAATTCAAAGAACCCCACTGGGGTTATGAAAGCTGTCTTCTCCTTGTCTTCTGGGTGCATAGGGATCTGATAGTACCCACTCTTGAGATCCATAACGCTGAACCACTTGGCTCCAGACAAGCTCTGTAGGGCATCCTCTATCCTCGGAGTGGTGTACTGGTCGGGTATGGTTCTCCTGTTAAGAGTCCTGTAGTCGATACAGAGCCTCAACGATCCATTCTTCTTCCTGACCACCACTATCGGGGAGGCATAGGGGCTTCTAGACTCCTGTATCACACCAGTCCTTTTGAGTTCTGCAAGTTGTTCCCTTAGATCCTCCAGATCCGCTAGTGGGACCCGCCTGACTCTCTCTCTGAAGGGCTTATCTTCTTGGAGGCGGATCCGATGGGTGGCACTCCTTGCACACCCCACATCGAACTCATCTTTGGAGAAGATCTTCTCCCATCTGGTCAACTGGGCCTTGGCTCTCTCTTTCCAAGCCCTGGGCAGATTCGGGTTTTCCATGGATAGCTTCTCCCAAGCATTAGTGATGTCGCGAACATAAAATTTTCCGTTCGCGAACGCGAACTGCCGCAAATGTTCGCGAACGGGCGAACCCGGCGAACCGCCATAGACTTCAATAGGCAGGCGAATTTTAAAACCCACAGGGACTCTTTCTGGCCACAATAGTGATGGAAAAGTTGTTTCAAGGGGACTAACACCTGGACTGTGGCATGCCGGAGGGGGATCCATGGCAAAACTCCCATGGAAAATTACGTAGTTGACGCAGAGTCGGGTTTTAATCCATAAAGGGCATAAATCACCTAACATTCCTAATGTGTTTGGAATAACGTGCTTTAAAACATCAGGTATGATGTTGTATCGATCAGGTAGTGTAAGGGTTACGCCCGCTTCACAGTGACAGACCAAACTCGGACAGACCAAACTCCCCGTTTAACGCAGCGCAAACAACTGCAAACAGTCCATTTGCACAACCGCAAGGCTTTAATGATCACCTTAGATGATCACAAAGAAAATTTATGTTTTTTCTATGCAAAATTATCAAGCCGATCGCTTTTGGTCTGTTCACAATGAAGCAACGACCTTACCATCTGGGGTGTGCCAACAACGCCATTGCCAACACACTCATAGAGGTGGTCGCTTCATTGTGATACGCAAGCCCCTTCACCACAACAAGGTAACGATCACGAAGGGGAATTGACACAGGTATGTGTTTTTTTGTTTGTTTTTTTTGCAGCCACAGTGCAGCACCAGAGGCCAGAAAAATTAGGCATGTACACATGCCTGTAAAATTAGGTTTTGTTGCAGCCGCTGCTGTAGCAGCGGCCAGAAAAAATTATGTTTTTCAGGCAGAAAGTGCCCTAAAACATTGCGGCTTGTGGACCATTTTTAGCCCAAGGCAGCTCATCTCATCAGGCCTTTTTTAGTCAAATGTATCGCCCACTGTCAGTCCCTTCGGGATCCATGCCTCATTCATCTTAATAAAGGTGAGGTAATCTAGACTTTTTTGACCTAGGCGACTTCTCTTCTCAGTGACAATACCTCCTGCTGCACTGAAGGTCCTTTCTGAAAGGACACTTGAAGCGGGACAGGCCAGAAGTTCTATCGCAAATTGGGATAGCTCAGGCCACAGGTCAAGCCTGCACACCCAGTAGTCAAGGGGTTCATCGCTCCTCAGAGTGTCGATATCTGCAGTTAAGGCGAGGTAGTCTGCTACCTGTCGGTCGAGTCGTTCTCTGAGGGTGGACCCCGAAGGGCTGTGGCGATGCGTAGGACTTAAAAAGCTCCGCATGTCCTCCATCAACAATACGTCTGTAAAGCGTCCTGTCCTTGCCGGCATGGTCGTGGTAGGAGGAGGATTACTTTCACCTCTTCCCCTGTTAGATTCCCGTTGTGCTGTGACATCACCCTTATACGCTGTGTAAAGCATACTTTTTAATTTATTTTGGAACTGCTGCATCCTTTCCGACTTCCTGTAATTCGGTAACATTTCTGGCACTTTCTGCTTATACCGGGGGTCTAGTAGCGTGGCCACCCAATACAGGTCGTTCTCCTTCAGCCTTTTTATACGAGGGTCCCTCAACAGGCACGACAGCATGAAAGACCCCATTTGCACAAGGTTGGATGCCGAGCTACTCATGTCCTGTTCCTCGTCCTCACTGATCTCACTGAAGGTCTGTTCTTCCCCCCAGCCACGTACAACACCACGGGTACCAGATAGGTGACAACGAGCACCCTGGGATGCCTGCTGTGGTTGGTCTTCCTCCTCCTCCTCAAAGCCACATTCCTCCTCTGACTCCTCTTCCTCAGACTCCTCTTCCAGCGTTGCCGCAGGTCCAGCAAGCGATGCTGATAAGGCTGTTTCTGGTGGTGGTGATGGTGACCACAACTCTTCCTCTTCCTCTTCACGCTCATCTACGGCCTGATCCAGCACTCTTCGCAGGGCACGCTCCAGGAAGAAAACAAATGGGATGATGTCGCTGATGGTGCCTTCAGTGCGACTGACTAGGTTTGTCACCTCCTCAAAAGGACGCATGAGCCTACAGGCATTGCGCATGAGCGTCCAGTAACGTGGCAAAAAAATTCCCAGCTGCGCAGAGGCTGTCCTAGCACCCCGGTCATACAAATACTCGTTGACGGCTTTTTCTTGTTGGAGCAGGCGGTCAAACATTAGGAGTGTTGAATTCCAACGTGTCGGGCTGTCGCAAATCAAGCGCCTCACTGGCATGTTGTTTCGCCGCTGGATATCTGAAAAGTGCGCCATGGCTGTGTAGGAACGCCTGAAATGGCCACACACCTTCCTGGCCTGCTTGAGGACATCCTGTAAGTCTGGGTAATTATGCACAAAGCGTTGTACAATCAGATTTAACACATGTGCCATGCACGGCACATGTGTCAACTTGCCCAAATTCAATGCCGCCAACAAATTGCTTCCGTTGTCACACACCACTTTGCCGATCTCCAGTTGGTGCGGAGTCAGCCACTGATCCACCTGTGCGTAGAGGGCGGACAGGAGTGCTGGTCCGGTGTGACTCTCTGCTTTCAGGCAAGTCAACCCCAAGACAGCGTGACACTGTCGTATCCGGGATGTGGAATAGCCCCTGGGGAGCTGGGGGGGTGCTGTTGATGTGGAGCAAGACGCAGCAGCAGAAGAGGACTCAGCCGAGGAGGTTATCGAAGAGGATGGAGTAGGAGGAGTAGAGGAGGTGACAGCAGGCCTGCCTGCAAGTCGTGGTGGTGTCACCACCAACTCCTCTGCAGAGCCACGCATTACATGCTTGACAGCCGTCAGCAGGTTTACCCAATGAGCAGTGTAGGTGATATACCTGCCCTGACCGTGCTTTGCAGACCAGGTATCAGTGGTCAGATGGACCCTTGCCCCAACACTGTGTGCCAGACATGCCATGACTTCCTTTTGCACAATAGAGTACAGGTTGGGGATTGCCTTTTGTGAAAAGAAATTTCGGCCGGGTACCTTCCACTGCGGTGTCCCAATAGCTACAAATTTTTTGAAGGCCTCAGACTCCACCAGCTTGTATGGTAAAAGCTGGCGGGCTAAGAGTTCCGACAAGCCAGCTGTCAGACGCCGGGCAAGGGGGTGACTCTGTGACATTGGCTTCTTACGCTCAAACATGTCCTTGACAGACACCTGACTGTGGGCAGATGAGCAGGAACTGCTCAAGGCGAGAGACGTAGTGTCAGATGGTTGAGAGGGGGCAAGGAGGACAGCAGTGGTTGACGTGGCTGAAGATGCTGGACCAGGAGGAGTATGGTGGCTTTGAGCTTGTGTGCTGCTTGTACTCGTCATCATGTGTTGATTAGACTTGTGCACAACGGAAAAATTCGTTCCGTTTCGGTTCGTTTCTTTCCGGTCCTGTTGATTCGTAATCATTCGTAATTTTGCTAGACGGGATTTTTCGTGTTCGGACTCATTCGTATTTTTGCAAGCAACATTTTTCGTTGAATTTTTTGTTGCTTTATAATTCGTACTTTCGGTAGAGTACGTTGTTTTTCGTTGATTCTGGACACAACTCCTACTTTCGTAACTTTTTTTGGGTTCGTTGATTCGTAATTTTCCGTGTCTCTCTCACAACGACGCTGCCTATTATGCCTAATGTGCTTCGAATGGATTTGTACTTTTCTAAATACATAGCGGTTATTTGTAACGATTCGAAATCTCGTATTTTACTTTCGTTTTTTACATGCGGCTATAGGCTCCGCCCCTGTACACCATTTTGAGAGGGTTCAGCACGGTGAGGGAGAAGCAGAGAGCAGAGCAGAGTGTTATTGTGCTTCGAATGGATTCGAAATCTCGTATTTTACTTTCGTTTTTTACATGCGGCTATAACCTCCGCCCCTGTACACCATTTTGAGAGGGAGTTCAGCACGGTGTGGGAGAAGCAGAGAGCAGAGCAGAGTGAGTGTTATTGTGCTTCGTATGGATTCGTACATTCGTAACTTTTTCATAACGAATTATGCCGAAGACATTCGGGCATTCGCTATTTGCGGTATAATTTATTTCGGATTCGGTCTTATTCGTAATTGCTTTGTTCGGAAATTCGAATGCTTCCGAATGTCCGAAAGTTGCTAAATTCGGACGAATTTCAATTCGTTACGAAACGAATTGCACAAGCCTAGTGTTGATCCCATAGGCGTTTGTGATGTGAGATCATGTGCCTTCGCAAAGCAGTTGTACCTAGGTGGGTGTTGGATTTCCCACGACTCAGTTTCTTTTGGCACAGGTTGCAAATGGCATCGCTGTTATCAGAGGCAGACACACAAAAAAATGCCACACTGCTGAGCTTTGCAATGGCGGCATTCTGGTGGTGGCAACAGCATGCGTTGATTGGCGTGCTGTCTGGCTGACCCCGGGTGCCGATACATGCTGTCTGACTGTGCCACTAGCTCCTTGCGACGACCTACCCCTCCTTCCAACTCGTCTCCTCCTCCTCTCTGTCTCCCCATCTGAACTTTCCCCCTGTTCTTCTTCTCTTCGAGCGGGCACCCACGTGACATCCACATCGTCATCATCAACCGCTTCACTTGTATCTGACAACTCAGCAAAGGAAGCAGCAGCGGGTACAACATCATCATCATCACACCGTACATCCATGTGTGTAATGCTGCCTGACTGAGACATATCCCTTTTATCTACATCCTCTGGCAATAATGTTTGCGCATCACTCATTTCTTCCAACTCATGTGTAAATAACTCCTCTGACAGATCAAGTGAAGCAACTGTGGTGCTAGTGTTGGTGGTGGCGGCAGGCGGGCGAGTGGTAACTTGAGGTGCCCAAAGCTGAGCTGGAGAAGGATGGTGCGTCAAGGTTCCGAGCGGAAGCTGTAGAAGATTGGCTGTCCTGTGTTAGCCAGTCAACTATGTCCTCAGAACTTTTCGAGTTCAGGGTACGTGGCCCCTGAACACTGGGCATTATTCTAGGGCCAAAGGGAATCACAGCACCACGACCACGACAGCCCCTGCGGGGTGGCCTGCCTCTGCCTGTCATTTTTTTTAGATTAGTTTAGTTGTACTATGCGTGCAAGCTACTGTGACACCAGATATGAGTGGCACTGTGCACTGGCAGAAGTTGGCACAGTAGACACTGTAGGTCTGACACACACGCTGGCAGGCAACTGACTGCTCATCTACTGCAGTCAAAACTGTTGTGGTTTTTTTTATGTAAGCTACTGTGCCGGGGAAAAAAAACAAGCAGACTGGTGTTTTACCAGCCCTAAAAAGGGCTTTTTGGGGTGCTGTCAGGACGCTGTGCTTACAGCAGAGATCAGATGAGTCTTTCAGGAGTGGAGTGAACACTGAATACACTGGCCTAGCCTAGCTTTCCCTATAAAATCAGCAGCAGCTAAACTGTCCCTCCTCTGGCTAACACTGCAGCTTAAGTACAGACTGAATCTAAAATAGATGCTGTCCAGGAAAAAACAAAAAAGCAGACTGGTGTTTTACCAGCCCTAAAAAGGGCTTTTTGGGGTGCTGTCAGGACGCTGTGCTTACAGCAGAGATCAGATGAGTCTTTCAGGAGTGGAGTGAACACTGAATACACTTGCCTATAGCTTTCCCTATAAAATCAGCAGCAGCTAAACTGTCCCTCCTCTGGCTAACACTGCAGCTTAAGTACAGACTGAATCTAAAATAGATGCTGTCCAGGAAAAAACAAAAAAGCAGACTGGTGTTTTACCAGCCCTAAAAAGGGCTTTTTGGGGTGCTGTCAGGACACTGTGCTTACAGCAGAGATCAGATGAGTCTTTCAGGAGTGGAGTGAACACTGAATACACTGGCCTAGCCTAGCTTTCCCTATAAAATCAGCAGCAGTTAAACTGTCCCTCCTCTGGCTAACACTGCAGCTTAAGTACAGACTGAATCTAAAATAGATGCTGTCCAGGAAAAAACAAAAAAGCAGACTGGTGTTTTACCAGCCCTAAAAAGGGCTTTTTGGGGTGCTGTCAGGACGCTGTGTTTACAGCAGAGATCAGATGAGTCTTTCAGGAGTGGAGTGAACACTGAATACACTGGCCTAGCCTAGCTTTCCCTATAAAATCAGCAGCAGCTAAACTGTCCCTCCTCTGGCTAACACTGCAGCTTAAGTACAGACTGAATCTAAAATAGATGCTGTCCAGGAAAAAACAAAAAAGCAGACTGGTGTTTTACCAGCCCTAAAAAGGGCTTTTTGGGGTGCTGTCAGGACGCTGTGCTTACAGCAGAGATCAGATGAGTCTTTCAGGAGTGGAGTGAACACTGAATACACTGGCCTAGCCTAGCTTTCCCTATAAAATAAGCAGCAGCTAAACTGTCCCTCCTCTCGCTAAGACTGCAGCTTGAGAATGAATCTAAAATGGATGCTGTCCAGGAGGTGGGAGGGTCTGGGAGAGAGGGTATGCTGCTGATTGGCTGGAATGTGTCTGCTGACTGTGAGGTACAGGGTCAAAGTTTGCTCAATGATAATGAATAGGGGGCGGACCGAACATCGCATATGTTCGCCGGCCGCGGCGAACGCGAACAAGCTATGTTCGCCGGGAACTGTTCGCCGGCGAATAGTTCTGTACATCTCTACCAAGCATCTCCTCCTTCACCCGTCCCCTTCACTTCTGACAAGTTGACAGGGGCAGCAGGGCTCACCTGGCCCAGCAGCATCCTGGCTGGGATTTCCATGGGGCCATCTGTATTGTTCCTAACACTCACTGGAACTCTACAATGGGCCTTCTTCAGGGCCTTCAGCGGAATCACTTCTGGTATCACTTCCAGACCGGGGGACTCTTCCCTTGGGTCGGACTCCAACATGACAAAGGATCCAGGCTGCTCCCAAGTAAGCTTCACAGTGGCTCTGAGACAGGTTACTTCGCCGGGCTGCAACACTACCCCTTCTCTTCCAAGTCTCCACACCTTCCCTATTCCCTCTCCAGGGGTCTTCTGCTCTAGGACCAGCCGTTGGTAGGCCGTCTTCAGCATGGGGTGGATCTTGGTGGCCGCTGGCCCCTTCTCTTTCACTAGAGGGGTCAGAAGTCTTCGGACCAGGTCCATGTTCGTCCCTATTATAAGGGAACTCTTGTTGGCTCCTGGCGGCCGAGGGCACACAACCGCCAGGGTGTCAAACACTCCGGCTTTTTCAGCCACAGATGGGTCAAAGATCATCTTGACGGGCAGATAGCCATCGTAGGGGAAATTCTGGGTTCCAATCCCACATATTTCTAGTCCCTCTATCTTCTGGATGGGCAGGTGACTCAAGTGCTTATCGTAGAAATCTCGGTATAACAGAGTCACTTGTGCCCCAGTATCCAAGATGGCTCTGGTGTAGACTCCCTCCACTTGAATGGGCACTATAGGAGATGGGCCTACCAGCTCCTCTGGATATGGCCTGGCAGGGGTCGCCTTCTTCTGGTCCTTTCCCTTCGGACTCTCTCTCGTCCAATTCCCTTTGGACTTTAATCTTTCTTGAGCCTGGTATGCATTGATTTCCCCCCTTTCAATGGGTGTACAGACCCGCTGAGGGATACTATTATTCTTCTTAGGTGTGCACCCCCGCTGGGGAGTGCTGTGCACCTTCTGAGGGGTCTTGCCCCCTTTTTCTGGGGTGTATCTCTGTTGAGGAATGTTGCGTTTCCTCTGAGGTGTTTTATCTCCTCTTTTCTTCTGCTTCGCATTCAGCTTGGAGCTCACTGAAAGTGATGGGCACCCGGTTGACTCCTTCACCGGGGCCCTCTGGAGTTTCCCGCCGGCTTGCGGTTGTCTGGTTTCTTCTTCTTGGGACTGGAACATGTAGCTGCAATATGGCCAATTCCTCCACAGTTAAAGCAGACTATATCTCCCCATTCTTGTAAAGATGCGGGTGCTGAGGCAATTGGGAATAATTCCTTCCTTGGTACTTCTCTCTTGGGACCCTCTGTGTCTTTTGCCATCAGAGAGGTCAACATCTCTAACACCTTGGACATTTGAGCTTTTAGAGTGTCTACCTCTGAGTCTCTTTCAGGGGTCATCACTGGATTGACTAGCACCTGTGCGGGTACAACATTTGCCTTAATCATTTGCTGGTCCTGTTGTAGCGCCTCCTCATCTCTGATGATTTTTATCAAGTCAGCATAAGTCAGTAACGTTCCTCCTCCCGAGGTCTTCAGGTGCAGCCAGACTGGATCCGAGCGTAATGCTCCCTTTAAAACTTGTTTCATTCTTGCCGCATCTGTATCTTGGGGCTTCATTCCCTTCTTTAACACAATCTTGCACAGCAACCTGTTCAGTCTTCTAACATACTCTGAAAGTTTCTCCTTCGGTTGTTGGAAAGTATGTTCAAATTGGTAGACCATCTCTGTCACCTTTTCCAATTGACCAAACTCTTCCTGTAGCATGGCTAGACAGTCTTGAGCCGTACAGTCTGCATTCCCAAACCGAAAACTTTTCACTGCTTCTGCTGCTGCGCCTTTAAGGCTTTCTATCACTCGTTGCCTCTTCTGCGCTTCGGGCACCTCCCATGCCTCTACTGCTTGTAATGCCTGCTCCACCCAGGTGTCAAAATCTTCTTCCCCTGCAGGGACAGGGAGCTTCCCCGAGAATGTCTTTAGTCTCCGGTAGCTAGTCTCTACATGCACCGTGCTTGTCTTCTGACACTTGGTTAGCAGATCCCCTATTGCATTTATCAGTTCTGGTGATATAGCAGTGACAGGTGCAGGCGCCACCGGAGGCGTCGCCCTGTCTCCTCTTTCAGGTGGGGTACGGGCCGCAGCCTGCAGTGATCCCGTCGGTGATGGCTCCTTCTTAATTGCGTGCGCCAACCTATAGGATCTATTATCTGGCATCTGTACACAGTTGCGCTTACAAGCCTCTGGCATCCCGTCCAAGTATTCCACTAGTGCATACTGGTATGAGATGTCTGGGTCTGACTTTATTCCCATCACCCACGGTGTGTGATCTGGGGTCACTGACTTCATTAACTCCTCTATCGTTTCAATTGACCATTCCTCCCCTGGTAGGTTGATGACCACTGACTGGCTTGGGTCTGTCTTAGCCACTTCGCACCACGCTCTTATTCCTTGCGGGTCCATGACGGCACCTCTGGCGTTTAATTGCTGTATCAGGATCCCGGACGAGAACCCCCACGTGTAGCGATACCTTCAACTAAGAAGGCCGCAGATTTAGTTTGGGCCCTGAAAACAGCTCCGCCAACCCCCGGCAATGTACTCGACCCCCTACTGGCACAGTTAGTTATGGCAGCAATATAATTCTTATACTGTATGAGTAAACCCAGACACCAAGTCAATAATGAAGGGGGTATCAAATTTACTTTAAGCTTATGGTGAAGAAAGATTAACAATGGTAACAGTTTACAGGTAATAAGTTGCAGAGCCCTGCAGCAATAAACATACTATCAATAAAAATAGGTATCAAAATACAACCGCTCCTAATATCTTGTACCACCACTGCGCCAATACAAAAAAATGTGAAAAAATATATTTAACTAAAGCTGCCACTTAAAATGATAAATATGAAAACAGAATTTAAACCTAAAAACACGCAGGTGAAAATTAGGAGAAAATGTAGCGCTAATAAACGAAAATCACTAAACTAATATAATAACATTCACTAGTGAAACTGTGATAATCAAATTGTACTCCACGTGACATGTGATAAAATTCAAAAACAATAGTCCATAAAGTGAAATAATGTTCCAAAGAAGAAAGAAATATTCCAAAAAGAGATGTGTAGTCTTCTTAATAGAGAATATCTTCCACCCCACCGTGCACGTATCAGCTCCCCTTTGAAAATACACTCACCAGCTGTAAATGCCTCCCACTCTCGTGTTCGGCTCAAAGGCTTGCTAGTTAACCACTAGAAGGTGATTGACCATCAGCTGAAAGCTTGTGTGTCAACACAGGATGTTCCATACATGTAAAAATAAAAAGGTGCTCCAATAGTGTAAAATAGTAACGACCAAATTTATTCAAATACACAACCACACTTCAAATATTACACTCACATGATGTGAAAATAAAACCAGCCTTAAATCAATCACAGCAAGCAGAAAAAAGTGTAAGATTCGTCACTAGGACTTATTCATGGGATTGGCTGCTCATTCCCTCACAACTTCCCTTTATGCTTTCCCACCTGCCTCTCACCAGAACTTCAATCCTGCACCTGCACACTTCCTGTGTCCCCATGACCGCAAAGTGCTAACATGCCGATGCCCGGTGACACACAGACATAACAGCTTGCGCTTGTTAGTGTGTAAAAAAATGCAAAACAATAGTTTAAATGGTTTAAAGCCTCACTGTTGAGAGTATGGTGTGCAGCAAACTAATAATAATACAAATAAAATGGAACACAAATCCATTTCAAATTTAAAATCATACCTGAAAAGAGAACCACTATAATTTGGTATAATAATTAATGGGGCTTAAGAAGCATCTATTTAGCAGGTCATAATGATTGCTAAAAACTAATTTAACTGTATCAAAAATACAGGAAAATAATTACATTTATTACAATTATTAAAATTATTAAAATCTCCTCTAACAAAATAAGGAGGGCTGTCACATACATGATGTAACAATGGATGGTCTCATCAAAAGGGTCGTAAATGAGCCATCCACCGCAACACCCCAAATCCCAGAGCCATTCGGCACATGATGGCAACTGTGCTTCAAATTAACCCCGGATTCAGGTATATTTACAGGCACCAATGGTAAAGCCAAATAACTGCTGTCTGTAAGACCTCCCTCTTTTAAATAAAAATGTCACAACCGCAAAAGGCGAGGGGAAGACACTGTATAGAAACGTGCAAGTTACTGCACAATCCCAAACAGTGTCAACCCACATGGAACTAGATGCTCACTAATCAAATGAGCCTAATTATACGTAATATGAAGAATAATAAAAAAAAATGTGAAGAATAATAAAAAAACACCAAATCTTATTGGAACAGGCACAGTAGACAATTATTATAGAAAAAATCATTCTAAAAAAGTAGGAAAAAATAAAATGATCACTATAATTACTACAAAGCTGGTCAGAAATTATTAATAAAACAGTTTAAGTCGACTTCAATGTTTAACCCTCTAGGGCTAAGACACTTGAGCAGAAAAATCCAGCGGGTTTCCCTTTGGGACAGGTCTCTCACCCTGTTGGAACCCCTCCAGGCTGGATAGACAACATCTATCCCACAAAATTGTAATAAAGACGGATCCTGGTTGTGCTTTTCCTTAAAGTGTAATGACACACTATGGAAGCGGAACCCCTTTCTTATATTTGATAAATGTTCAGATATTCGTACCCTCAGAAGCCTTTTGGTCCTTCCTACATACAGTAATCCGCATGGACACCACATTAAGTACACCACATGTGTGGAATTACACGTGATGAATTCATTAATGTCAAAGGACTCCCCATCACTACTAGAGACTTCAGTTTTTCCTCTATTGCTTACCCTAACAGTCCTACAGCAAATGCATTTTCTACAGGCAAAAAAACCTTTTAAGTCAATCTTTAGAAATTGCTTATCTGGGGGGTCCAAAATCTTCCTTACTACTTGGTCACCGAAATTGGGGGCACGCCTGTATATAAATTTCGGTTGTTGAGTTATTATTTGCCCAAGATGTCTGTCCCTCCCAAGTATATGCCAGTGTTTTTTATAGATGTTTTCGATCTCTTTATACTGGCAATGGAAGTTAGAAATGAACCCCAATTGGTGTTCAGTTTTTGGTATCTCCTCTGTAGATTTTTTTCTCAGGCATTGTTCTCTTGGTATCTCAGATACCTCCTGGATTATTTCATTTAAAGAGCCTTCTGTATATCCCTTCTGCAGAAATTTTGTCTTCAATAGTTGGGATTGTAGTTGGTAATCTGACAACTTCGTGCAGTTACGACGGACCCTCAACATTTGGCCTTTTGGAATGTTCCTAATCCATGATGGATGATGTCCACTTCCTATTGACAGATAACTATTCCGATCCGTCGGTTTAAAGAATACTTTAGTATTCAGTCTATTGTTATCCTTTTCAATGGTTAAATCCAGAAAATTCACAGTCTCATCACTTATTTGATATTCCAATTTAATGTTATTCACATTATGATTTAGACCCTCTAAGAAGTCCACAACAGATTCACGTGTTCCCTCCCAAATAAACAGGAGGTCATCAATGAACCTGCGGTAAAACTTCAACTGTGGGAGCTGTTTACTGAACACCTGCCTATCCTCCCATTCAGCCATGAACAGGTTGGCGAGGCTAGGAGCATATTTGGCTCCCATAGCCACGCCAACCTGCTGCGAATAGAATTGTCCCTGCCACCAAAAGTAATTGTGTGACATGCAATATTCTAATGCATGTCCCAAGAACCTTTTTTGTGTATACGGGATATCATCCCTTTTGCTCAAGGCCCAGTTAAGCGCTAATGCTGCATCTTCATGTTGGATGATGGTATACAAAGAGCACACATCAGCTGTCACCAAATAGGTTTCAGCAGTGGTGCTAAGTTGAATATCTTCCATCAGTTGCAGTAATTCTGAAGTGTCCTTCAAGTAGGCCTTGGTTGCCTTTACACTAGGCTGGAGGAACTTATCTAGAAATTCACCCAATCTGGCTGTTACCGATCCTATTCCATTAACTATAGGGCGGGCTGGAGGATTTTGACTGTTCTTGTGGATTTTAGGTAACGTGTAGATGATGGGAATTCTACATGCACTGGGTACCAAATATCGTCTCTCCTTGGAGTTTAGGGCATTAATGCCATAGCCCCACTCCACTAATAACTCCAACTGGGTAGAGAAAGAATCTGTTGGATCACTTCCAAGTTTTTTGTACGTCACGTTATCTTCCAATAATTCATTCAATTGTTGACTGTAAAAAGTTTTGTCCATCACCACCACCCCTCCCCCCTTATCAGCGGGGCGCACAATGATGTCCTTCCTTTTTTCAAGTGATCTGATGCCCTCTTTAATATATTCAGGATTGACTCTTTTCTTAGGAGCCAGTTCTTCAATATCCTTCAGCACCAGGCTTTTGAAGACTTCAATGAAATGGTTACTTGGATTCTGGGGATTGAATATGGATTTATTTTTCAATCCGCTATCAATTCTCTCAGTAGTGTAAGTGACCTTTTGCGAAACTTCCGCTGTTTGGCTCAGAAAATATTTTTTCATGTTTAAAGTTTGAATAAATTTGTGCGTGTCTATATAGACATCAAACTTATTTAAACATTTTTTTGGGGCACATTTTAATCCCAATTGGAGTATGTTTAATTCATATGGGCCTAGATCCATTTTACTCAGATTATATATCCCCGCGTTCAATGGTTTCGCATCCGCTTTTTTGTGTTGTTTCCGTCGGCCTGATCTGCATCCCCTTCTTCTCTTAGAGTGGGTGCCAAATCTTTGTTCAAGTGGTATGGGGGTGCTCCTTTCTCGCCTCCCTTGTGTTTGTTGGGTTGGGGGTTCTTCCTTGGTGTTCCCCCACCCTTCCCCCCTCTCCCTCGATGTCCTAAAAAAGAGGAGGTTGGATACCGGTTAGGGTACTCTTCATAGTATTCACTATCAGCCAAGGCTTGATACCTATTATACATAGGTGGTTCATTCCTTGGATCCGGGTAGTGATACGGGGGAGGGTGTTGGTACCATTGTTGGTAATCCCGTGAGGGATAATAATTATTCTGTGGAGTATTCCCCCTACCTACTCTTGGTGATTGATAATAAAAGTGATTATTTGACCTATTCGGATGTGGGGAAGGATATTGTTGGTATTGATAACCATCCCTTTCTTGTAAATTAGATCTTATTGGTTGCTGATGTTGAATTGGTTGTCCAGTCCTACTTCCTTGTGGACCACCATTTTTTGCAACTGCACCAGCCGCCCTTTCATTTCTAATCACTCCTTCCTTCCCAATAGGTTTTTTATTGTTATTATTGGTAGATTGAGCCTCGGTGGTGATGGGTTCACCGCCCTCTTTAATCACTTCTTCCTTGCCAATGCTAGATACTTGCCATGCGTATATACCATTGGTTTGGAAATCATTTGAGTCACGCAAATATTTTTTGACCTTTTTCTTCTGTATTTCCCTGTCCAATTTTTCCAATTTCTTCTTCATACTATTATTAAAATCTTTTACTTGATTAGTATCCTTTACAGATTCTAATGTAGCCTGTATTGTGTTTATTTTTTGATTCACAATTCCTAGTTTAATATGCTTCCTTCTTAAAACCAGAGCCTGGAGCTCTCTCCCCATTCTATTAAAAAATTCTAGCCATTCATCCATATACTTTTGTTCTGTTAGGCCATCCTGAGGGGAAACTTCCCACCTCAGGCTTCTAAAAATAAGGTTCTCTTTTTCATAGTGTTCAAAGGTAAATATATCCCACCATGTTTTAATTTGTTTCTCTAAGAGATTCTCTAGAGATTTCAAAGTCCCTGAAACATCTTCCTCACAATCAGTCATTACTTGATTGGTGGAAAAAATACTTTCAGGATTCATCTGCCTATTAGACAGAAAATTAATAGCATCCATGGCTGCAATAGGTTAAATGAGTGAACTGACAATAAAAATAGGTATCAAAATACAACCGCTCCTAATATCTTGTACCACCACTGCGCCAATACAAAAAAATGTGAAAAAATATATTTAACTAAAGCTGCCACTTAAAATGATAAATATGAAAACAGAATTCAAACCTAAAAACACGCAGGTGAAAATTAGGAGAAAATGTAGCGCTAATAAACGAAAATCACTAAACTAATATAATAACATTCACTAGTGAAACTGTGATAATCAAATTGTACTCCACGTGACATGTGATAAAATTCAAAAACAATAGTCCATAAAGTGAAATAATGTTCCAAAGAAGAAAGAAATATTCCAAAAAGAGATGTGTAGTCTTCTTAATAGAGAATATCTTCCACCCCACCGTGCACGTATCAGCTCCCCTTTGAAAATACACTCACCAGCTGTAAATGCCTCCCACTCTCGTGTTCGGGTCAAAGGCTTGCTAGTTAACCACTAGAAGGTGAACGACCATCAGCTGAAAGCTTGTGTGTCAACACAGGATGTTCCATACATGTAAAAATAAAAAGGTGCTCCAATAGTGTAAAATAGTAACGACCAAATTTATTCAAATACACAACCACACTTCAAATATTACACTCACATGATGTGAAAATAAAACCAGCCTTAAATCAATCACAGCAAGCAGAAAAAAGTGTAAGATGGCACTGCAGTGATTTGCGGTCACGGCGGACCCAGGGTGTATGCTCGGTACAGGTCTCTCACCCCCTCCTGAGCTCCGGGTCACAGCAGCCGTGTAGCGTTCTTAGCCTCAGCGTGTCACGATAATGTCAATAATAATGCAGCCATGCACCCGACGTTTCGTCACTAGGACTTATTCATGGGATTGGCTGCTCATTCCCTCACAACTTCCCTTTATGCTTTCCCACCTGCCTCTCACCAGAACTTCAATCCTGCACCTGCACACTTCCTGTGTCCCCATGACCGCAAAGTGCTAACATGCCGATGCCCGGTGACACACAGACATAACAGCTTGCGCTTGTTAGTGTGTAAAAAAATGAAAAACAATAGTTTAAATGGTTTAAAGCCTCACTGTTGAGAGTATGGTGTGCAGCAAACTAATAATAATACAAATAAAATGGAACACAAATCCATTTCAAATTTAAAATCATACCTGAAAAGAGAACCACTATAATTTGGTATAATAATTAATGGGGCTTAAGAAGCATCTATTTAGCAGGTCATAATGATTGCTAAAAACTAATTTAACTGTATCAAAAATACAGGAAAATAATTACATTTATTACAATTATTAAAATTATTAAAATCTCCTCTAACAAAATAAGGAGGGCTGTCACATACATGATGTAACAATGGATGGTCTCATCAAAAGGGTCGTAAATGAGCCATCCACCGCAACACCCCAAATCCCAGAGCCATTCGGCACATGATGGCAACTGTGCTTCAAATTAACCCCGGATTCAGGTATATTTACAGGCACCAATGGTAAAGCCAAATAACTGCTGTCTGTAAGACCTCCCTCTTTTAAATAAAAATGTCACAACCGCAAAAGGCGAGGGGAAGACACTGTATAGAAACGTGCAAGTTACTGCACAATCCCAAACAGTGTCAACCCACATGGAACTAGATGCTCACTAATCAAATGAGCCTAATTATACGTAATATGAAGAATAATAAAAAAAAATGTGAAGAATAATAAAAAAACACCAAATCTTATTGGAACAGGCACAGTAGACAATTATTATAGAAAAAATCATTCTAAAAAAGTAGGAAAAAATAAAATGATCACTATAATTACTACAAAGCTGGTCAGAAATTATTAATAAAACAGTTTAAGTCGACTTCAATGTTTAACCCTCTAGGGCTAAGACACTTGAGCAGAAAAATCCAGCGGGTTTCCCTTTGGGACAGGTCTCTCACCCTGTTGGAACCCCTCCAGGCTGGATAGACAACATCTATCCCACAAAATTGTAATAAAGACGGATCCTGGTTGTGCTTTTCCTTAAAGTGTAATGACACACTATGGAAGCGGAACCCCTTTCTTATATTTGATAAATGCTCAGATATTCGTACCCTCAGAAGCCTTTTGGTCCTTCCTACATACAGTAATCCGCATGGACACCACATTAAGTACACCACATGTGTGGAATTACACATGATGAATTCATTAATGTCAAAGGACTCCCCATCACTACTAGAGACTTCAGTTTTTCCTCTATTGCTTACCCTAACAGTCCTACAGCAAATGCATTTTCTACAGGCAAAAAAACCTTTTAAGTCAATCTTTAGAAATTGCTTATCTGGGGGGTCCAAAATCTTCCTTACTACTTGGTCACCGAAATTGGGGGCACGCCTGTATATAAATTTCGGTTGTTGAGTTATTATTTGCCCAAGATGTCTGTCCCTCCCAAGTATATGCCAGTGTTTTTTATAGATGTTTTCGATCTCTTTATACTGGCAATGGAAGTTAGAAATGAACCCCAATTGGTGTTCAGTTTTTGGTATCTCCTCTGTAGATTTTTTTCTCAGGCATTGTTCTCTTGGTATCTCAGATACCTCCTGGATTATTTCATTTAAAGAGCCTTCTGTATATCCCTTCTGCAGAAATGTTGTCTTCAATAGTTGGGATTGTAGTTGGTAATCTGACATTTTCGTGCAGTTACGACGGACCCTCAACATTTGGCCTTTTGGAATGTTCCTAATCCATGATGGATGATGTCCACTTCCTATTGACAGATAACTATTCCGATCCGTCGTTTAAAGAATACTTTAGTATTCAGTCTATTGTTATCCTTTTCAATGGTTAAATCCAGAAAATTCACAGTCTCATCACTTATCTGATATTCCAATTTAATGTTATTCACATTATGATTTAGACCCTCTAAGAAGTCCACAACAGATTCACGTGTTCCCTCCCAAATAAACAGGAGGTCATCAATGAACCTGCGGTAAAACTTCAACTGTGGGAGCTGTTTACTGAACACCTGCCTATCCTCCCATTCAGCCATGAACAGGTTGGCGAGGCTAGGAGCATATTTGGCTCCCATAGCCACGCCAACCTGCTGCGAATAGAATTGTCCCTGCCACCAAAAGTAATTGTGTGACATGCAATATTCTAATGCATGTCCCAAGAACCCAAGAGCCAAATATGCTCCTAGCCTCGCCAACCTGTTCATGGCTGAATGGGAGGATAGGCAGGTGTTCAGTAAACAGCTCCCACAGTTGAAGTTTTACCGCAGGTTCATTGATGACCTCCTGTTTATTTGGGAGGGAACACGTGAATCTGTTGTGGACTTCTTAGAGGGTCTAAATCATAATGTGAATAACATTAAATTGGAATATCAGATAAGTGATGAGACTGTGAATTTTCTGGATTTAACCATTGAAAAGGATAACAATAGACTGAATACTAAAGTATTCTTTAAACCGACGGATCGGAATAGTTATCTGTCAATAGGAAGTGGACATCATCCATCATGGATTAGGAACATTCCAAAAGGCCAAATGTTGAGGGTCCGTCGTAACTGCACGAAGTTGTCAGATTACCAACTACAATCCCAACTATTGAAGACAAAATTTCTGCAGAAGGGATATACAGAAGGCTCTTTAAATGAAATAATCCAGGAGGTATCTGAGATACCAAGAGAACAATGCCTGAGAAAAAAATCTACAGAGGAGATACCAAAAACTGAACACCAATTGGGGTTCATTTCTAACTTCCATTGCCAGTATAAAGAGATCGAAAAACATCTATAAAAAACACTGGCATATACTTGGGAGGGACAGACATCTTGGGCAAATAATAACTCAACAACCGAAATTTATATACAGGCGTGCCCCCAATTTCGGTGACCAAGTAGTAAGGAAGATTTTGGACCCCCCAGATAAGCAATTTCTAAAGATTGACTTAAAAGTTTTTTTTGCCTGTAGAAAATGCATTTGCTGTAGGACTGTTAGGGTAAGCAATAGAGGAAAAACTGAAGTCTCTAGTAGTGATGGGGAGTCCTTTGACATTAATGAATTCATCACGTGTAATTCCACACATGTGGTGTACTTAATGTGGTGTCCATGCGGATTACTGTATGTAGGAAGGACCAAAAGGCTTCTGAGGGTACGAATATCTGAACATTTATCAAATATAAGAAAGGGGTTCCGCTTCCATAGTGTGTCATTACACTTTAAGGAAAAGCACAACCAGGATCCGTCTTTATTACAATTTTGTGGGATAGATGTTGTCTATCCAGCCTGGAGGGGTTCCAACAGGGTGAGAGACCTGTCCCAAAGGGAAACCCGCTGGATTTTTCTGCTCAAGTGTCTTAGCCCTAGAGGGTTAAACATTGAAGTCGACTTAAACTGTTTTATTAATAATTTCTGACCAGCTTTGTAGTAATTATAGTGATCATTTTATTTTTTCCTACTTTTTTAGAATGATTTTTTCTATAATAATTGTCTACTGTGCCTGTTCCAATAAGATTTGGTGTTTTTTTATTATTCTTCACATTTTTTTTTATTATTCTTCATATTACGTATAATTAGGCTCATTTGATTAGTGAGCATCTAGTTCCATGTGGGTTGACACTGTTTGGGATTGTGCAGTAACTTGCACGTTTCTATACAGTGTCTTCCCCTCGCCTTTTGCGGTTGTGACATTTTTATTTAAAAGAGGGAGGTCTTACAGACAGCAGTTATTTGGCTTTACCATTGGTGCCTGTAAATATACCTGAATCCGGGGTTAATTTGAAGCACAGTTGCCATCATGTGCCGAATGGCTCTGGGATTTGGGGTGTTGCGGTGGATGGCTCATTTACGACCCTTTTGATGAGACCATCCATTGTTACATCATGTATGTGACAGCCCTCCTTATTTTGTTAGAGGAGATTTTAATAATTTTAATAATTGTAATAAATGTAATTATTTTCCTGTATTTTTGATACAGTTAAATTCGTTTTTAGCAATCATTATGACCTGCTAAATAGATGCTTCTTAAGCCCCATTAATTATTATACCAAATTATAGTGGTTCTCTTTTCAGGTATGATTTTAAATTTGAAATGGATTTGTGTTCCATTTTATTTGTATTATTATTAGTTTGCTGCACACCATACTCTCAACAGTGAGGCTTTAAACCATTTAAACTATTGTTTTTCATTTTTTTACACACTAACAAGCGCAAGCTGTTATGTCTGTGTGTCACCGGGCATCGGCATGTTAGCACTTTGCGGTCATGGGGACACAGGAAGTGTGCAGGTGCAGGATTGAAGTTCTGGTGAGAGGCAGGTGGGAAAGCATAAAGGGAAGTTGTGAGGGAATGAGCAGCCAATCCCATGAATAAGTCCTAGTGACGAAACGTCGGGTGCATGGCTGCATTATTATTGACATTATCGTGACACGCTGAGGCTAAGAACGCTACACGGCTGCTGTGACCCGGAGCTCAGGAGGGGGTGAGAGACCTGTACCGAGCGTACACCTTGGGTCCGCCGTGACCGCAAATCACTGCAGTGCCATCTTACACTTTTTTCTGCTTGCTGTGATTGATTTAAGGCTGGTTTTATTTTCACATCATGTGAGTGTAATATTTGAAGTGTGGTTGTGTATTTGAATAAATTTGGTCGTTACTATTTTACACTATTGGAGCACCTTTTTATTTTTACATGTATGGAACATCCTGTGTTGACACACAAGCTTTCAGCTGATGGTCGTTCACCTTCTAGTGGTTAACTAGCAAGCCTTTGAGCCGAACACGAGAGTGGGAGGCATTTACAGCTGGTGAGTGTATTTTCAAAGGGGAGCTGATACGTGCACGGTGGGGTGGAAGATATTCTCTATTAAGAAGACTACACATCTCTTTTTGGAATATTTCTTTCTTCTTTGGAACATTATTTCACTTTATGGACTATTGTTTTTGAATTTTATCACATGTCACGTGGAGTACAATTTGATTATCACAGTTTCACTAGTGAATGTTATTATATTAGTTTAGTGATTTTCGTTTATTAGCGCTACATTTTCTCCTAATTTTCACCTGCGTGTTTTTAGGTTTAAATTCTGTTTTAATAAACATACTATGCATTAAATGAACAGTAAAGGTGCGCCGCGTGGGCGACCGTTAATGAGGCGCCCTGTGGCGCAGTAACTAAATGAACTAACTAGCTGGCCAGGCCTGGCTCAGATATCTAAAACTCAGTCTATAGGGGATGATGGTTTCTTCACCGGCAATTCTTTTAAGGTGGTGCACATAACAGAATACCATTTGTAATCCAGTGGGAAGGTTGTGATGAAATAAACACTTTACTGTATGAACTCTGAGTTCAGCTCTGATAAAGATCTCCAGTGAGAGTATCAGATATAAACTTGTGGGCCACGGCAGTCTATAGGCACATTAGCAACAACAGTATATGGTCTGAGCATACGCTCGCTCACCCCTCCGGACGCGATCCCAGTCCGGGAACTTCCACCGACTGTGTCCTCACACACAGTGTCTTCAGCGATCGGGTCCCCGATCCAACCAAGGCTGTAGAAAAGCGAAGTCAGATGCCACCCAGGCTCGCAGTGGGGTGGAAGGCTCTTTGGTGCTGCGCAAGGCCTCAGGCTTCAGGCCTTGCACTCCGGCACATCCGCACAGGAGGATCAGTCACTGAAGTCTCGTGTCCCAAAGAGGCCGAGCCCAGCCTCGCCTCCTCCTTTTATAACCGCTCCCATGAGTCTCTGGGGTGGAAACATGCCGAAAGGGATTCTGGGCAAGGTAGTCCCGAGAGTCTTAAAGGAGACCCCGCTACATAAGGCTGACAGGCTGGTTAGAGGAGGGAGCTGAGCAGATGAAATATAAACTAAAAGCAATTTCTACTGTCAATTTTAATAATGAAGTGCTTCACAGTGCCTGCAGCTTCAGAGGTTGTTAATTGTGTTTAAAGCCTGGTTCACACTTATGCATTTTTTAGTGCCTTTTCAGTTTTGCAGAAACACACTACAGTCCATTTAACATGGTTTCCTGTGGATGTAGTTCACATCTGTGCATTTTATGGAAAGGGCCAGGGACTTTTTTCTGGTTTTTGGTTCCATAGATTTCAATGGATCAAATGCGTGTATTGAAAAATGAAAAATCCACCTGCAATATGCAAAATGCAACCTGCATAGGTTGAGGGGGTTAGCTCTTGCGGGGAGGAGCCACGAGAGCCGCCGTGGGACCCCAGAGGAGGACGATCGGGGCCACTCTGTGCACTGCACAGTGGAGGTAAGTATGACATTATTATTATTATTTAAGGTACTTATATAGCGCTGTCAATTTATGCAGCGCTTAACATATACATTGTACATTCACATCAGTCCCTACCCTCAAGGAGCTTACAATCTAAGGTCCCTGTCCCTAACTCATATTCATATACTAGGGCCAATTTTAGATAGAAGCTAATTAACCTACCAGCATGTCTTTGGAGTGTGGGAGGAAACTGGAGGAAACCCACGCAGGCACAGGGAGAACATGCAAACTCCAGGCAGGTTGGTTGGGATTTGAACCAGCAACCCTTTATACTGCTAGGTGAGAGTGCTACCCACTTCACCACGATGCCACCCAACGTGTTTGTTATTTTTTTTTTAATCTAAGCTTATAGTTATTGGTTTGCGCAAAAGTTATAGCGCCTACAAAATAGGGGATAGAATTATGACTTTTTTTGTATTATTTTTTTTTTACTAGTAATGGCGGCGATTTGCGATTTTTATTGTGACTGCGACATTATGGCGGACACATCGGACACTTTTGACACATTTTTGGGACCATTCACATTTATACAGCGAACAGTGCTATAAATATGCACTGATTACTGTATAAATGTGACTGGCAGGGAAGGGGTTAACACTGGGGGGCGGGAAGGGGTTAAATGTGTACCCTGCTAGGTGATTGTTACTGTGGGGGGAGGGGACTGACTGGGGGAGGAGACCAATCTGTGTCCCTATGTACAAGGGACACAGCATCGGTCTCCACTCTCCCTGACAGGACATGGATCTCTGTGTTTACACACAGAGATCCACGTCCCTGCTCTGTGACAGCCGATCGTGGGCACCTGGCGGACATCGCGGCCGCTAGGCACGCGCATCGGCACCCGCGTGACACGGCGGGCAGAGCTTTTCCCCGATGTGCGCCCGCGGTGGCGCGCATCGCGGAAGTAAACAGGAGGACGTCCATGGACGTCCTCCCGGCAATTGAGCGCCGCAATGCGGCCGTCTTTTGAGAATGGCCCGGGCGTGAAGTGGTTAAAGAGGAACTGCAGTCTTCTCACACAATTTGTAATAAAGTCATTCTGAAGCTTCCCTCCAACCACTTTGCATAATATTTTATATGTACTGTGATTCTGTACTTGCCAAATAGGCTGCAGAAATCTCCCTCCACTAAGTCTGGCTGCAGCCATTTTAACTGTGGGCAGCTAAAGCTGCTGCCTGTTTATTTCCTGGATTTACACAAACACACACCTCCAGTTCTGCTGCTCTGCAGCATTCATTGGCCCTCTTATGACTCATTCCCCCTCCCTTCCTGGCAAACTTTCAAGCGAGTGAGAGAGAGAGAGCTGTGCATGATGTCATAAGCCTAGGCTAATGACCAGACAAGAAACCAGAAGTGGGCTGTATAAGGTATTTACTGGCCGAAAAAATGTTTTACTATCCAAAGTTAAAACAACAAGGGCAGAAGATTTAATAGATGCAAAGTTGAAAAAATGACTGAAGGTCCGCTTTAAAGAGGTGGAGATCTACCTGAACAACATGGGAGAAGTCGAAGATCACCGGGCACAATGTCGACACCTGATTTAAACCTCTATTTGTGGTACTACTGTGTCACAATCATGTGCATTTCACGTCAATCATGGGTTTAAATCAGGTGGTGAGGAGGCATCATATTACCTCCTCACCGCCTGTCAAACACACTCGGATCCCTTTTTTGAGAAGAGCAGCAGTGCCTGCTGCGCTTGTGACTAGGGATGAGCCGGCGGTTCGAGTCGAACATTGTGTGTTCGCTTGTTCTAAAACAAACCTAACATATGGGGCGTTCGCGGGAAATTTGAGTGCCGCGGAACGCCCCATAATGCACTGTGAGATCGCAGTGCATTGCTGTATGATGATTGGCCAAAGCATGCACCTGACCTGCAAGCTTTTGCCAATCACAGCACGCTCTGCTGAGAGAGCCCTAATTGGCCAAAGGCAGGGTGTCTTTGGCCAATCATGGCTCAGGGAGACTAAGTCCACGCCCCACACTATATGAGGCTGCTTACATAGCGGCCATGTATAGTGTGTGGACGGAGATAGATTGAGCTAGATTAGGCAGGCAGGTTAGTTAGTGGCAGTGTATTTGATATACCGGTATATATATATATATATATATATATATATATATATATATATATACTCTGCATTTTAGCGTAGACTATATATTCAGTGTAAACTCTATATTCAGTCAGTGCAGGCAGTGTAGTTTATATAACACAGTGTATTAAAGTGGTTAGGGGGAACCCTGCGCCAAAATTAAATAAAAAATCGTGTGGGGGGCCCCCCAAAATCCATACCAGGCCCTTCAGGTCTGGTATGGATTTTAAGGGGAACCCCGTACCATTTATTAAAAAAAAAATGGCGTGGGGGTCCCCCCAAAATCCATACCAGGCCCTTCAGGTCTAGTATGGATTTTAAGGGGAACCCCACGCCAAAATAAAAAAATGGCATGGGTGTCCCCCCAAAAACCATACCAGACCCTTATCCGAGCATGCAACCTGGCAGGCCACAGGAAAAGGGGGGGAAAAGGGGGGACGAGAGAGTGCCCCCTCCTGAACCGTACCGGGCCACATGCCCTCAACATGGGGAGGGTGCTTTGGGGTCCCCCCCAAAGCACCTTGTCCCCATGTTGATAGGGACAAGGGCCTCATACCCACAACCCTTGCCCGGCGGTTGTCGGCATCTGTGGAGAGGGGGCTTATCGGAATCTGTAAGCCCCTTAAAAAAGGGGGCCCCCCAGATCCCGCCCCCCACCCTATGTGAATGGGTATGGGATAGATTGTACGAGAGGAGATGGTTTTTGACAATTCTATAATTAAAAAAAAAAATGTGTCCCGCGATGTCCATCTTTCTTAAATCACGGCGCAGACGGAGCTGAAAAATAGAAAAAAAAGAAGCTCCGCCTCTATGGGAGGCGTCCCACTGACTGCTGTCTTTTCATGGTGACAGCTGTTATATAGCCAAGGGCGGGGCCACCCGGTGATGTCACCGGGTGACCCCGCCCCCTTCTGACATAATTTTGGGATGAGGCCCTTGTCCCCATCAATATGCGGACAATGTGCTTTGGGGGGACTGGTATGGATTTTGGGGGGACCCACACGCCAATTTTTTTTTTAAATTGGCATGGAGTTCCCCTTACTATCCACACCAGACCTGAAGGGCCTGGTATGGACTGTTTTTTCAATGATTTTTTATGCATATTGCCGGGATCCTGCAATACATTACAGCCACGAGCAATTTGAATCTACATTTTTTCCTTTAGAAATGTCATTTTGCCACGGTACTGTTATAAACATGGGAAATATGTGCTACTTTACAGGCAGACTAAGGGGACCCACAGGAACGATATTTAACCACTTCAGCCCTGGAAGGATTTACCCCCTTCCTGACCGGGCCTTTTTTTGCAATACGGCACTGCGTTGCTTTAACTGAAAATTGCGCGGTCGCGCGACGTTGTACCCAAATAAAATTGACATTCTTTTTTTCCCACAAATAGAACTTTCTTTTGGTGGTATTTGATCACCTCTGCGGTTTAAATTTTTTGTGCTATAAACAAAAAAAGACTGACAATTTTGAAAAAAAAACTATATTTTTTACTTTTTGCTATAATAAATATTCCCCGATTTTTTTTTTTTAAAACAAATGTCTTCATCAGTTTAGGATGATATGTATTATTCTACATATGTTTGGTAAAAAAAATCCCAATAAGCGTATATTGATTGCACAATAGGGAATAGATTTATGAAATTTTTATCATTTTTTTTTCACTAGTAATGGCGGCAAGCAGCGATTTTTATCGAGACTGCAACATTGCGGGGGACAGATTGGACACTTTTGACACTTTTTTGGGACCATTGACATTTATACACCGATCAGTGCTTAAACAATGCCATGGTTACTATGTAAATGTCACTGACAGGGAGGGGTTAACACTAGGGGGTGATCAAGGGGTTAAATGTGTTCCCTAGGTGTGTTTCTAACTGTGAGGGGATGGGACTGACTCAAGGAGGAGCCACTGAGTAGGGACAGACGATCTGTCTCTCCTCCCCTGTCAGAACCGGGATTTTTGTGATTACACACACAAATCCCGGTTCTGGCTTTCGTGCCCACGATCGCGGGTGGCCGGCGGCGATCGCAGCGGGCCCCTGCTGTGCAGTGGGCATGCGTGCCTGCTACGGCTCTTAAAGGGTTCACCCAGCGGTGCCATTCTGCCAACGTATATCGGCGTGAGCCGGTCGGCAAGTTGTTACAGGAATATTTCATTTTTATTATTTCACTTTAAGCATTATTAAAATCACTGCTCCTGAAAAAACAGCTGTTTTAAAAACTTTTTTTTGCATTGATAAATGCCCCCTGGGGCAGTACCCAGGTCCCCATACACTTTTTATGGCAATAACTTGCATATAAGCCTTTAAAAAACACTTTTGATTTTTCACGTTCGTGTCCCTTAGCCTTTAACAGTGTTCGCATGTTCGCACAAATTTTTTGTCTGTTCACATGTTCTGGTGCTAACCGAATGGGGGGTATTTTCAGAAAGCGTAGCAAACCCACAGGAAAGCTGTAGGTCCACATCTGTGGAAAGCAGCCTGATACTATTATGCCCAGTGCATTGCTTCACACTGACCTGAAGATCTCTTCTTTCCTGCTGCTGGCACCACTCTGGAGACCGCTAGCCGAGATAAGAGGTGAAGTGTAGTTGGTATCACTCCGCATGGGACAGGAGCCAGCTCTACGGAGGAGACATTGGCTTATGCGACTTTTGCTTCCTACTACAGCTCCAACTTTACAAGTAGTCCCTCTGCATTGCACTCTGTGTGTCTACCAGCCAGTCACCTGTCACCTGTCCACCTACAGGTTGCTGACCCCCGCTATAGAGCTATTAGAGAAAGGCAGGCAGAATTATGAGTGGGGCGCAATAATCTGGCAAGGAAACAAGAAGGACTTAAATAGCGGGCCAATAACCCTGAGTGTCCACATGATCAGATACAGGTGGGACAATTCCAATTGTTAATGAAAGACTGGAGCAGAAGAACAGATCAGTCATGCTTAAGTCCCCGGGAGACCAGAGTACAAGACTCAGCTCCTCACATTACCCCTCCTTCTTAACCACTTAAGACCAGGCCCCTTTTTGCGATTCGGCACTGCGTCGCTTTAACTGACAATTGCGTGGTCGTGCGACGTGGCTCCCAAACAAAATTGGCGTCCTTTTTTCCCCACAAATAGAGCTTTCTTTTGGTGGTATTTAATCACCTCTGCGGTTTTAATTTTTTGCGACAATTTTGAAAAAAATTCAATATTTTTTACTTTTTGCTATAATAAATATCCCCAAAAAATATATAAAAAAAACATTTTTTTTCCTCAGTTTCGGCGTTTATTGATTGGTTTGCGCAAATATTATAGCGTTTACAAAATAGGGGGTAGTTTTATGGCATTTTTATTAATTTGTTTTTTTTTTTACTAGTAATGGCGGCGATCAGCGATTTTTTTTCATGACTGCGACATTATGGCGGACACATCGGACACTTTTGACACTATTTTGGGACCATTGTCATTTTTACAGCGACCAGTGCTATAAGAATGCACTGGTTACTGTAAAAATGACACTGGCAGTGAAGTGGTTAACCAGGAGGGGGCGCTGTAGGGGTTAAGTGTGCCCTGATTTGTGTTTCTTACTGTGGGGGGCGTGGCTTAACGTGTGATGTCACTGATCGTCGTTCCCTATTGTAGGGAACAGACAATCAGTGACAGGCACACTTGGAAGCATGGGGAGAGGTTTGTTTACACTTACCTCTCCCCGTTCTTCCTCTCTGCGACCCGATCGCGGGACACCAGCGGCGATCGGGTCCGCTGTTCCGCAGGGACGGTCACGGAGAAGAGGACCAGGTCGCGAGCGCGCCGCTGGCGGCTGGGCTCTTAAAGGGGACATACCTGTACGCCCATGTGCCCAGCCGTGCCATTTTGCAAGAGAGAGATTTTTACCGCTCCAGGTGAATGCACTCCAACAATCTATAATGCCAGGACTACCGTGGGTGCCAGCAATGCACGTAGCATATGAAGAAGAAAAATAAAAAATCTATGGACAGCTGCACACCAAAAATCATCACAGCATAGCCGGGGTAACTGCTTACATGTTTCGCACTGCAAGTCAGTGCTTACTCACAGCTATGAGTAAGCACTGACTTGCAGTGCGAAACATGTAAGCAGTTACCCCGGCTATGCTGTGATGATTTTTGGTGTAATTTTCCATCCTTTATAATAAAGGCGACCGTCAAAGGTTTTTGGAGTGCGGCTGTCCATATATTTTTTATTTTTCTTCTTCACGTGCCATTTTGCAGACGTACATCGGCGTGCGGCGGTCCTCAAAAGGTTAACGAATATCCTCCGGATGGATTCATTGGCTTGTCAGGATATCTATTATGGAAACTTCTGAATAAATATTGGGGCAATGCAACTT
This sequence comes from Rana muscosa, assembly GCA_029206835.1. NCBI lineage: Eukaryota > Metazoa > Chordata > Amphibia > Anura > Ranidae > Rana > Rana muscosa. The sequence goes on from CM055117.1 coordinate 858,650,359, forward strand.
TTTTATTGATTCCCACAAATCCTGTTCTGGACCATAACCTTTCCATCTTATCAGATATTGTAGCTTACCCAGATACAGGCAAGAATTATGAATTTTCTCCACAATTAATCCCCCCCCCCTGGATCTGGTGGAGGGAGTGTACGTTCTGTAAAAGGATTCTTTCTAAAAGGTTTTAAGAAGGGCCACATGAAAAACAGGATGGATCTTCATATCTTCATTGAAGGAGGTAATTTGGGCTTGTACACCACAGGTTTATTTGGGCCATTACTTCAAAAGGACCTATGAACTTTGGAGGGCCGAGTTTTGGAGATTGTAGTTTAAGCTGTAAATGCTTTGAAGATAACCAACTCTTATCACCCACTGAATAAAAAGGAATGGATCATCTGTACCTGTCTGCTGTTTTTTTACAGGATTCTCATGCTTCATGTAATGTCTCTTTTTTTAGTAATTCTTGGTTCTTTTGTAAAACAGACAATCTTGCATTTATAGTTGGCAGAGGTAAAGGTGAATCTACTGGAAGTTCAGGTATAAATAATGGATGTAAAAATTGGCTCTGTGAAATCGAACTATGGTGGGAATTGTACGCATATTCTGCTAATGGTAGGTTTTCAACCCAGTCATCCTGAAGATGGCAGATGAAACACCTGGGTTATTGGAAAAAATATTAGGTTGCGCTACACATAATAAAGTGAATATAATAAATGCAATGAAAATTAACCCACATAAATGATCAAACCCTGTTGTTCCTAATGTGAGAACTGAATATAATGGTGAATAAAACAAATGAGTAATTAAACTCAATAGGTTAGGTGACACATTATAGACAAATAAGTGAACAACAACAATATAAAGTGACACAATCTGTGTAAATGAGTAGATTGCAGTACTCAAGAAGTCTCTATTTGCATGAACACCCGTGCAGCATAAAGTCAGTGGTGAAAAGAGCAACTCCGTGAAGAATCTTCTCTTTGTAAACAGAATAATCCACCACCAAAAATAAAAATGCCTGCTTACCAAAGGTCAGTGATCCCCCATTACAGAGGATCGCAAGGAGCCTTGATTAGTGTAGAATGGATGACAAATCCAAACCAGCATCCAAAGGAGTTCAGCCCACAGGCAGCCTAGACAAGCCACTCAGTAGCAATCCAAATGCAGTCAGATCTCATATGATGGACATGTAAGAAAGATGGAGGCCCTTCACCATGTGTTCACCTGGGTTATTGCTCCAATGTTTAATTTGTCCTTTCTGTTTGACCGTTAGATTATGGATGAAAAGCATTTGACAGATTTACTTCCATTCTCAGCATAGAACAGAACATTTTTCATAATTGTGAAGTTAACTGAACTCCTTGATGAAAGACTATGTAGTCTATATTTTTCTTGAATTATTATTTCTGCTGTGTTTTTCTGGCTATAGGAATGCCAATCATGGGCACATTTTTTTTCATCTTTGATAGACGATATACTATTACCAGGACAGTTGTAAATTTATTTGATGGTGGTAGGTCAATGAAATAATACATGGAAATAGACTCCCATGGGGGGGGTTGGCACAGGGGAAGGTTGTGGTAGCTCAACAGAAAGAGAAGGTGGTACCTTATTGTGTGCACAGTTCTTGCATGACAGGACATAATCAGGGTAATTTCAGAGTGGCCAGCAGGTTTTGAATAGTGCACCAGTTGCAGCTCCTTATGCCAGGGTGCCAGGGATATACAGATTTTTTCCCCAAAAGTCCAGTAGCTATCATGAAAGTGCAAATGGATGCTTTCTGATCGGTTGTTTAAGATTGGGTCCTTAACATAGGCTTTTTTAATTTTGTTGAATAGTTTTGCAGAGTACTTTATCCTAGAAAGTATTTTTCTTGTAGGATATTGCCAACTGGTTCCATGTCTGTAGAAGTTTCAGCTGCAATTCTTGACGGGCATCTGCTTTCCCATTCTTACAAGAAATTTATGAAATTAAAAAAAGAAGAGCTCATCCAGCCTGTCTTGCAGAAAGCATTTTTGCTGATTTAATAAATTCATGATTTTTATGGTCAGTGAGGACAGTTATTAAATCTCCCTCCAGAAGATTTCACCATTCAATGAAAGTTGTTTCTGATTTGATAGTTCTGCTTTGCTGGAGTAGTATGCTCCAATAGCTGCACTTGGTGCATTTACTTCTGCTATAAAGAGGAGTTCTAGGTTAGGATGAACCAGCACAAGTGAATAAAGTTTTCAAGTCGGAGAAAGCAGTTTCTGACTAAGTGAACCATGAAAATGTTGTTACCTTCTTAGTTAACTGCCTGCATTAGGATACTTCTTCTGAATTCCCTAGTGTCTGTCCTGCCTCAGGGGCCCTATAACTATGGCTTTGATTAAGTTGAGCCTGGTGCAGAAATGAACTTCCTTGACTAATCCTAATGTCTGGTACACCCCCCCCCCCATCCTAGGATATTTAAAATACAGGGTACCAAAGAACAGCCAAAAATAATAATGAGCTGTGATGTGTTTTATGACCCATTTTATATACTGTATGTTACCATTCATCATTTTGGAAGATACATTTTCCTGGAAACCGTGCCTAAAACAACTTTCATGTAATATTCATTTTCACACTTACCCCACTGCCTTGCTCATGTACGCAGTAATCGCGGCAAACTGCTCCTTTAAAATTAACGTGAAGCTTGTCACCCAAAAAGGAGCAGGAGCTTCTTTTCAGGTGACAAATGAGCATAGGGTAGCCCATTAATGTCAGAATCCACCCAGATGCCTGACAGTCATCTGCTCCCTGCTCACTGAAGACTGAGAACTGAGCGATCAGCCATCTTTGATTGCTTAGTTCTTGGTGTAGAGGTGATGGGGGACAGATGCTGCATTGGGTATGCATATTTGTTATCTTGAATTCCCATGCTTCTCTCTTCTCAATTACAAATTTAGGAAGCTATTCCAAAAATTCTAGACTTTGTCAAATTTTTCTTGATTATCATTTACAGTGCTAGGTAATTTTCATGAGCCATAATCCATGAAATTTTTATCTTCATAGTACCCATGGATATTGTTGATGTCTTTCAAGATTGTGCCATTTATATTTTGGCAGAAAGCATTATAAAGAACACCAGAGTCTGTGAGTGTAGCAGGGGGGGTCAAACTCAATTTCACTGTGGGCCGCATTAAGCATTATGGTTGCTCTCAAAGGCCGGTTGTATCTTTAGGACTAAATGTCCAGAGCAGCCTACCTTACATCACAGTACATGCCATTTACCTTGTGCTGCTGCCAGGAAGAAGCTGGAGGTGGAGCTGGGAAGCTGAAAAGCAGAAGGGCGGAGGACCAGAGGAAGGCTGGAGTCAGCTGCCAGAGTCTGCTGAATGCTGAGACCAGGGGAGGTGGAGATGAGGGGGTGCTGCGGCTGCACAGAGAGACTCTGTGCAGCTGCAGCAGGAGTTCTGTCCTCCTCCTTGCTGCTGACTGCTGCGATAGGAGGGGCAGAGACGAGCCTCTCCTTGGCTGCACTGAGAAGCACCGGATCTGTTGGAGGAGTTCTGTCCTCCACTCTGCTGCCATCTGCTGAGACAAGGTAAGGGTGGAGATGATGGGGGTTCTGCACTTGCAGGAGAGGTGCGAGGGTGCCTTGTGTTTGACATGTGATGTATGGGGATATTGAGTATAGATTTATTAGGAAGGGCTGCATGCGGGTCCATATTTATTTTAAATCCAAAATGAGAACATTTTACTGCCTGTGGACAAGACCACTACACATACAACATGGTTCCGTTTATCCCATTAGCAGATACATAGCTGACACACTCCAGCTGGATGACATCTGAGATGCAATGATATGCTCTGAACTGGCTTACATCTGGTAAGTGTTTTTCTTTTGGGGATTAGCAGACAAGCAGTGTGCGGACTATCTCTTCTTGGGATTTCATCTCTTTTTTGGGATTTCATATGGTTCATCGCCATTGATATAAACTGTTTTATGAATTTACTCTGATAGTAGAGTTCATATGGACTATGCATTTATGAGTGATTATGCAAGCACATTTTCTATGGACTGTGCACCCATTCAATCCTTTTAGCGCTACTAATGTTTAAATGATTATTTATTTATTTATTTAGACATATTTTTGATTCATAAATACATATAAATTGGCAATACAGAATAGTGTTAGTTGTATAAGTACAGGGTGAGAGGGGTCTCAGAAAAAAGGACCCCATACTTACCACTGAGCTTGACCATGGCAGAAAGTGTATGGCTCCTAGAAGGCAGCAGTAAATTGTCTCCCCAGGGAGCTGAGGAGGCAGAATCAGACAAACCCCCACCAGGGGGACAGGCATGGTGCGACTAAGTTGGTGTATCCCTAAAAGCCTCCTGGTCCATGTAAAGTAGACTGTAAATATACAAATGTTTGTCAGGTGTCTGGAGTGTCAGAATGAAGTCAGTAGGTGATAACATATAAGGATTATATATGGATAGAGAGCCTTAATAAAAGATGGTACATGGCGCCGATGTGTAGGTATCCCCACCCGCTCGAAAGCAGATGGGGACAGCGGGAGGCGGAACCTCCCTTTATACATATCGCAGCTCCCAACGTGAGACAGAGGGCGCCGCTGCCAAACAAGGAATCCAACCAAAATGAGTCAGGGTGTACAACATCACTAAGGTGTAAATAGTATGTTGGAAAATAAACGGCTAATGCAGTGTTTCTCAACCTTTTTACCGTGGAGGAACCCTTGGCAAAAAGTCTGAGATCTCGGGGAACCCCTAAAAAAAAATTCAGATCTACAGCTCTCGGAACATCGTATCTGATCAGCAAGCTGTAGATATAACCACGTTTATTGTAGAAATAGCTTTAAATAATGGAATAAAAATTAGAACTCACCTGACACCAACATTATAGTGTGAACAGTGCACATAGAAATCAATTGTTTTCTTTCTGTCCCTGCAGAGACCTGCGTTACAACAAGCCCAAAATATTTTAAGCAAGTCAAATTTGCACACATTTTCCATTTTTTGCACATATGCTGTGAACGAGGCCTTACTGAACTTGAACAAAACTCCCAAATATTGTGACTGATAAATAGGATAGCAGACTACGGGAACAGTTGGGACTTGTTCACAACATTCATGCATAAGAATTGATGGAAGATGGTGCAGATTTGATCTGCATAAAATACTTTGGTCTTGTCCATGTCATGTGCAGAGAGACATGCACTTTCCTAACGTAGGTCTCTGCTAGGACATAAAGAAAATAACTGATTTCTATGTGCCCTGTTCACACCACAATGTTGGTATCATTTGAGTATTTTTCTCTGCAGAGAAATGCATACATGTTGCATATTTCTGTGCAGAAAAAATATGCACATGATACCAATGTTGATTTCAATGTGCACTGACAGCGAGTACTGTCAATGCGCATTAATACCTGGTGCCTCCTCTATAGTTCCAGCTCCTCTGAACCTGTGAGGGTGGTACCAGGAAGAGTGCTGACAGTGGAAGCACATGGCTGAATCTTGCAGGAGGTGAGATCCTGTGTATGGTAGTGACTGAATGCAGACTGCAGGGGCTTGTGGCTGGATGAGACTGAATCATAATAGGATTATGTACAACTATGGCAAAATAAAGCTATTATAATCTCACCTCCTGTCACATTCAGCCTGTGTGCCTCAACTCTCTGACCCCCCCCCCCCCCCAGTCTGCAATCAGTGCTGTTATACACAGGATCTCATCTCCTGTTCTCTGCTCTTCCCTCCCCCAGCAGTCTGCATTCACCCCTGACATACACAGGAACTCAGCTTCTATCTAATCTAGCCATGTGCTCCTTTTCTCTGCTCCCCCCCCTCCACAGTGTGCATTACTGCTACCATTGAGACAGATCTCACCTTCTGATCTGGTGCTTCCGCCTCCATAGTCCTCATTCTCGGCTCTCTTCACGGCTCCCACTCTGTTCTCCCTGCCTCCAGTCTTCATTCCCGGGTCCCATGGCTCCCCGCTCTCCATCAGTGGTGTCACTAGGGTTGGTGTCACCCGGTGTGAAAAAAATTGGTGTCAACCCCCCTTCCGCCCACTATAGTCCCTCTTCAGTACAGATCCCCCATTAAGTACAGACCCCCCTCCATGAGTATAGACCTCCCCCTAAGTGCAGAAACCCTATCAGCATAGACCCCCTCAGAGCAGACCCCCCTCCAGCAGCATAGACCCCCCTCAGTGCAGACCCCCCCGCATAGGCACCCCCAGTGCAGACCACCTCCATCAGCATAGCCACCCTCAGTGCAGACCCCCTTCAGCATAGACACCCCCCAATGCAGACCCCCCTCCATCAGCATAGACCTACAGTGCACACCCTATCAGCATAGACACCCCCAGTGCAGACCCCCCTCCATCAGCATAGCCCCCCATCAGCATAGACACCCCCTAGTGCAGACCCCCTTCCATCAGCATAGCCCCCCTCAGTGCAGACCCCCATCAGCATAGACACCCCCCAGTGCAGACCCCCCTCCATCAGCATAGACCCCCAGTGCACACCCCATCAGCATAGACACCCCCAGTGCAGACCCCCTTCCATCAGCATAGCCCCCTCAGTGCAGACCCCCACCAGCATAGACACCCCCTAGTGCAGACCCCCTTCCATCAGCATAGCCCCCCTCAGCATAGACACCCCTCCATCAGCATAGACCCCCCAGTGCACACCCCATCAGCATAGACACCCCCAGTGCAGACCCCCTTTCATCAGCATAGCCCCCCTCAGTGCAGACCCCCATCAGCATAGACACCCCCATCCATCAGCATAGCCCCCCTCAGTGCAGACCCCCTCCATCAGCATAGATACCTCCACTTGTGCTAGTAGTCCCCCCCCTCTCCCCTCCCATAGCGCCCCCAGCACATGTCCATTAAAAACACTATTCAGACCTCAGAACAACGCGGCATAGACATAGCAGTGTGTCCCTCCTCGGACTGCCTCCTCCTGTCCTGTGTATATGTAAACAGAGGAGGGAGGACTCGAGGAGGCGGCTTAAGTCCGCTCCGCTGTAAGAGACACAGATCAGTGCAGGGGTGTGCGGACCGTGCGATGCCGCTGCCCACAGGTGTCACCCGGGTGCGATCTGCACCCCCCACCCAGCAACACCACTGATCGGCTCCCCGCCGAATTTAGAACTCCCGCTCTCTGCCTTTCTCCTGACTCCGCCCTCTGAGTTCTCTGAGCCGGAACTACAGAAAGAGCATCGGGTATCAATGCGCGCTGACTGTTCTCACTGTCAGCGCGCATTGGGAACAGTGAAAACAACATTGGACGGATATACATCCGCCACAATGTTGAATCGCGGCGGAACCCCTGGGGACTTCTCGCGGAACCCTAGGGTTCCGCGGAACCCCGGTTGAGAAACACTGGGCTAATGGAACATTAAAGTGTCATAAAAGTACATCAGTATGCATAATGGCGGGGGTGACAACAGACCAGGTTTGGGCTGGTTGGGTGTCTTTCATCCGGGTCAATTGTAGAAAAAAGAAAAAAGGTTTGTTGTCTCCAGTAGTCCACTTCCATCCCTGTAATATGTAGTAAAAACAAAAAGGTTAGCCCTGGGACTGGCAGCGGCGCCCCCTGTCTCACGTTGGGAGCTGCGATATGTATAAAGGGAGGTTCCGCCTCCTGCTGTCCCCATCTGCTTTCGAGTGGGTGGGGACACCAACACATCGGCACCATGTCCAGGCGCCAGCTGCGGGGCATCCACGATATCACTGATGTCAGCGCGGCTGGACGTGCTTTGTCATCTGGATGGTTTGGGGGAGTACCCATGCGTGCGCGCCTCCAGATGACGATGGGCGCCTTATTGGCGCTCTTACGTCAGCCACCCCACATGGCGTTGGGGGCAGTTTCTCCCGGGCTCTCCCGGGGGTTTATATTGAGGGTCGGGCATGATGTGCATTTGAATTTTTCTACCTACAGAGGACACGCATATCCGTGGAGGTTACCTGCTGTGACTCATTACTCTTAGAATTTAGATACCATTTATACTCAGGTACTTACTATGCACACATTCATTTCATTCACGATTTTCAGATACACTTTGTCTATTTAGTTTACTTTTGAGCATTTACTTCCTATCTTTTCTTATACTATCACAGTATTCACTTTACACCTAGACTCTATTTCCTTTTCTCCTTTCTTTTCTCACTTTGTCATCGACTGGTATCTCCCTGTCAATTCATCCTCCCTCAGCCTCTATTACCATCTTTTACTCAGGCTTTCTATCCATATATAATCCTTATATGTTATCACCTACTGACTTCATTCTGACACTCCAGACACCTGACAAACATTTGTATATTTACAGTCTACTTTACATGGACCAGGAGGCTTTTAGGGATACACCAACTTATTCGCACCATGCCAGTCCCCCTGGTGGGGGTTTATCAGCTCCCTGGGGAGACAATTTGTCGCTGCCTTCTAGGAGCAATACACTTTCTGCCATGGTCAAGTTCAGTGGTAAGTATGGGCAGTGGCGTCACTAGGGTTGGTGTCACCCAGTGCGAAAAAAAATGGTGTTACCCCCACCAACTATAGTCCCCCCTCAGTACCCCCCTCCACTAACTACAGACCCCCCTCCCGCAGTATAGATCCCCCTCCCTCAGTACAGACCCCCCCTCCATCAATATAGACCCCCTCCCTCAGTATAAACCACCCCCACCTCAGTGTAGACCCCCCTCAGTTACAGACACCCCCCTCAGTGCAGATCCCCCTCAGTTACAGACACCCCCCTCAGTTCAGATCCCCCTCAGTTACAGACACCCCCCTCAGTGCAGATCCCCCTCAGTTGAAGACACCCCCCCTCAGTGCAGACCCCTCTCAGTTACAAACACCCCTCAGTTGCAGACCCCCCAGCAGTACAGACACCCCCCTAGTGCAGACACCCCCAGCAGTACAGACACCCCCCAGCATTAGACACCCCCTCCCCCCATCATTATAGACGCCCTCCTTACCTTACAGACCTCAGAACAGCAGATACACACAGGCAGCAATGTGTCCCTCGAGAGCGGGCTCCTCCTCCTCTGTGGATGTAAACAGAGAGGAGTGGGCGGCGGCTTTGTTCCGCACCAGTGAGGGACACAGCCGCGAGGCACAGGACCTTCCAATGACACCCCCCAGTGTCCTCCAGGGAAACTCCGGGTCTTCCAGCACACTCACCTCGCTCCTCCGCCCCGAAGTTTGCAGGAAGCGTCTCTGGTTGCCAAGGAAACGCCGGGACGGGGCGGGCCGAAATCCAACCTCGGATCTTCCTCAAGCACTCAGTCAGAGGCGGGGCCAGACTAAAACTTTCCACCAATGGGAGAATGTTGTGCCGCTCAGGCCTCTAAACTGTGCGGGAAAGAGACCCCGCCCCGTAAGTTCAGAAGACTCCACCCACTGCATAGAGGATCACAGTGGTTCCGTTACCCACGGGTGTCACCCCTCTGGCGGGTGTCACCCGGGTGCGGCCCGCACCCCCCGCACCTGCCTAGCAACGCTTCTGAGTATGGGGTCCTTTTTTCTGAGACCCCTCTCACCCTGTACTTATACAACTAACACTATGCTGTATTGCCAATTTATATGTATATATCTTTTACTCTAGGGACTTGTCACATGCATCCACCCCTGAGGAGCGAGCTGGCCTCGCGAAACGCGTCGGGTATTTCAGATGCTATTGTACAATGACCACCATTACAATCAGTTCATCATTACTCTATGTCTCCCCATACATATGGCAATCGGGTATTTTACATGCCAGTGCACTATGACTGCTACTACAATCATGTATTATTACTTTATGTATTCTTTTTTATTTGGCAATTGTTGGTGTTATCCATGCTTGAAACATTTTTGCCTGAATAAAAATTCTATACTGTACCTACTACTGTTTTCCTCTTTGGCGGAACGGTACCCACTTCATATAAAGTCCCAGGGCTAACCTTTTTGTTTTTACTACATATTACAGGGATGGAAGTGGACTACTGGGGACAACAAACCTTTTTTCTTATTTGTTTTTTCATATATTTTTTTCAAAAATCGATGGTTCTTCCATGCAGCCAAAGTTCAGGATGCCCCAGTGGTTTACTATTTTCATTTAATACCTATTAGGCGAATTTACGTAATATTTTTGCAATGTCATTTTAATGTAATGCACTTGTACTGAGGATTCTTTTGTTCATTTCTGGGATGGCATGACTTCTGTAACATGATACTTTCTTTTATGTATTGTACGACTCTGTGAAAAGATTAATAAAAATGTATGATGAAAAAAAGAAAAAAAATTGTCCCTAACAGGACAAGTTAACAGTCCAATAAGGATATCAAATAATATAGGGGATAATAGACATCCCTGTCTTGTACCAGGTTGTATATTGATAGGCTGAGAGAAATGTCAGTGTATTTGTATAACCACTGTAGGGGTGAAGTAGAGGGTTTGAAGAGAAGGAAGTTAGGATCCAATCCCCAATGTTCTAGAACAATAAACATTGTTCGTAAATTGTAAATCCAGGAATCTGAATTAAATGCCCTTTGAAGATCTATGGATGATAGCATATCAGACCCACCATTATGCCAATTAGACTGAAGGACTGATATTTTATCTATGGACATTTGAATTTGATCTGGGGTTTGTCTCCTAGGTATAAAGCATACCTGGCCTTTATGTACTGTATGTAAAGAGCTTAAAAAGTAGAGAGTCTATTTGCAAGATTTTTGTGAGTTTAAAATCATTGGTGATCAAGGGGATTGGTTTGTAATTAGCAGCTTCTGCTTTATTTTTATGCATTTTTTTTTTTATCATTCTAACATAGGCTTTGTTAGAATCAGGATCAAGGGGGATACAGTTCCTTATAGCATTAAAAGGTAACTCAAGATAGTCTACAAATTATTTATAATATATCCCACTCCAACATGTTTTTTGTGGATGTGTGCAATTTTTGGCATGGAAAGTCTCTTGAAACATTTCTGGTTTATCAGCTGGTTTATTTACTATATAAATTGTAATAGAAAGGGGGAAAAAAACTTCTTGTAGGACCAACTACAGCCGATTTTGAATGAATTTACCTGTGGAACACTGAATTTTAGGGATTCATTTTCAATGGTGTCTAGGGGATAGTTTCCTAGCTAAGAGGGTACCAAATTTGTCATCTAGAACATAAACTTTTAGTCTATTTTATCATTTTCTTCTTTCAACCCTAGTAGTTAAGGCTAGATTTAAATCTAAACACACTGCATCTATCTTATTTCTAAGGTTAAGATCACAATTTAGTTTTTGTTCCCTAATTAGGTTATCAGGAATCCTTTCTTTTTTGTTGTATAGTTGCATGGGAGTTTAAATTTGATGTGTGTTACTATTTGGATAAGGACCCCTTGGATAGTTGCTTTATTTTGGGCGTTTCTGTCCACCTCTGTGTGTTCCAGCGCCTCCTGTTTCATTCCATATACTATAAACTCAATAAAAAATACAGCAGACAGAAGTGGGACCCCCTCATAATTACGAAAGCAGGTATGTAGACCCAGGAATTCAAGACAGAAAATCTCACCAGCAGAATCCCTGAGACATATCTGAGATTTTAAGGTATTATAACTCTCCAGAATCTATCAAACATGTAAATATTACTTTGAAATACAATACAAAAAAACAGGTTGTTCTTGACTCCAACTATGTTTCTACGCAATTCATGGTATGGCAAAAAAAAAAACGAAATTTGCGTAGGATGGTGGAAGATACATTGCTTTCTGCTCATTTGTCTGTTGCATCAGACATCTGCCTCTCCAGCACTTGAACAACCGAAGAAAGTTCTTTTCACAGTGATGTCCATACCAGGTAAAAGACTCAGTGCCGCATAAGAAGAAGAAAACAACATAAATCTCGAAATCTTCTCATCCTTAAAATAAAGCAAAACAATGTTTGAAAGACACCAATTCTTATTTTATGGGGATGGTATGATACAACATTTGATTTACTGGGAATTGAGGCAACTTCAGATGGATGGTAGCTTGACCAAGAGATGTCAATTTATCATGCATTGCAATATATTGCTATAGATCAACAGGAGACTTTTTAGAGATTAACTTGCTATGCAAAGCCTATAAAATTCCAGTGTCTCTGTGTGTTTACAAAGAGACCATGAAGGATTAGTTTTAAAGGTTTGTGGCAATAAAAGTAACATGAGAATTGAGCATATAAACAGAGCCAGGGCCACTTCACTCAAAATCAAATGAAAAACAGCTCTTTATAGAATATATCCATCATGATATTCTATTGATTGTAAATGAGTACCATATTATAACCAATGTTGTGCACTGTCCATAGTGCTGATCCTGTATACCAACACGAATTCCAGCTTGGCAGTGGTGCAAAGTCCACTCCCTGTGCCAGAACAATTGTTATGATCCTGTTCAACTACAGAAAGATAGATAGATAGATAGATAGATAGATAGATAGATAGATAGATAGATAGATAGATGAAAGTGAGATCTGGATTTCTCATAGTCATAATATATGGTGTCAAGATGAAATGGGAGTATTCTGTATGTTAGGCAGGAAGTGAGGGAAGTGACTGTTGTTCAACACCACTTGGATATTACAACATACAACACTGGGTAAAAGTTAGGGCATCATATAAAAATAAGAAAAAATTAATAAACCGCGCTAGAAATATGGTTTACACATTAATGAACTAGTGACATAATAGATAAGTATTAAACAGTCCTATTATAAGTGATGTTCACAAGTGCTCGTGCTCAAATATACATCCGTGCTCCTTAGTGCTCAGACTGGGTGCCCCACATAGATGTGCACTTACCCCTAGGGGTGTTGACCAACTATCGCTAGTGTGGTCAAACAAGCATGTGGGGAGGCCCTTAGAGATGTCCGTTTCTGGCAACTTCTTGAAGTGGATAAGCCTCATAGATATGAATAGCCGTAAAAAGGAAACCTCATTGCGCAATACCGTTTTGAAAAGGTTTATTAATAAAAACAACAAGTGGGTTACACTCACATGTAAAGGTGCCTGTACCCTGGCACCCGGTGTGAATAGCAGGCGATTTGTTGAGGGTAAATTGGCCCACACTAGATGGTTGACCGCTGGCCGTGGTTCAGCTCGATTCCCAGGAGTTTGATCGTGGGCGGAAGAGAATAGCAGTTACGCGATCAAGCCTTGACGCGTTTTGACTCGAGGGTGCTTACAATCTACCAATTTTAATCAATGATAACAGCTAATTGAAGCTAATATTGAATGTTATACATAAGATTCATTATTATAAAAATATACCGGTAATTTTAAATAAAAAATTAAAAAGAGGAGGAAAAAGTAATTTATTTTTAACCAAAATAAATTGATTGTAATTAAGAGGCCATCTAGTGGACATTTAAGGAAATGTCAATAGGTGAATAATGCCAATTCTGCTGTGATAGTGAAGGTAATTTAAAATAATGTAAAATATTATATTATATTATATTTTTGGGTGTGAATATTAGTGTTGATTAGATAATCAACAATATACAATATTGGTGTATACTCAGCCAGGGTACCTTGTTCAATGGTCCCATTGCCATGACTGCCGCCGTGCTGTGCCGTGAATTGGAGTCGACAGTCACGGCACGGGCCCTGAAGAAAGGGCACCAGCGGGCCGTTTCTTCAGTTCGCAAGTGCTGATTGCGTTGGCACATGTGGATACAGTGAACATCTCCTAAACAAGTTTAGAAGATATTCACGGTACCTACAGGTAAGCCTTTTACCTGTAGGTAAAAGTGGTGTAACAAGGTTTACAACCACTTTAAATTATGCACAAATTATCTGAAAGATCTATATTATTGTCACACATGTCATAAGGTAACATTCAATTAACACAAGTCTGTCAGTGATTTGACACTGCTATGATTTCTTGAAACCTTTCTTTATTTCCAAAACACCAGGTTGGTCTCATTTACATGTGCAGAAATCTATAGCTCATTTACCAATGATGAGGCAATCTATGACACAATGAAGTGTTTTTAAATTGCAGACTGCACATGGTCCCTGAATTTGCAGTTAAAGTGGTTGTAAAGCTCCTACGTGAAAAATTAACAAAGCATATCCTTCTATAGTGTGTACCAGCCTCAATCCAAAGCACCAAGTATCATTCTTTCTGCTGTCCTTTCCCTTTACTATCTGCTTGAGTCACTGATAATAGTCCAAGCCAGCTTTACAGCATCCCGAGTGACAACCTTGTCCACCTCTAGCACACAGCAGTTGAATGATAGTCTCAGCTGTGTATATTTCCCTATAATTCTATGTAGAATCGGGTGTGTCCATTCTCTACACTCAGCTTTCAGGTTTCACTGAGCTCTGTGCTCTAGCTGTGCAGTGTGTGATGTCAGGTCCCCACCCCCTGCCTTCTACTGCTGAGAATGTGGAAAAGTGTTATCAAATACTTACTGTAATTTTCCTTTCCTGGCCTATCCTAACGTCAGCACACAATGGGTTAACGCCTCATCTGGCACCCACATGACCACCATTTCCTAGCTGAATAAAATACAGCCCCTCCCCCACTGACATGTTTGATAATCTAGCCTGCGTCGGGCCAATTTGGAGGGAGTCCTGTGCTTAACTAGCTGAATAAATGGGTGGGAGAGAACACATCAAAAGAAACATTGACAATCACAGAAAAGCTGGCAAAGACAAAAATAATTTATATGTCTCGTCCCTAACTTTGCAGAACTTGCCGACTGCACGCCTAGCTTGTAAAGTTGAATGAAGGGCTAGCCATCTCTCATATACTCTTAACTGACATCCTGGCATAACTGCCCCAAAGGCTGCCACCCCTCAGTTTGAAGGAGCTTGCCCCTGTTCCTGAGCAGAAAGGCCCACTTCCTGCATGCCAATCTAATCAGCCTGGTGAACCAAGAACCTGACGGCGAAATGAAAAGGATTGTCCACTTTCCTCAGGTCTTTGATCTTTGCATGCACACTGTTAGCAACTTGTGTAAGGACCTGAAGTCTTCAACTACAATCCACAGGTGGCCTGGAGCAGACCAAAAAAAAAGAACACGTCAGTTAGGGAGGAGCCGTCTTTTATTCAGCTAGGAAAAGGTGGTCATGTGGGCGCCAGATGAGGCGTTAACCCATTGTATGCTGACGTGAGGTATGGCCAGGAAATAGCCTTTGATCTGTGTGTTTTAAAAAAGTTACACAGAAGAGAGGGCTGCAGGTAAAGAGGTACAACATCTGTAGAAGGATTTGTTTCATCTTTGTGTATTACCTGAGGCTAGTCACTTTACTGGGTATATGTAAGGGTTTACAGTCACTTTAAACCTCATTTACACTTGTGACCATGTGTCCAGTGCTGTAACATTAGATTGGAACTAAAATATTGAAAAAGCTTCTGCAACCTACATGTAACCTACTGATATGTGAAATACAGATTTTCGGTAGCAGGTCCAAATGATTCAATAGTTTACAATTATATGGCATATTTTAAGATCACTTTAATATTTAAAAAAACAGCTTTGGCCCAACAATTAAATATTATTCATATTTGCCATATCCACTGTTCTATTGGCTACATAAAATAGGATTCTGCAGATCCTGTGCCACTGATGTCTGTTTTTTGGACCGCTAAGGTACATAAAATTGGCTATTCCCACCCTTACTCTTTTCACCCTCTTAATGCCTCCCCACTTCCACTGAAAAATATGGATTTCATTGTGAGTACCTACTTTATTAAGCAGGTACACCTGAAAGTCTATATGTAAACCAATCACATGCTAGGGAAGTTTTGGTTGATTTAAGTGAGTGCAGATCACTTTAAAAAAAATCACTAAACTGTTACTTTTCTTTGTGACCTGCCTCAACTTATTGTAGTAAACCGTAAAGGGATGCTAATAAACAATACAATTGTCCATTGTGTACATGTGTGGATTGTTCACTAGTTGCATGTCTGTGAATAATGCATAAAATCTTACATCAAGAATAAACATTGACAACTGTGCCACAAATTTGTTTGCTGGATGAAGAGTGGGGCATTTCAAGTTAGTTAAAGTGTGACTGTAATGTTATTTTATTTACTATGGTAAAAAAAAAAATATATATATATATATATATAGGAGTTTAGATGATCTGATACAGGGTAGATCTCTCTAGAGTTGAAGGAGTTACTTCGCCTCCACAATCTCTGTACACTGTGGCAGATCCATACAGTGCACTCCCTGCAATCCTCCCTTTGTCCATTCAGGGTGCATGCTTACAGTAAGCAGGACGTGTATTTCTCTTGAAAGACACTGTATGAAATTAAAATTACATTGTGAAAACCAGTGAAAAGAAAAGGGGTTCTCAGCTACCGCCCTCCATTCCGAGTGATAAAGTGCCAACTGGGAGAGAGAGAAAAGCGGAGAAGGAGAGAGAGCAAGAGAGAAAGTAGAGGGGGGGGGGGTGCAATTTTACTGAACATGTGTGGGTATTTCTTTGTCCCACAAGGCACACACGCCCCCTTCTCTCACATTGTGTCGCTGGCTATTCTCTACGATTCTTGTCTTGTTCTCGCTCTCCCAGCTCTCTGACCCTATGCCGGCCCTTTGCATTGCGTCCCCGAGAAGTCAAGTCATGCCAAATTTGTGCTCTCGGCGGTGGAACCAACTCTCACACACTGCAAGGCACAGCTTGCCTTTTCTCCCTGGCCCTTTCCCACACTTTCCTATGCTCTTTGTCAGCCCCTAGATTTTTTTCTGCTCCTATTCAGCCCAAATTAGTCACGAATCGCCCCAGCTTGGAGACAAAAATAAATTAGGTGGAGTTTTTTCTTTTCTTTAAATCCTGTTTACCCTTGTTACCATTACGTACCCTTCCTTCACCTCTCCCTTTGCCCCCACAGTGAATGATGGCTATAGTTAACCCCTGATACAGGACTGTACTTGTAGTAATAGCACTGTGGTGAACAATAAAGGAAGCAACCTCATTTGACCCCAGGCAAAACTCCCATTCTTCCTATGTCACAGGTATCAAAACAAATACTGGCCATTTCTGGCACAGATGACTGATCTCGGTCTGAAATTAACATATAATAATGGCACAAAAAATAAATGAATAGGTTAAATGGTGATTTTTTACGGTCCTAACATCATAGCACCGTCAATTGTCAATTGCTGCTATACAACTTTCAGAAGTCATTTATCTCACATTTATAAGAACAGCGTCATGCTATGAGATTTATAGTGGCACACTGTTCTTTCTTTAACAATGCCTTGTCCTTAAAACCGGGGTGACTGCCCAGGAGCCTGATGGTGCATGAGCATAATTATTGAAAGGAATACTTTATCTTCTTACTGTCATCAAAGTGACCTTGTTTGATCTTTGAAACCACCTTTTTCTGATGATCAATGGCTTCACCAACATATTTGGATAGTGTTAAGCAATCTATTCCCAAGCTTATCAGAAATATTTTTCTGACTCTTAACTGTTCAGTTTGAGGCCCATACACTTCTCTCACTTATTCTGAATATCTTGTAGTGGGAAACAATTTAAATAGATTGTTAATTGATGCCTCTCCAATTCAGTTCTAGAACGTGAATGATTGTGGCAGGGATGTTGGATTGTAGGCTTCAGGTTTAGGGACTGATGTAAGTTGTTCAATGTAGTATGCTCAGTGCTTAATACATTAATGCTATGCAAACAAGGGAATTTATAAATAACATGTATTATTTTCTTCTCATTTTTAGATGTAAACCCTAATTGATATTTAGTTTGCAAAATCTACGTAAATATATCATAAATGCATTCAGTCTTTGTCCTTCTGTTCTTCTCCAGCCTTTTTGCAACTTTTCTTGTCTACATGCATACACTTCAGCAATGGCTTTTCTGAGGGTGGTAGCAGTGGTCTATGCCTGTCCAATGTGTCAAATGGTAACTTGTGGTCTCCATTGGGAGCCTGTGTTACGGTAGTAAAATTTGGGGTACAGGGACATAACTTTGTCACCCTTCAACAAGAACTGCCTGAACAGGGTCTTTCCTGGAAAGATCACCAAGTTTTAGTTTAATGAAAACTTTAAAATGGCTTTTGAAATTACAAAATGTGTGTAGCGCCCTGCTACTTTTGAACAGGGGCTATTCTGTAAATTTAGTATTCTCTGAGCTCTAAATAGCTCAGAGCGATTATTTAAATTGTTGGTTTCTGTTCCAGCTTTGGCTGTTTGTGCGCATTTCCCACTGTTGCCAGTAGGTGTCACTGTTGTCACAGGCCAGTGTGAGAAATACAGCCAGCTGAAGTGCATTGGATATTCTTTCCCCAGAAACAGCCCAATCAGGAGCTTCTTTGTAGCTGGGCACGCTGGGGAAGGATATTTAAGGGGCAGTGCCATGTGCTTCGGGGTGCTTCTTGCCTCATGGCCCTCCAGGCCGGAGGCTATGCTGCTGTGCTTGCTGCAAGTAGGCCCAGAAGCCTGCCTGGGGCCTACTTAACGAAAGGTGATCCTGTGGTGTCTGTCCTGCGGGAGGAAGCCACTCAAGCGGAGAATATTCCAGGGGAGGACCTTACTGGAGAGGACCGAGCTGATGGCTGGTATCTCAGGAAGGGCCTGGTGACTCGTTTGGAGGATGCACCCAAGTAACCTACCTCACAGTACTGCCGGATAGCTTAAAGGTTCAGGTACTGTGCAGCTAACCTAACTAACTGACTACTGGCTAAACAATCCTGTGGTAGGGGATTATCCAGGAGTTTCCATTTTTTTCACTCAAGTCTGTGGCAGAGACTTTGTCCGTGCTTCATACTGGCTGCTAGGTCGGTGTGACAGGCCTATCCGGTTGTCGCAAGAACCAGAGACAGAAAGCTGTTGCTATCTGGATTCAAGAACCGCATTAGCGATCAGCAAAACCAAGGTATCTGAACTTCCCCTAACCCTCTATCCCCTACCTGAAGTTGTTTAATAAAGAAATTGAGAAAAGGACTGACGTGACTGGCAATCACCTCTATTCTAATTACTTAAAATAGACTCTTAAGTTCTGGGACGGTGAAATGTGGGGTAACGGCAGGACCCAAAATTAATCCAGCAGCCCCTTCGGGGGTATCACTACATGTGTTAAAGCATTTATGAGATTTATTGCACTTTAACACATAGCCCTTCTCACTAGTTAAAGCATAACTAAAGGCAAAACCTTTTCTTTAGTTTTGTATAGAATGAAGAGGTTTTAGAACACCGGTCAGTTTCTATTGCTTTCTGTGCCCTCGTTAGAGAGATTTACCTTCTCAATTTGTCCTTTTTACCATTTCAATGAAAGTGAAAGTAAAAGAAAATCCCAAAATGTGGCTTGTCCCCAGAAAAGTAATAGGTGGGAACTCCTCTAATGGGGACATTAGTTCTGGTGGCCTGGGGGTGCCCAAGGGATTACCTTAATTTGCAGGGATTTCCTCTTACTTCCTATTTTGGCTTTGGGACATGAAGTGAAAGTAAACTTTTTACTATAGCTCCCCTTTTATTACAGGTATTATGTCAGCATACATGGGCTGTTTGTCACTGCAATTACTGGGTGACAGGGTAGCTATCTAATCGCATAAATGCTACCATTGTGCAAGCGTCCCATGGAACTTTCATATTGCTGGAAACTGACCTATACCAGACATTTTCTGGATTATTTGCTTTGTAATTTTCCTTTGACACACTTGCCAAAAAGGACCAAGATCCACCAAATGGTGGATGGTTGGTTACAATGCAACAGCGCATTTCTTAAGCTATTTCTTTTCATCACCTCCATAAACAAGCTACTGGCCCAAGGGTGGTTTGAAAATGAATATCTAGCTGTTGTGGGTGGTCTATAGATATTATATAAGATTATTTCAAACTGCACTAATGTCTAACTAATATTTTTCTGATTGGTAGAGACATGTATCACCTTCTGTGCTCTACTCCTGTGTTTGTACCCTGGCAGGAGATTTAAACTATAATAATTTCTCAATGGAGCCTGTACATGGCTTAAATCAAGAAGCACCTGTGATGGGTTGCTTGGGAGGTGATATTGATTAAAGTAAGTTCTTATTCTTATACACAGAGCTTCTCCAACAATCTGACATTTTGCTTATCTTTTATGGAAAATAAATAATTAATATTATACTGCATGTGATCCATCAGCCAAACTGGAAAGATAATCAGAAGATGACCCAAATGGAGCATTGATGTCCTATTGTTGGCAAGATAGCAAGACATCTACCTGTCTATGCTATCCTTATATTGTTTATATTTATATATTCTATTCCCCTTATATTACCAGGAGACTATAGCTTTCAGAGTTTAAAGCAATCTTAGTACATATTGACCAATCAAACTACTATTTAAAAAAATAAAAATAAATCAACAACTAAAAGCTGGTGTACAGTGAGGAAAGCAATCGCTAAAATAAAGTGGTATCTCTCAACATTTTACAATAAAACCCGGTAAACATATGCTCTATATGTATAAATGCCTCTATCTTAAGTGGATATTTGTATGTATAGTATACTGTATGGTGCATAAAGACTTGTCTTTTAGTATGCCTTCAAATATTTAGCCAAGACATACTGTTTGCTTTATCTGTTTTAGAAAAATGTGATAGATAGATGTAGCACTACCCCGTAGGAGCTGCTGGTTTAGATTTGGACCTGCGCTCTGCCTATCAACCCCAAAAGTTTGGCTCGAACCCTCCCTTGGCACAACTGGACAATAACATGATTGTGGGACCCACTGGCAGTAGGGAACCACAATGATACCATACAATAATGTATATACTTGAATATTGTTACCTTGGTGTTGGTCACCTGCCTCACAACTGCAACAGACATGTTTTTTTAAAGCACACTATAGCACAAGGAGAATTCCCCTCACTTTCCTTCTTTGTCCCTAGAAACAAGGACTCGCACAGTAAAACACACTGACACTCTCCCTACCTATCCTTCTCTTTCCCTAAACTAAAGGAATCCAGGTTAAGCAAGAAAGAAATAAATGTCACTGTCCCTGCCTATGCTTGTCTTTCCCTGCTCCGGAACACACTACACTAGGCCGCCGTGCTGGCGGCCTTTTATAGTGTGGGGCGTGTACTAAACACCCTCAGCAATAATTGGCCACAGGCATCCTGCCTGTGGCCAATCATTGCTCTCCTCGCTGCCGGCGCTGTGATTGGCCAAGCATGCGGGGTCACAGTGCATGCTTGGCCAATCACAGCGCCTGGATGACACTGCGATGGCGTAGTGCATTGTGGGCCGTTCGCGTCACTCGAATTTGGCGCGAACGGCCCAAATCGTTCGATCTTCGTCGAACGATCGAACAGCCGATGTTCGAGTCGAACGTATGTTCGACTCGAACACGAAGCTCATCCCTATTGGTCACCTGCCTCACAACTGCAACAGACAGAGTCCCACACAAGATGTAGTTTAACCAAGGATAAGATGTTTACTTGGCGAAGAAAACAGAATAGGGGTTACACAAATAACATTTGACTACAAACAGATCCCTGTGAGAGTCGATGATATACACAATTACACATATACAGGTGATACTCGAAAAATTTGAATATCGTGTGAAAGTTCATTTATTTCACTAATACAACTTAAAAGGTGAAACTAATATATGAGATAGACTCATTACATGCAAAGCAAGATAGTTCAATCAAGACGTGATTTGTCATAATTGTGATGATTATGGCTTACAGCTCATGAAAACCCCAAATCCACAATCTCAGAAAATTTGAATATTGTGAAAAGGTGCAATATTCTAGGCTCAAAGTGTCCCACTCTAATCATCTAATTAAGCCATAACACCTGCAAAGGGTTCCTGAGCCTTTAAATGGTCTCTCAGTCTGGTTTAGTAGGAATCACAATCGTGGGAAAGACTGCTGACCTGACAGTTGTGCAGAAAACCATCATTGACACCCTCCAAAAGGAGGGAAAGCCTCAAAAGGTAATTGCAAAAGAAGTTGGATGTTCCCAAAGTGCTGTATCAAAGCACATTAATAGAAATTTATGTGGAAGGGGAAAGTGTGGAAGAAAAAGGTGCACAAGCAGCAGGGATGACTGCAGCCTGGAGAGGATTGTCAGGAAAAGGCTATTCAAAAGTGTTGGGGACTTTCACAAGGAGTGGACTGAGGCTTTAGTCAGTGCATCAAGAGCCACCACACACAGACGGATCCTGGACATGGGCTTCAAATGTCGTATTCCTCTTGTCAAGCCACTCCTGAACAGCAAACAACGTCAGAAGCGTCTTACCTGGGCTAAAGACCTGGTCTGTTACTCAGTGGTCTAAAATCCTCTTTTCTGATGAGAGCAAATTTTGCATCTCATTTGGAAACCAAGGACCCAGAGTATGGAGGAAGAATGGAGAGGCACATACTGCAAGATGCTTTGAAGTCCAGTGTGAAGTTTCCACAGTCTGTGTTGATTTGGGGAGCCGTGTCATCTGCTGGTGTTGGTACACTGTGCTTCATTAAGTCCAGGGTCAACGCAGCCGTCTACCAGGAGATTTTGGAGCACTTCATGCTTCCTTCCGCAGATGAGCTCTGTGGGGATGCTGACTTCATTTTCCAGCAGGACTTGGCACCTGCCCACACTGCCAAAAGCACCAAAACCTGGTTCAATGACTGTGGGATTACTCTGCTTGGCCAGCAAACTTGCCTGACCTGAACCCCATAGACAATCTATGGGGCATTGCCAAGAGAAAGATCAGAGACATGAGACCGAAAAATGCAGAGGAGCTGAAGGCCGCTATTGAAGCATCCTGGTCTTCCATAACACCTCAGCAGTGCCACAGGCTGATAGCTTCCATGCCACCCCGCATTGAGGCAGTAATTGCTGCAAAATGGGCCCAAACCAAGTACTGAGTTCATATGCATGCTTATACTTTTCAGAGGTCCAATATTGTTCTATGTACAATCCTTGTTTTATTGATTGCATGTAATATTCTAGTTTTCTGAGATTGTGGATTTGGGGTTTTCATGAGCTGTAAGCCATAATTATCACAATTATGACAGATCACGGCTTGAACTATCTTGCTTTGCATGTAATGAGTCTATCTTACATATTAGTTTCACCTTGTAAGTTGCATTAGTTAAATAAATGAACTTTTGCACGATATTCTAATTTTTCGAGTATCACCTGTATGTCAGTTTCAGTATTTTACTGTACAAAAGTCCCAATTAACACAACCAGGAGTCAGACCTGGGTAAGTGCGCGGTGGAGGAATCTCCCATGCAATGAGGCCAGCAATGGGATACCTCTCCACCAAGTCCCACCAGCTCACTGAAACAGCAAAGCAATAATAAAAGTAATGCAAACAGTTGTATCACATATGTGAGTTCGCAAGCTATTTGGCTCCCTCTAGTGGGCAGCTCAACTGGTGCGTGTCCCGTTGTATCAATTTAAGAAATGAACAGAACTGATGATTGTTCCTTCAAGTTTCCAGTAATCTTCTGCTAGCTCTGTTGGTGCACTTAGTTATTTGTAATCCAACAATAGGGTGAAGAAAATCAATCACTTGGTGTATAAAGTGGAGCGGTCACAGAAACGTCAGTTCTCCCACACCGCTATACTGCTCTCAGGTGTAGTGTATTCCCGCTTGTGGTATTGCAGATGCCAGCAAGCGCGGGCGGAGCTGTGAGCAAACCCTCCTTATTAACAATTTAGTTAACTATGTGGATAGGCAAGTGCCTTCTCACCAATTGAGGCCTCGCCTCGCCGGTATGCTCCGTCTGGACCCCTCTTGGCTCCCAGTCTCTCTGTAGCTTGAGATCCCTGGTCCTCCGTGCAGCCACTCACAAGGTGCCGGTGGATGGGCGACTCCAGATGCTGAGGAGTGTAGACCGGTCCCTCTCTGGTCGGATCAGCTAGGCTATGGCAAGGCTCCTCCCGTCCGGCGGTCCGGTCTCTGCAGACTTTAGGCACAGGCTTCTTTGGCCTAGCACACTCACAGCAGGCCTCTTGGCTGTTGAAAGATGGTGTCCCAAGAGGCCAGACTAAGGCCTCACTTAGCCTTAAGTAAGTTCCCCCAGCAGGCTGTGCATGGCGCAATGCACTTTGGTAGCACAGTGACGCTGTGGGCATTGTAGTCTATTTCCAGCCCACAGCAAAAGAGTCTCTGTCTCTTGCACTACAATGTCCATCATGCTTTGCTCTTGTCATAATTGAACCAAACAAACTGCAGCAATATGACACAAGCGGACACCAGAGGGAGCTAAGTTGTTATTAGGCACAAATTGTAGTCTGTAAGCTACGTTCAAAAGTGACACCTTGCTACACACTCCCCCCACTTGAAATCTTTGGTCCCCAAAGACAGCAGCAATTTGTGACCTGTTACATGCTTTGTTCAGATACAGGAGGAGAAAAGGGACCAGTTAGTGAATACAAGAGATAAGGCAGTTCACTTTTTCATAAGAACTAGGCAGAGGAACCCCCCCACCATGTTTTGAAAAGGAGGTTGTTCTGCCTATAGGCCACACTAACTGGAACGGCCCAACCAGATGTGCCAGGGGGTGAGCTGGGGTTGTCCTCCACCAAATGTGCAGTGGAAGGACCCAGCATTTCAATTGTCCTTTTTGGCCTCTTCAGAGCATTCAGCCAATTGATCGTAAGTCAGTCTCTTGGGTGGGTGAATAACCCTCCTCTCTCTCTGCTCCTTAGGTATTAAGGTTTCAGGCAGACTGATCTCTGCTTCCTCCGCAGCTTTTTCTCTCTCCTCAGGAACACTGGACCGTCTCTTCCACAGCTTCCAGTTCTCCTTCTGTAAGGGATGAGACCTCTTTAGAGTCCCCCACTGTCAGGGGAACCGGATCATCCTCCAGTTCCTCAGAAAGCATACTCTGAGGCACAAACTCAGGGGCCTTTGGTCTGAGAATCCCAGTGTCCGTCACTCTGGATGGAGACACAGGGGGGGTCGTGGGCCCTGGTAGTTGAGATGACCACAGCCAGTCTGATTCCACCTCTTCATCCTCAGTGTCTTCATTGTCCAGGTACTGACTGAGACCTTGTGACTGGTCGAGACCCTTGAGAGGTTGAGGGAGTCGCCTGTAAATCTGACATTGGTGGCAGGCGAACTGCCTCTGAGAGGGGCAGCAGGTGATTTTGATGCCAAGTCTTTAGTGGGCCTACACTCCCTTCTGGCCTGATCTGGTACACTGGGAGTCCTGGTAGTTGCTTGCAGATGACATAGGGCTGTGACTTCCAGTGGTCAGCCAACTTGTGCTTGCCAGGGACACTCAGATTTCTCAACAGTACCCTGTCACCTGGTTGCAAGTCCTGCACTCGGACTTTGAGATCAAAGTTCTTATTATTTCTCAGTCCCCTCCTGTCAGAGGTAGCTTGGGCCTTGTTGTAGGCGGTCTTCAGGCTTTTACGCAGGCGATCGACATACCCTCTGTGGGAGGTTGCTGAGGTGTGGTCCAGAGATATGCCAAAGGTCAGGTCTACTGGTAATCGAGCCTCTCGTCCAAACATTAAGCGATAAGGAGAGTATCCTGTAGCGTCATTTGCAGTATTGTTATAGGCATGTACAATGGCAGCTACATGTTTGCTCTAGTGTTGCTTCTTCTCTGAGCTTAAAGTTCCAAGCATGTCAAGAATAGTTTGGTTAAACCTCTCAGGTTGAGCATCCCCTTGGGGGTGGTAAGGAGTGGTTCTGGACTTTTTGATGCCCAACAGGTCTAAAAGTCTTTTAATAAGGCTACTTTCAAAGTCTCTCCCTTGATCCGAGTGGATACGTTGGGGCAAGCCATAGTGTACAAAGAACTTTTCCACTAAAACCTTGGCCACTGTTGATGCTTGTTGATCCTTTGTTGGGAATGCTTGGGCATATCTAGTGAAATGATCAGTCACCACCAGAATGTTTCCCTGCCCACACAGATCAGGCTCCAGGCAAAGAAAGTCAATGCACACCAGCTCTGACTCTGGCCCATTGGGGCGGCTCTGGGAGGCAAAGTCTTCCTTTGGATACATCGAATACAAGAGTGGCAGTAACCTTCAACTTCAGCCCGCATGCAAAGCCAGTAGGATCGGTCCCTCACCAAATGGAAAGTCCTCTCAGGCCCTAGATGGCCATGGTTATCGTGGAGGGCTGTGAGCACTGTCTCTCTGTGTTTTCTGGGTAAAAACAGCTGCCATTTTTCTTCAAGACCATCAGAGGGGCCCCTTCGGTAGACCACCCCTTGACGCAGCTGCAACCGGTTCCACTCTCGGTGCAGCAAGCGAGCCTCCTTTGGAGAATCAGTGAGGAGCATGTTAGAGCATTGATTCTCCAGAGCCTTCAATGCCAAGTTACCCAGAGAGTCTTCCAACTGGTCCCTTCTCATATCCTTCTTTGAAAGTTTTGGCAGGCCTTCATCCCCTACTTGTGTCACATTGCAATAACATTTGGGGACACCAGCAGCAGAAACTCCAATCTCTTTGGCCCTGGACCCTCCCCCAGCCTGACGTTCAGCTCCCTGGTATAAGGCTCGCACTCCTTCTGGTGTCAGCTGGGTCCACTCTTCTGTGGGGTCACCAGGGCCATGAGGCCTTCTAGATAGGGCGTCTGCATCCCTGTTTCCAACTGTCGATATTTCAAGCTGAAAGTGAACCCCGAGAGGGCAGCCAACCACCTATGTTCTGTGGCATCCAGTTTGGCTGGGGTGGCTGTGCTCACTTGGCCCAACAACATTCTGTCTGGTACCTTCAGAGGTGAGGTGGTCGTGTTGCGAACACTCACTGAGACCTTCCTGTGATTCCTCTGCAGGGTCTTCAAGGGAACCACTTTGGGGATTATTTCTATCCCCTTGTCTTCCTTCCGTTGGTCAGTTTCAAGAACAATAAAGAGAAAAAAGGGGGACAAATGTTGGGACTTTGAATGAGGCGTGAAAGCAAATTCACGCCTCAATGAAATGTGAGGAAGGGTTCACGCCTCCATCCCTGTGCTGAATGCAACATAAAGGGGGGAGGAAGGTTGGGACTTTGAATGAGGTGTGTTTGTACAGACCAACAGATCATATGGATAAAAACATACATGTGTTTATTCCTAAATCATGCATGAGCATGACATGGTACAACATAGCATGCATAATACAGTTTTACAAACTTGCATAAAAATAATGACAAAACGCATGGCACTTGATAATGAAAGATATGCATATTGAAAAAAAAGACAATATATAATTAGAAGGAAACATATGTTGATAGAACCATTTAAAAATACACAGGATGCATCAAGATGGACCCAACGCGTTTCGTGGACTGCATCCACTCATCAGGGGCCATGCATCCATGTTCTAAAAAAGAACAAAAAATATGTATATATATAAATAACTATTTTAGTCTATTATATCAAGGACATGTACAATTTATTGAAAATGCTAAAGAATTTCTGGCCAGACCAAAAAGTTGATTACTCACATCTGAACTGAAGCATATGATAATGTGTGTCAGAGGCCGGCCTAGTATGTCTCGCCCGGGAGCTGAGGAAGGGATCCGGTGGGAGGACCCAGGCACACGGCCACAATTCCCCATAAAGACAAAGTGTGCAAGATATCACGGATGATAGGGATTCTAAAGTGAAAAAATGATTAAATTTGTATGGTGTAAATGACCTTCCAATGTATAAAAGTATACAAGAAAAAAGAGAACCCATAACCGTGATAGAAAATAGAGGTGAAATGAGTGTGTGTAGAATAGATAGCTGTCCAGAAGACACACAGTGAAAAGATAAAAAGAAAATATAACCTGGAAGAAAAAGGAAAAGAAAGATAAAGTGAGATCAAAGAGTCATAAGGAATTGCTCATGACAAGAAACTAGAAGTGAAAGGAAAAACAAAGGTGAGTATAGAATCAAGGAATTTAATTGAGTTACCTTGGTGGCAAGGATTGTGGTGGGACATGGAGAGAACTCCGAAAATCACTGAGGTGGAACTGCACAGGAGTGCTGAGATGGGAGCTGGGAGTGTGGGAGGACCGTGGATCCCAAGCCCGCCATAGCCACCAGAACCCCTTCAGCGTCACGCTGAATGACACAGGGAGGGAGAGAAACAACCGGCGGAGACCATCATTTCACGCCGGAGTGACTCCCCTCGTGTCAGTCAAGCTGGTATAAAGGCGTTTGCAGTATGCGACGCCCAAGAAGGACGTCACACAAGCAACGCACACTGCGTGGCGCCGATTTGCGATGGAAACGCCCGCCCACTCCTCCATATGGAGAGGAAGGGGAAGGAGGGGCGCCCAGAGCGAATCGCAGCTCCCGGGAATGAAACACAGACCATCCCACTGACCACAGAACACATGGCATCAAATCAGAGTGGGAGGGCCAGTAGTGATGCATATGAATACGTGCCATGTACTTGTTAATTGCATATTAAAAAAAGATCTGCCAAAATGGGGCCGGCCATCAATTCAATGATGAGCAGACCACCTAACACTCCTCCATCCCTATTATTGAGAAAAAAGGGGGACAAATGTTGGGACTTTGAATGAGGCGTGAAAGCAAATTCACGCCTCAATGAAACGTGAGGAAGGGTTCACGCCTCCATCCCTGTGCTGAATGCAACATAAAGGGGGGGGGGAAGGTTGGGACTTTGAATGAGGTGTGTTTGTACAGACCAACAGATCATCTGGATAAAAACATACATGTGTTTATTCCTAAATCATGCATGAGCATGACATGGTACAACATAGCATGCATAATACAGTTTTACAAACTTGCATAAGAATGATGACAAAACGCATGGCACTTGATAATGAAAGATATGCGTATTGAATAAAAAGACAATATATAATTAGAAGGAAAAATAAGTTGATAGAACCATTTAAAAATACATAGGATGCATCAAGATGGACCCGACGTGTTTCGTGGACTGCATCCACTCATCAGGGGCCATGCATCCATGTTCTAAAAAAGAACAAAAAATATGTATATATATAAATAACTATTTTAGTCTATTATATCAAGGACATGTACAATTTATTGAAAATGCTAAAGAATTTCTGGCCAGACCAAAAAGTTGATTACTCACATCTGAACTGAAGCATATGATAATGTGTGTCAGAGGCCGGCCTAGTATGTCTCGCCCGGGAGCTGAGGAAGGGATCCGGTGGGAGGACCCAGGCACACGGCCACAATTCCCCATAAAGACAAAGTGTGCAAGATATCACGGATGATAGGGATTCTAAAGTGAAAAAATGATTACATTTGTATGGTGTAAATGACCTTCCAATGTATAAAAGTATACAAGAAAAAAGAGAACCCATAACCGTGATAGAAAATAGAGGTGAAATGAGTGTGTGTAGAATAGATAGCTGTCCAGAAGACACACAGTGAAAAGATAAAAAGAAAATATAACCTGGAAGAAAAAAGAAAAGAAAGATAAAGTGAGATCAAAGAGTCATAAGGAATTGCTCATGACAAGAAACTAGAAGTGAAAGGAAAAACAAAGGTGAGTATAGAATCAAGGAATTTAATTGAGTTACCTTGGTGGCAAGGATTGTGGTGGGACATGGAGAGAACTCCGAAAATCATTGAGGTGGAACTGCACAGGAGTCCTGAGATGGGAGCTGGGAGTGTGGGAGGACCGTGGATCCCAAGCCTGCCATAGCCACCAGAACCCCTTCAGCGTCACGCTGAATGACACAGGGAGGGAGAGAAACAACCGGCGGAGACCATCATCTCACGCCGGAGTGACTCCCCTCGTGTCAGTCAAGCTGGTATAAAGGCGTTTGCAGGATGCGACGCCCAAGAAGGATGTCACACAAGCAACGCACACTGCGTGGCGCCGATTTGCGATGGAAACGCCCGCCCACTCCTCCATATGGAGAGGAAGGGGAAGGAGGGGCGCCCAGAGCGAATCGCAGCTCCCGGGAATGAAACACAGACCATCCCACTGACCACAGAACACATGGCATCAAATCAGAGTGGGAGGGCCAGCAGTGATGCATATGAATACGTGCCATGTACTTGTTAATTGCATATTGAAAAAAGATCTGCCAAAATGGGGCCGGCCATCAATTCAATGATGAGCAGACCACCTAACACTCCTCCATCCCTATTATTGAGAAAAAAGGGGGACAAATGTTGGGACTTTGAATGAGGCGTGAAAGCAAATTCACGCCTCAATGAAACGTGAGGAAGGGTTCACGCCTCCATCCCTGTGCTGAATGCAACATAAAGGGGGGGGGGGAGTTTGGGACTTTGAATGAGGTGTGTTTGTACAGACCAACAGATCATTTGGATAAAAACATACATGTGTTTATTCCTAAATCATGCATGAGCATGACATGGTACAACATAGCATGCATAATACAGTTTTACAAACTTGCATAAGAATGATGACAAAACGCATGGCACTTGATAATGAAAGATATGCATATTGAATAAAAAGACAATATATAATTAAAAGGAAACATATGTTGATAGAACCATTTAAAAATACATAGGATGCATCAAGATGGACCCGATGCGTTTCGTGGACTGCATCCACTCATCAGGGGCCATGCATCCATGTTCTAAAAAAGAACAAAAAATATGTATATATATATAAATAACTATTTTAGTCTATTATATCAAGGACATGTACAATTTATTGAAAATGCTAAAGAATTTCTGGCCAGACCAAAAAGTTGATTACTCACATCTGAACTGAAGCATATGATAATGTGTGTCAGAGGCCGGCCTAGTATGTCTCGCCCGGGAGCTGAGGAAGGGATCCGGTGGGAGGACCCGGGCACACGGCCACAATTCCCCATAAAGACAAAGTGTGCAAGATATCACGGATGATAGGGATTCTAAAGTGAAAAAATGATTAAATTTGTATGGTGTAAATGACCTTCCAATGTATAAAAGTATACAAGAAAAAAGAGAACCCATAACCGTGATAGAAAATAGAGGTGAAATGAGTGTGTGTAGAATAGATAGCTGTCCAGAAGACACACAGTGAAAAGATAAAAAGAAAATATAACCTGGAAGAAAAAGGAAAAGAAAGATAAAGTGAGATCAAAGAGTCATAAGGAATTGCTCATGACAAGAAACTAGAAGTGAAAGGAAAAACAAAGGTGAGTATAGAATCAAGGAATTGAATTGAGTTACCTTGGTGGCAAGGATTGTGGTGGGACATGGAGAGAACTGCGAAAATCACTGAGGTGGAACTGCACAGGAGTGCTGAGATGGGAGCTGGGAGTGTGGGAGGAACGTGGATCCCAAGCCCGCCATAGCCACCAGAACCCCTTCAGCGTCACGCTGAACGACACAGGGAGGGAGAGAAACAACCGGCGGAGACCATCATCTCACGCCGGAGTGACTCTCCTCGTGTCAGTCAAGCTGGTATAAAGGCGTTTGCAGGATGCGACGCCCAAGAAGGATGTCACACAAGCAACGCACACTGCGTGGCGCCGATTCGCGATGGAAACGCCCGCCCACTCCTCCATATGGAGAGGAAGGGGAAGGAGGGGCGCCCAGAGCGAATCGCAGCTCCCGGGAATGAAACACAGACCATCCCACTGACCACAGAACACATGGCATCAAATCAGAGTGGGAGGGCCAGCAGTGATGCATATGAATACGTGCCATGTACTTGTTAATTGCATATTGAAAAAAGATCTGCCAAAATGGGGCCAGCCATCAATTCAATGATGAGCAGACCACCTAACACTCCTCCATCCCTATTATTGAGAAAAAAGGGGGACAAATGTTGGGACTTTGAATGAGGCGTGAAAGCAAATTCACGCCTCAATGAAACGTGAGGAAGGGTTCACGCCTCCATCCCTGTGCTGAATGCAACATAAAGGGGGGGGAGGTTGGGACTTTGAATGAGGTGTGTTTGTACAGACCAACAGATCATATGGATAAAAACATACATGTGTTTATTCCTAAATCATGCATGAGCATGACATGGTACAACATAGCATGCATAATACAGTTTTACAAACTTGCATAAGAATGATGACAAAACGCATGGCACTTGATAATGAAAGATATGCATATTGAATAAAAAGACAATACATAATTAGAAGGAAACATACGTTGATAGAACCATTTAAAAATACAGAGGATGCATCAAGATGGACCCGACGCGTTTCGTGGACTGCATCCACTCATCAGGGGCCATGCATCCATGTTCTAAAAAAGAACAAAAAAAATGTATATATATAAATAACTATTTTAGTCTATTATATCAAGGACATGTACAATTTATTGAAAATGCTAAAGAATTTCTGGCCAGACCAAAAAGTTGATTATTCACATCTGAACTGAAGCATATGATAATGTGTGTCAGAGGCCGGCCTAGTATGTCTCGCCCAGGAGCTGAGGAAGGGATCCGGTGGGAGGACCCGGGCACACGGCCACAATTCCCCATAAAGACAAAGTGTGCAAGATATCACGGATGATAGGGATTCTAAAGTGAAAAAATGATTAAATTTGTATGGCGTAAATGACCTTCCAATGTATAAAAGTATACAAGAAAAAAGAGAACCCATAACCGTGATAGAAAATAGAGGTGAAATGAGTGTGTGTAGAATAGATAGCTGTCCAGAAGACACACAGTGAAAAGATAAAAAGAAAATATAACCTGGAAGAAAAAGGAAAAGAAAGATAAAGTGAGATCAAAGAGTCATAAGGAATTGCTCATGACAAGAAACTAGAAGTGAAAGGAAAAACAAAGGTGAGTATAGAATCAAGGAATTGAATTGAGTTACCTTGGTGGCAAGGATTGTGGTGGGACATGGAGAGAACTCCGAAAATCACTGAGGTGGAACTGCACAGGAGTGCTGAGATGGGAGCTGGGAGTGTGGGAGGACCGTGGATCCCAAGCCCGCCATAGCCACCAGAACCCCTTCAGCGTCACGCTGAATGACACAGGGAGGGAGAGAAACAACTGGCGGAGACCATCATCTCACGCCGGAGTGATTCCCCTCGTGTCAGTCAAGCTGGTATAAAGGCGTTTGCAGGATGCGACGCCCAAGAAGAACGTCACACAAGCAACGCACACTGCGTGGCGCCGATTCGTGATGGAAACGCCCGCCCACTCCTCCATATAGAGGAAGGGGAAGGAGGGGCGCCCAGAGCGAATCGCAGCTCCCGGGAATGAAACACAGACCATCCCACTGACCACAGAACACATGGCATCAAATCAGAGTGGGAGGGCCAGCAGTGATGCATATGAATACGTGCCATGTACTTGTTAATTGCATATTGAAAAAAGATCTGCCAAAATGGGGCCGGCCATCAATTCAATGATGAGCAGACCACCTAACACTCCTCCATCCCTATTATTGAGAAAAAAGGGGGACAAATGTTGGGACTTTGAATGAGGCGTGAAAGCAAATTCACACCTCAATGAAACGTGAGGAAGGGTTCACGCCTCCATCCCTGTGCTGAATACAACATAAAGGGGGGGGGGAAGGTTGGGACTTTGAATGAGGTGTTTTTGTACAGACCAACAGATCATATGGATAAAAACATACATGTGTTTATTCCTAAATCATGCATGAGCATGACATGGTACAACATAGCATGCATAATACAGTTTTACAAACTTGCATAAGAATGATGACAAAACGCATGGCACTTGATAATGAAAGATATGCATATTGAATAAAAAGACAATATATAATTAGAAGGAAAAATAAGTTGATAGAACCATTTAAAAATACATAGGATGCATCAAGATGGACCCGACGTGTTTCGTGGACTGCATCCACTCATCAGGGGCCATGCATCCATGTTCTAAAAAAGAACAAAAAATATGTATATATTGTGAGGGGGTTAACTCGGTAGCGGGTGTGTGTGACCCCCTGGTTGGGCTCCCCACACAAAAACAGGGCCAGCAGACGGAGGTTGTGGTTTTCAAAATCAAAAGGTGCGGTTTATTTCTCTATGTACAGTGACAAAACACAGCAAAGCCAAAAAGAAACAAACAAAATAAATCCTGGTCAGTTTGACCTCTGACTAAACATGCAGGTTTCCTAAACTAACAACTGGGATCAGCCTGGTGCTGTCCTAGTCCCTAAGTCC
This sequence comes from Rana muscosa, assembly GCA_029206835.1. NCBI lineage: Eukaryota > Metazoa > Chordata > Amphibia > Anura > Ranidae > Rana > Rana muscosa. Next base: position 858,684,295 of record CM055117.1, read on the forward strand.
CTGGTTTAGTAAAAGTCCAAACAAATAGCCACACAGGCTTTGCCTCACCGCACAGGGGTTCACTCTCCCTAGACAGTCCACACAGGTCTGGTTCCAGGCATGAGCAAACACCTAATGAATCTGGGAGTTTTTATAGAGGCCTTAAACGAACTGACAGGCTTCAGCTGGTCTCATCAACTCCCTGCCTCACGACGCCCAGCACTCTCCCTAGAGGTATGAGTCATTCATGAGCCCACTAGCCTCAGCTGGGCTTCATCAACTCCCTAGTTGTATAAGTCGGCATAAAGCCTGAATCTGGGAGAAATATATCTACCCCCCTGGATGCAACCAGGTGACTTTACCTTCCTGCTGTCACATACCCCCCCCTCTTGTTTTAACCTTGGGGTTGGAACACCAGCAATCAGGCATTCATGTACTCGAGACAAAGCATCCACATTCCCCATTTGAACGCCAGGGCGATGCTTTACTGTGAAGTTGAATTCCTGTAGGGCCAGGAACCACCTATTCACTCTTCTATTTGTCTCCTTGTTTTGAGCCATCCACTTTAACGGAGCGTGATCCGTAACCATGTCAAAGTGCCTACCTAGCAGATAGTACCGAAGGGAATCTAGAGCCCACTTCACCGCTAAACACTCCTTTTCAACCGTGGCGTAATTTACCTCATGGGACTTCAACTTCCTGCTGAGGTAAATGACTGGGTGCTCTTCCCCGTTCCAGACCTGGGACAATACTGCTCCTAACCCCACATCTGACGCATCACTTTGTACGAAAAAAGTCTTTAGAGAAGTCGGGTGAGTACAACACTGGCTGGCTACATAAGGCTTGTTTCAAGAATTGGAATGCTGCCTCAGCCTCGGGGGTCCATTTAATCATGACCGACCCTTTCCCTTTCGTCAGGTTGGTTAGGGGCACAGCCTTAGAAGCAAAGTGGGGAATGAAGCGCCGATAATAACCCGCGATTCCCAGAAAGGCTCGTACCTGCTTCTTGCTGTTGGGACGTGGCCAACTCTGGATGGCCTCAACTTTGTTGAGTTGGGGTTTTATTACTCCCCTGCCAATGGTGTACCCAAGATATTTGGCCTCCTCCTGCCCAATGGTACACTTCTTGGGGTTAGCCGTAAACCCCGCTTCCCGAACAGAGTCCAGGACTGCTTGCACTTTTGGCAGATGTGAGGCCCAATCTGTGCTATGGACAATTACGTCATCCAGGTAAGCCGCAGCATACTTCCGATGGGGCCTCAGCATCTGGTCCATTTTCCGCTGGAATGTGGCCGGCGCATTCTGTAACCCGAACGGCATTCTCTTATATTGGAACGCCCCGTCTGGGGTTACAAATGCGGTTTTCTCTTTGGCCGACTTGGCCAGGGGAATTTGCCAATACCCTTTTGTGAGGTCAAGAGTCATCATGTATCGGGCTGTTCCCAGCCGGTCGATCAACTCATCTATACGTGGCATGGGGTAGGTGTCAAATTTTGTAACTTTGTTCAACTGACGAAAATCGTTACAAAATCGCCAGCTCCCATCCGGTTTAGGCACCAACACAATGGGACTAGACCAATCACTTTGGGACTCCTCTATCACCCCTAAGTTCAGCATTTTCTGTACTTCCTCCCGTATTGCCTCCCGTCGGGCCTCTGGGATCCGATAGGGTTTTAACTTCACCCTTTCACCGGGCGGGGTAATAATATCATGCTCTACCCCAGATGTTTGTCCCGGCAGCTCAGAGAACACCTCCTTGTTGCGAAGCACAAACTCCTTAACCTCCTGTTGTTGGGGTTGTGACAAGGTGGCTGCTATTCCAACCTCCGGAATCACGCAACCAGTTTGAGCTGGTGACCAAGTTTCTGCGACTAGGGACTCTCTATCCCTCCAGGCTTTCAACAGATTAACGTGATATATCTGTTCGGGCTTTCGCCTTCCTGGTTGTCTGACCTTGTAATTCACTTCGCTCACTTTTTCCATTATCTCGTAGGGGCCTTGCCATTTGGCAAGGAATTTACTTTCAACCGTAGGGACAAGTACCAATATCCTATCCCCCGGGGAAAAGGTACGGGTCTTTGCTCCACGGTTGTACACTCTCTGCTGTGCCAACTGCGCTTGGGCCAAATGTTCCTTCACGATGGGCATTACCTGTGCAATTCGATCTTGCATCAGGGCGACATGCTCAATCACACTCCTGTGGGGAGAACTCTCACTTTCCCAAGTTTCCTTGGCAATATCCAACAGCCCTCTTGGGTGTCTCCCATACAGTAACTCAAAGGGGGAGAATCCCGTAGAGGATTGGGGCACCTCCCTAATAGCAAACATCAAATAAGGAAGTAGACAGTCCCAATCCTTTCCATCTCTATCCACCACTTTCTTCAACATTTGTTTTAGGGTTTTGTTGAATCTTTCAACCAGCCCATCGGTTTGGGGGTGATACACAGATGTACGCAATTGCGTCACTTTGAACAATTTACACAGCTCTTTCATAACCCGGGACATAAAGGGTGTACCTTGGTCCGTAAGCAGTTCTTTACAAATACCCACCCGGCTAAAAACAAGAGATAGCTCTTTGGCTATGGTTTTGGCCGAGGTATTTCTGAGAGGGATCGCTTCTGGATAACGGGTGGCATAGTCCATTATAACCAATATGTACTGGTGCCCCCTAGCGGACTTGATTATAGGACCTACCAAATCCATTGCGATTCTCTCAAACGGGACCTCAATGATGGGTAGAGGGACCAGCGGGCTACGGAAATGTGGCATCGGGGCCGACCTCTGACACACAGGGCAGGAGGAACAATAATTTTCTATGTCCTTCATCACCCCAGGCCAATAGAATCTCTGTAATACCCTCTCTCGGGTTTTCTCTGTCCCCAGATGACCTCCAAGAATGTGCCCATGGGCCAACTCCAACACCAACTTCCTGTAAGGTTTGGGCACCACCAGCTGCTCAACGGTTTCTTCTGCCCTTTTTGCCACCCGATACAGTAGGTCCTTCTCTACGCTGAAGTATGGGTAAGTGCAGGTATTATCTGGGTTCACTAACTCGCCATCTATTTCCACTACGTTTTCCCGTGCCTTTATTAGGGCGGGGTCTTTTAACTGTTCTGTGGCAAAATTTTCCCTGTGAACCTCCAGATCAGAAAACTCCACAGACGGTAGGTTTTCGTCTGAGGAGGTGGGCTCCTCTCCAGTTTCTTGAGTCTCCCCTGCCAATACTGACAAGGGAAATTCTGGAGAGTCCTCACCACTCTCAGAGGAGTTCTGGCTATCACATTCCTGGTACATAGGGGCACCAGTGGGGGGCTCAGGATCATCCCACAGTTCCCAGAACTTCGGAAAATCCCTCCCCACAATGGCATCATGCGGTAATTGAGATACTAACCCCACTGGATGAGAGAGGGTACCTTTGGGGGTCTCGAAACACACTGTAGTCACTGGATACTCTCGGGTGTCCCCATGCACACAAATAACAGCTACCTTGCTATTCCCAGAGACCTCTGTTTTAACTAATTCAGCCTTTATCAGGGTCACAAGGCTACCTGAATCCAGTAATACCACAACATTTCTACCATTAATACACATTTTGCATAAATGTTTCTCAGTTCCCCGAATGGCAGTGCATGCGACTGTCGCACACAGCGACTGACATCTGTCCATCAGAAAGTCACATTGCATGGGTTCCTCCACAACCGGGCAATTTGCTGCAATATGTCCCGCTTGCCGGCAGCGGTAGCAAACGATCCTTCTTGCCGCCTCTTGAGCCGCTGATTTCCCAGGCTGTTCTCGCCAAACTTGGGGTAGAGCTCCCACCCTCTCACTCTCTCCACCCTCACCCCTTGGAATCCTCTTATCCGCCCCTGGGGATGGTCTGGTCTTAGGGTGGAAAGTCCGAGAGTCTCTGGAAGAGGCCGTCAGGTTCTCTGTAGCCAAGTATCTCTCTACACGATCCACAAGTTTACCGGCCGTTTCTGGGTCTCCATGGCTTACCCACTTTTGAATGGCGGTAGGAAGAGCTCTCAAGAAACGATCCATCACAACACGTTCCACAATCTCCGGTGCGGACAAAGTCTCTGGCTGTAACCACTTCCTGCTCAGGTGAATGAGATCATACATTTGAGACCTGGGGGGTTTTCCAAGCTGGAAAGTCCAGTTATGCACACGCTGAGCCCGGACAGCCAGGGTGACACCCAGCCTTGCCAATATTTCAGCTTTTAGCATCACATAGTCTTTTGCTTGGTCAGGCTCTAGGTCATAGTAAGCCTTCTGCGATTCACCAGTTAACAGAGGAGCCACCAGTCCAGCCCACTGCTCCTCAGGCCACTTTTCTCTTTCAGCAGTCCTTTCAAATGTGGTCAAAAATACCTCTGGATCATCCTCTCCAGTCATTTTTGTCAATAAACGACTCACCCCAAAGGACGCGGTATTAGTGGGACGGCTTTCCTCACTGGTCTGCGGACGTTGCTGCATTACTGCTTCCATTTGTTGTAGTCTCTGCTCTTGCTTCTGTAACAGGTCTATGAAGCGGGCCTCAGATTGCTGCTGGGCTTGTTGATGAGCTTGCTGCTGGGCTGCAAGGCTCCTTTGCAAACCTGCATTTGTCTGCTGTTGATTGGCATTTGCTAGAGCCAGCTGTTTCAGTATCTCCTCCATGCTGGCTTAAAAAAAACTGCCACTGGTTCTCCACCAACTGTGAGGGGGTTAACTCGGTAGCGGGTGTGTGTGACCCCCTGGTTGGGCTCCCCACACAAAAACAGGGCCAGCAGACGGAGGTTGTGGTTTTCAAAATCAAAAGGTGCGGTTTATTTCTCTATGTACAGTGACAAAACACAGCAAAGCCAAAAAGAAACAAACAAAATAAATCCTGGTCAGTTTGACCTCTGACTAAACATGCAGGTTTCCTAAACTAACAACTGGGATCAGCCTGGTGCTGTCCTAGTCCCTAAGTCCCTGGTTTAGTAAAAGTCCAAACAAATAGCCACACAGGCTTTGCCTCACCGCACAGGGGTTCACTCTCCCTAGACAGTCCACACAGGTCTGGTTCCAGGCATGAGCAAACACCTAATGAATCTGGGAGTTTTTATAGAGGCCTTAAACGAACTGACAGGCTTCAGCTGGTCTCATCAACTCCCTGCCTCACGACGCCCAGCACTCTCCCTAGAGGTATGAGTCATTCATGAGCCCACTAGCCTCAGCTGGGCTTCATCAACTCCCTAGTTGTATAAGTCGGCATAAAGCCTGAATCTGGGAGAAATATATCTACCCCCCTGGATGCAACCAGGTGACTTTACCTTCCTGCTGTCACAATATATAAATAACTATTTTAGTCTATTATATCAAGGACATGTACAATTTATTGAAAATGCTAAAGAATTTCTGGCCAGACCAAAAAGTTGATTACTCACATCTGAACTGAAGCATATGATAATGTGTGTCAGAGGCCGGCCTAGTATGTCTCGCCCGGGAGCTGAGGAAGGGATCCGGTGGGAGGACCCGGGCACACGGCCACAATTCCCCATAAAGACAAAGTGTGCAAGATATCACGGATGATAGGGATTCTAAAGTGAAAAAATGATTACATTTGTATGGTGTAAATGACCTTCCAATGTATAAAAGTATACAAGAAAAAAGAGAACCCATAACCGTGATAGAAAATAGAGGTGAAATGAGTGTGTGTAGAATAGATAGCTGTCCAGAAGACACACAGTGAAAAGATAAAAAGAAAATATAACCTATAAGAAAAAGGAAAAGAAAGATAAAGTGAGATCAAAGAGTCATAAGGAATTGCTCATGACAAGAAACTAGAAGTGAAAGGAAAAACAAAGGTGAGTATAGAATCAAGGAATTGAATTGAGTTACCTTGGTGGCAAGGATTATGGTGGGACATGGAGAGAACTCCGAAAATCACTGAGGTGGAACTGCACAGGAGTGCTGAGATGGGAGCTGGGAGTGTGGGAGGACCGTGGATCCCAAGCCCGCCATAGCCACCAGAACCCCTTCAGCGTCACGCTGAATGACACAGGGAGGGAGAGAAACAACCGGCGGAGACCATCATCTCACGCCGGAGTGACTCCCCTCGTGTCAGTCAAGCTGGTATAAAGGCGTTTGCAGGATGCGACGCCCAAGAAGGACGTCACACAAGCAACGCACACTGCGTGGCGCCGATTCGCGATGGAAACGCCCGCCCACTCCTCCATATGGAGAGGAAGGGGAAGGAGGGGCGCCCAGAGCGAATCGCAGCTCCCGGGAATGAAACACAGACCATCCCACTGACCACAGAACACATGGCATCAAATCAGAGTGGGAGGGCCAGCAGTGATGCATATGAATACGTGCCATGTACTTGTTAATTGCATATTAAAAAAAGATCTGCCAAAATGGGGCCGGCCATCAATTCAATGATGAGCAGACCACCTAACACTCCTCCATCCCTATTATTGAGAAAAAAGGGGGACAAATGTTGGGACTTTGAATGAGGCGTGAAAGCAAATTCACGCCTCAATGAAACGTGAGGAAGGGTTCACGCCTCCATCCCTGTGCTGAATGCAACATAAAGGGGGGGGGGGGGAAGGTTGGGACTTTGAATGAGGTGTGTTTGTACAGACCAACAGATCATATGGATAAAAACATACATGTGTTTATTCCTAAATCATGCATGAGCATGACATGGTACAACATAGCATGCATAATACAGTTTTACAAACTTGCATAAGAATGATGACAAAACGCATGGCACTTGATAATGAAAGATATGCATATTGAATAAAAAGACAATATATAATTAGAAGGAAAAATAAGTTGATAGAACCATTTAAAAATACATAGGATGCATCAAGATGGACCCGACGTGTTTCGTGGACTGCATCCACTCATCAGGGGCCATGCATCCATGTTCTAAAAAAGAACAAAAAATATGTATATATATAAATAACTATTTTAGTCTATTATATCAAGGACATGTACAATTTATTGAAAATGCTAATGAATTTCTGGCCAGACCAAAAAGTTGATTACTCACATCTGAACTGAAGCATATGATAATGTGTGTCAGAGGCCGGCCTAGTATGTCTCGCCCCGGGAGCTGAGGAAGGGATCCGGTGGGAGGACCCAGGCACACGGCCACAATTCCCCATAAAGACAAAGTGTGCAAGATATCACGGATGATAGGGATTCTAAAGTGAAAAAATGATTACATTTGTATGGTGTAAATGACCTTCCAATGTATAAAAGTATACAAGAAAAAAGAGAACCCATAACCGTGATAGAAAATAGAGGTGAAATGAGTGTGTGTAGAATAGATAGCTGTCCAGAAGACACAAAGTGAAAAGATAAAAATAAAATATAACCTGGAAGAAAAAGGAAAAGATATATAAAGTGAGATCAAAGAGTCATAAGGAATTGCTCATGACAAGAAACTAGAAGTGAAAGGAAAAACAAAGGTGAGTATAGAATCAAGGAATTTAATTGAGTTACCTTGGTGGCAGTGGTGGCAAGGATTGTGGTGGGACATGGAGAGAACTCCGAAAATCATTGAGGTGGAACTGCACAGGAGTCCTGAGATGGGAGCTGGGAGTGTGGGAGGACCGTGGATCCCAAGCCTGCCATAGCCACCAGAACCCCTTCAGCGTCACGCTGAATGACACAGGGAGGGAGAGAAACAACCGGCGGAGACCATCATCTCACGCCGGAGTGACTCCCCTCGTGTCAGTCAAGCTGGTATAAAGGCGTTTGCAGGATGCGACGCCCAAGAAGGACGTCACACAAGCACCGCACACTGCGTGGCGCCGATTTGCGATGGAAACGCCCGCCCACTCCTCCATGTGGAGAGGAAGGGGAAGGAGGGGCGTCCAGAGCGAATCACAGCTCCCGGGAATGAAACACAGACCATCCCACTGACCACAGAACACATGGCATCAAATCAGAGTGGGAGGGCCAGCAGTGATGCATATGAATACGTGCCATGTACTTGTTAATTGCATATTGAAAAAAGATCTGCCAAAATGGGGCCGGCCATCAATTCAATGATGAGCAGACCACCTAACACTCCTCCATCCCTATTATTGAGAAAAAAGGGGGACAAATGTTGGGACTTTGAATGAGGCGTGAAAGCAAATTCACGCCTCAATGAAACGTGAGGAAGGGTTCACGCCTCCATCCCTGTGCTGAATACAACATAAAGGGGGGGGGGGAAGGTTGGGACTTTGAATGAGGTGTTTTTGTACAGACCAACAGATCATATGGATAAAAACATACATGTGTTTATTCCCAAATCATGCATGAGCATGACATGGTACAACATAGCATGCATAATACAGTTTTACAAACTTGCATAAGAATGATGACAAAACGCATGGCACTTGATAATGAAAGATATGCATATTGAATAAAAAGACAATATATAATTAGAAGGAAAAATAAGTTGATAGAACCATTTAAAAATACATAGGATGCATCAAGATGGACCCGACGTGTTTCGTGGACTGCATCCACTCATCAGGGGCCATGCATCCATGTTCTAAAAAAGAACAAAAAATATGTATATATATAAATAACTATTTTAGTCTATTATATCAAGGACATGTACAATTTATTGAAAATGCTAATGAATTTCTGGCCAGACCAAAAAGTTGATTACTCACATCTGAACTGAAGCATATGATAATGTGTGTCAGAGGCCGGCCTAGTATGTCTCGCCCCGGGAGCTGAGGAAGGGATCCGGTGGGAGGACCCAGGCACACGGCCACAATTCCCCATAAAGACAAAGTGTGCAAGATATCACGGATGATAGGGATTCTAAAGTGAAAAAATGATTACATTTGTATGGTGTAAATGACCTTCCAATGTATAAAAGTATACAAGAAAAAAGAGAACCCATAACCGTGATAGAAAATAGAGGTGAAATGAGTGTGTGTAGAATAGATAGCTGTCCAGAAGACACAAAGTGAAAAGATAAAAAGAAAATATAACCTGGAAGAAAAAGGAAAAGAAAGATAAAGTGAGATCAAAGAGTCATAAGGAATTGCTCATGACAAGAAACTAGAAGTGAAAGGAAAAACAAAGGTGAGTATAGAATCAAGGAATTTAATTGAGTTACCTTGGTGGCAAGGATTGTGGTGGGACATGGAGTGAACTCCGAAAATCATTGAGGTGGAACTGCACAGGAGTCCTGAAATGGGAGCTGGGAGTGTGGGAGGACCGTGGATCCCAAGCCTGCCATAGCCACCAGAACCCCTTCAGCGTCACGCTGAATGACACAGGGAGGGAGAGAAACAACCGGCGGAGACCATCATCTCACGCCGGAGTGACTCCCCTCGTGTCAGTCAAGCTGGTATAAAGGCGTTTGCAGGATGCGACGCCCAAGAAGGACGTCACACAAGCAACGCACACTGCGTGGCGCCGATTTGCGATGGAAACGCCCGCCCACTCCTCCATGTGGAGAGGAAGGGGAAGGAGGGGCGTCCAGAGCGAATCGCAGCTCCCGGGAATGAAACACAGACCATCCCACTGACCACAGAACACATGGCATCAAATCAGAGTGGGAGGGCCAGCAGTGATGCATATGAATACGTGCCATGTACTTGTTAATTGCATATTGAAAAAAGATCTGCCAAAATGGGGCCGGCCATCAATTCAATGATGAGCAGACCACCTAACACTCCTCCATCCCTATTATTGAGAAAAAAGGGGGACAAATGTTGGGACTTTGAATGAGGCGTGAAAGCAAATTCACGCCTCAATGAAACGTGAGGAAGGGTTCACGCCTCCATCCCTGTGCTGAATACAACATGAAGGGGGGGGGGGGGAAGGTTGGGACTTTGAATGAGGTGTTTTTGTACAGACCAACAGATCATATGGATAAAAACATACATGTGTTTATTCCCAAATCATGCATGAGTATGACATGGTACAACATAGCATGCATAATACAGTTTTACAAACTTGCATAAGAAAGATGACAAAACGCATGGCACTTGATAATGAAAGATATGCATATTGAATAAAAAGACAATATATAATTAGAAGGAAACATATGTTGATAGAACCATTTAAAAATACATAGGATGCATCAAGATGGACCCGACGCGTTTCGTGGACTGCATCCACTCATCAGGGGCCATGCATCCATGTTCTAAAAAAGAACAAAAAAAAATGTATATATATATAAATAACTATTTTAGTCTATTATATCAAGGACATGTACAATTTATTGAAAATGCTAAATAATTTCTGGCCAGACCAAAAAGTTGATTACTCACATCTGAACTGAAGCATATGATAATGTGTGTCAGAGGCCGGCCTAGTATGTCTCGCCCGGGAGCTGAGGAAGGGATCCGGTGGGAGGACCCGGGCACACGGCCACAATTCCCCATAAAGACAAAGTGTGCAAGATATCACGGATGATAGGGATTCTAAAGTAAAAAAATAATTACATTTGTAAGGTGTAAATAACCTTCCAATGTATAAAAGTATACAAGAAGAAAGAGAACCCATAACCGTGATAGAAAATAGAGGTGAAATGAGTGTGTGTAGAATAGATAGCTGTCCAGAAGACACACAGTGAAAAGATAAAAAGAAAATATAACCTGGAAGAAAAAGGAAAAGAAAGATAAAGTGAGATCAAAGAGTCATAAGGAATTGCTCATGACAAGAAACTAGAAATGAAAGGAAAAACAAAGGTGAGTATAGAATCAAGGAATTGAATTGAGTTACCTTGGTGGCAAGGATTGTGGTGGGACATGGAGAGAACTCCGAAAATCACTGAGGTGGAACTGCACAGGAGTGCTGAGATGGGAGCTGGGAGTGTGGGAGGACCGTGGATCCCAAGCCCGCCATAGCCACCAGAACCCCTTCAGCGTCACGCTGAATGACACAGGGAGGGAGAGAAACAACCGGCGGAGACCATCATCTCACGCCGGAGTGACTCCCCTCGTGTCAGTCAAGCTGGTATAAAGACGTTTGCAGGATGCGACGCCCAAGAAGGATGTCACACAAGCAACGCACACTGCGTGGCGCCGATTCGCGATGGAAACGCCCGCCCACTCCTCCATATGGAGAGGAAGGGGAAGGAGGGGCGCCCAGAGCGAATCGCAGCTCCCGGGAATGAAACACAGACCATCCCACTGACCACAGAACACATGGCATCAAATCAGAGTGGGAGGGCCAGCAGTGATGCATATGAATACGTGCCATGTACTTGTTAATTGCATATTGAAAAAAGATCTGCCAAAATGGGGCCGGCCATCAATTCAATGATGAGCAGACCACCTAACACTCCTCCATCCCTATTATTGAGAAAAAAGGGGGACAAATGTTGGGACTTTGAATGAGGCGTGAAAGCAAATTCACGCCTCAATGAAACGTGAGGAAGGGTTCACGCCTCCATCCCTGTGCTGAATGCAACATAAAGGGGGGGGGGGAGTTTGGGACTTTGAATGAGGTGTGTTTGTACAGACCAACAGATCATTTGGATAAAAACATACATGTGTTTATTCCTAAATCATGCATGAGCATGACATGGTACAACATAGCATGCATAATACAGTTTTACAAACTTGCATAAGAATGATGACAAAACGCATGGCACTTGATAATGAAAGATATGCATATTGAATAAAAAGACAATATATAATTAGAAGGAAACATATGTTGATAGAACCATTTAAAAATACATAGGATGCATCAAGATGGACCCGATGCGTTTCGTGGACTGCATCCACTCATCAGGGGCCATGCATCCATGTTCTAAAAAAGAACAAAAAATATGTATATATATATAAATAACTATTTTAGTCTATTATATCAAGGACATGTACAATTTATTGAAAATGCTAAAGAATTTCTGGCCAGACCAAAAAGTTGATTACTCACATCTGAACTGAAGCATATGATAATGTGTGTCAGAGGCCGGCCTAGTATGTCTCGCCCGGGAGCTGAGGAAGGGATCCGGTGGGAGGACCCGGGCACACGGCCACAATTCCCCATAAAGACAAAGTGTGCAAGATATCACGGATGATAGGGATTCTAAAGTGAAAAAATGATTAAATTTGTATGGTGTAAATGACCTTCCAATGTATAAAAGTATACAAGAAAAAAGAGAACCCATAACCGTGATAGAAAATAGAGGTGAAATGAGTGTGTGTAGAATAGATAGCTGTCCAGAAGACACACAGTGAAAAGATAAAAAGAAAATATAACCTGGAAGAAAAAGGAAAAGAAAGATAAAGTGAGATCAAAGAGTCATAAGGAATTGCTCATGACAAGAAACTAGAAGTGAAAGGAAAAACAAAGGTGAGTATAGAATCAAGGAATTGAATTGAGTTACCTTGGTGGCAAGGATTGTGGTGGGACATGGAGAGAACTCCGAAAATCACTGAGGTGGAACTGCACAGGAGTGCTGAGATGGGAGCTGGGAGTGTGGGAGGAACGTGGATCCCAAGCCCGCCATAGCCACCAGAACCCCTTCAGCGTCACGCTGAACGACACAGGGAGGGAGAGAAACAACCGGCGGAGACCATCATCTCACGCCGGAGTGACTCCCCTCGTGTCAGTCAAGCTGGTATAAAGGCGTTTGCAGGATGCGACGCCCAAGAAGGACGTCACACAAGCAACGCACACTGCGTGGCGCCGATTCGCGATGGAAACGCCCGCCCACTCCTCCATATGGAGAGGAAGGGGAAGGAGGGGCGCCCAGAGCGAATCGCAGCTCCCGGGAATGAAACACAGACCATCCCACTGACCACAGAACACATGGCATCAAATCAGAGTGGGAGGGCCAGCAGTGATGCATATGAATACGTGCCATGTACTTGTTAATTGCATATTGAAAAAAGATCTGCCAAAATGGGGCCAGCCATCAATTCAATGATGAGCAGACCACCTAACACTCCTCCATCCCTATTATTGAGAAAAAAGGGGGACAAATGTTGGGACTTTGAATGAGGCGTGAAAGCAAATTCACGCCTCAATGAAACGTGAGGAAGGGTTCACGCCTCCATCCCTGTGCTGAATGCAACATAAAGGGGGGGGGAGGTTGGGACTTTGAATGAGGTGTGTTTGTACAGACCAACAGATCATATGGATAAAAACATACATGTGTTTATTCCTAAATCATGCATGAGCATGACATGGTACAACATAGCATGCATAATACAGTTTTACAAACTTGCATAAGAATGATGACAAAACGCATGGCACTTGATAATGAAAGATATGCATATTGAATAAAAAGACAATATATAATTAGAAGGAAACATACGTTGATAGAACAATTTAAAAATACATAGGATGCATCAAGATGGACCCGACGTGTTTCGTGGACTGCATCCACTCATCAGGGGCCATGCATCCATGTTCTAAAAAAGAACAAAAAATATGTATATATATAAATAACTATTTTAGTCTATTATATCAAGGACATGTACAATTTATTGAAAATGCTAAAGAATTTCTGGCCAGACCAAAAAGTTGATTACTCACATCTGAACTGAAGCATATGATAATGTGTGTCAGAGGCTGGCCTAGTATGTCTCGCCCAGGAGCTGAGGAAGGGATCCGGTGGGAGGACCCGGGCACACGGCCACAATTCCCCATAAAGACAAAGTGTGCAAGATATCACGGATGATAGGGATTCTAAAGTGAAAAAATGATTAAATTTGTATGGCGTAAATGACCTTCCAATGTATAAAAGTATACAAGAAAAAAGAGAACCTATAACCGTGATAGAAAATAGAGGTGAAATGAGTGTGTGTAGAATAGATAGCTGTCCAGAAGACACAAAGTGAAAAGATAAAAAGAAAATATAACCTGGAAGAAAAAGGAAAAGAAAGATAAAGTGAGATCAAAGAGTCATACGGAATTGCTCATGACAAGAAACTAGAAGTGAAAGGAAAAACAAAGGTGAGTATAGAATCAAGGAATTTAATTGAGTTACCTTGGTGGCAAGGATTGTGGTGGGACATGGAGAGAACTCCGAAAATCATTGAGGTGGAACTGCACAGGAGTCCTGAGATGGGAGCTGGGAGTGTGGGAGGACCGTGGATCCCAAGCCTGCCATAGCCACCAGAACCCCTTCAGCGTCATGCTGAATGACACAGGGAGGGAGAGAAACAACCGGCGGAGACCATCATCTCACGCCGGAGTGACTCCCCTCGTGTCAGTCAAGCTGGTATAAAGGCGTTTGCAGGATGCGACGCCCAAGAAGGACGTCACACAAGCAACGCACACTGCGTGGCGCCGATTTGCGATGGAAACGCCCGCCCACTCCTCCATGTGGAGAGGAAGGGGAAGGAGGGGCGCCCAGAGCGAATCGCAGCTCCCGGGAATGAAACACAGACCATCCCACTGACCACAGAACACATGGCATCAAATCAGAGTGGGAGGGCCAGCAGTGATACATATGAATACGTGCCATGTACTTGTTAATTGCATATTGAAAAAAGATCTGCCAAAATGGGGCCGGCCATCAATTCAATGATGAGCAGACCACCTAACACTCCTCCATCCCTATTATTGAGAAAAAAGGGGGACAAATGTTGGGACTTTGAATGAGGCGTGAAAGCAAATTCACGCCTCAATGAAACGTGAGGAAGGGTTCACGCCTCCATCCCTGTGCTGAATGCAACATAAAGGGGGGGGGGGAAGTTTGGGACTTTGAATGAGGTGTGTTTGTACAGACCAACAGATCATTTGGATAAAAACATACATGTGTTTATTCCTAAATCATGCATGAGCATGACATGGTACAACATAGCATGCATAATACAGTTTTACAAACTTGCATAAGAATGATGACAAAACGCATGGCACTTGATAATGAAAGATATGCATATTGAATAAAAAGACAATATATAATTAGAAGGAAACATATGTTGATAGAACCATTTAAAAATACATAGGATGCATCAAGATGGACCCGATGCGTTTCGTGGACTGCATCCACTCATCAGGGGCCATGCATCCATGTTCTAAAAAAGAACAAAAAATATGTATATATATATAAATAACTATTTTAGTCTATTATATCAAGGACATGTACAATTTATTGAAAATGCTAAAGAATTTCTGGCCAGACCAAAAAGTTGATTACTCACATCTGAACTGAAGCATATGATAATGTGTGTCAGAGGCCGGCCTAGTATGTCTCGCCCGGGAGCTGAGGAAGGGATCCGGTGGGAGGACCCGGGCACACGGCCACAATTCCCCATAAAGACAAAGTGTGCAAGATATCACGGATGATAGGGATTCTAAAGTGAAAAAATGATTAAATTTGTATGGTGTAAATGACCTTCCAATGTATAAAAGTATACAAGAAAAAAGAGAACCCATAACCGTGATAGAAAATAGAGGTGAAATGAGTGTGTGTAGAATAGATAGCTGTCCAGAAGACACACAGTGAAAAGATAAAAAGAAAATATAACCTGGAAGAAAAAGGAAAAGAAAGATAAAGTGAGATCAAAGAGTCATAAGGAATTGCTCATGACAAGAAACTAGAAGTGAAAGGAAAAACAAAGGTGAGTATAGAATCAAGGAATTGAATTGAGTTACCTTGGTGGCAAGGATTGTGGTGGGACATGGAGAGAACTCCGAAAATCACTGAGGTGGAACTGCACAGGAGTGCTGAGATGGGAGCTGGGAGTGTGGGAGGAACGTGGATCCCAAGCCCGCCATAGCCACCAGAACCCCTTCAGCGTCACGCTGAACGACACAGGGAGGGAGAGAAACAACCGGCGGAGACCATCATCTCACGCCGGAGTGACTCCCCTCGTGTCAGTCAAGCTGGTATAAAGGCGTTTGCAGGATGCGACGCCCAAGAAGGACATCACACAAGCAACGCACACTGCGTGGCGCCGATTCGCGATGGAAACGCCCGCCCACTCCTCCATATGGAGAGGAAGGGGAAGGAGGGGCGCCCAGAGCGAATCGCAGCTCCCGGGAATGAAACACAGACCATCCCACTGACCACAGAACACATGGCATCAAATCAGAGTGGGAGGGCCAGCAGTGATGCATATGAATACGTGCCATGTACTTGTTAATTGCATATTGAAAAAAGATCTGCCAAAATGGGGCCAGCCATCAATTCAATGATGAGCAGACCACCTAACACTCCTCCATCCCTATTATTGAGAAAAAAGGGGGACAAATGTTGGGACTTTGAATGAGGCGTGAAAGCAAATTCACGCCTCAATGAAACGTGAGGAAGGGTTCACGCCTCCATCCCTGTGCTGAATGCAACATAAAGGGGGGGGAGGTTGGGACTTTGAATGAGGTGTGTTTGTACAGACCAACAGATCATATGGATAAAAACATACATGTGTTTATTCCTAAATCATGCATGAGCATGACATGGTACAACATAGCATGCATAATACAGTTTTACAAACTTGCATAAGAATGATGACAAAACGCATGGTACTTGATAATGAAAGATATGCATATTGAATAAAAAGACAATATATAATTAGAAGGAAACATACGTTGATAGAACAATTTAAAAATACAGAGGATGCATCAAGATGGACCCGACGCGTTTCGTGGACTGCATCCACTCATCAGGGGCCATGCATCCATGTTCTAAAAAAGAACAAAAAAAATGTATATATTGTGACAGCAGGAAGGTAAAGTCACCTGGTTGCATCCAGGGGGGTAGATATATTTCGCCCAGATTCAGGCTTTACGCCGACTTATACAACTAGGTGGAGAGTTGTATAAGGCTAGTGGGCTCATGGATGACTCATACCTCTAGGGAGAGGGCTGGGCGTCGTGCAGACAGGGAGTTGATGAGACCAGCTGAAGCTTGTCAGCTCATTTAGGCCTCTATAAGAACTCCCAGATTCATTAGGTGTTAGCTCATGCCTGGAACCAGACCTGTGTGGACTGTCTAGGGAGAGTGAACCCCTGTGCGGTGAGACAAAGCCTGTGTGGCTATTTGCTTGGACATTTAAAACCAGGGACTTAGGGACTAGGACAGCACTAGGCTGATCCCAGTTGTTAGTTAGGAAACCTGTATGTTTAGTCAGAGGTCAACTTGACCAGGATTTATTTTGGTTATGTTTCTTTTGCTTTGCTGTGTTTTGTCACTGTAAATAGAAAATAAACCGCACCTTTTTGATTTTGAAAACCACAACCTCCGTTTGCTGGGCCTGTTTTGTGTGGGGAGCCCATCCCGGGGGTCACACACACCCGCTGCCGAGCTAACCCCCTCACAGTTGGTGGAGAATGCGGGCAGTTTTTTTTTAAGCCAGCATGGAGGAGATACTGAAACAGCTGGCTCTAGCAAATGCCAATCAACAGCAGACAAATGCAGGTTTGCAAAGGAGCCTTGCAGCCCAGCAGCAAGCTCATCAACAGAGCCTTGCAGCCCAGCAGCAAGCTCACCAACAGAGTCTGGAAGCTCAGCAACAAGCCCAGCAGCAATCTGAGGCCCGCTTCATAGACCTGTTACAGAAGCAAGAGCAGAGACTACAACAAATGGAAGCAGTAATGCAGCAACGTCCGCAGACCAGTGAGGAAAGCCGTCCCACTAATACCGCGTCCTTTGGGGTGAGTCGTTTATTGACAAAAATGACTGGAGAGGATGATCCAGAGGTATTTTTGACCACATTTGAAAGGACCGCTGAAAGAGAAAAGTGGCCTGAGGAGCAGTGGGCTGGACTGGTGGCTCCTCTGTTAACTGGTGAATCACAGAAAGCTTACTATGACCTAGAGCCTAACCAAGCAAAAGACTATGTGATGCTAAAAGCTGAAATTTTGGCAAGGCTGGGTGTCACCCAGGCTGTCCGGGCTCAGCGTGTGCATAACTGGACTTTCCAGCTTGGAAAACCCCCCAGGTCTCAAATGTATGATCTCATTCACCTGAGCAGAAAGTGGCTACAGCCAGAGACTTTGTCCGCACCAAAGATTGTGGAACGTGTTGTAATGGATCGGTTTTTGAGAGCCCTTCCTACTGCCATCCAAAAGTGGGTAAGCCATGGAGACCCAGAGACGGCCGATGGTCTTGTGGATCGTGTGGAGAAATACTTGGCTACAGAGAACCTGACGGCCTCTTCCAGAGACACTCGGACTTTCCACCCTAAGACCAGACCATCCCCAGGGGCGGATGGGAGGATTCCAAGGGGTGAGGGTGGAGAGAGTGAGAGGGTGGGAGCTCTACCCCAAGTTTGGCGAGAACAGCCTGGGAAATCAGCGGCTCAAGAGGCGGCAAGAAGGATCGTTTGCTACCGCTGCCGGCAAGCGGGACATATTGCAGCCAATTGCCCGGTTGTGGAGGAACCCATGCAGTGTGACTTTCTGACGGGCAGACGTCAGTCGCTGTGTGCGACAGTCGCATGCACTGCCATTCGAGGAACTGAGAAACATTTATGCAAAATGTGTGTTAATGGTAGAAATGTTGTGGTATTGCTGGATTCAGGTAGCCTTGTGACCCTGATAAAGGCTGAGTTAGTTAAAACAGAGGTCTCTGGGAATAGCAAGGTAGCTGTTATTTGTGTGCATGGGGACACCCGAGAGTATCCAGTGACTACAGTGTGTTTCGAGACCCCCAAAGGTACCCTCTCTCATCCAGTGGGCTTAGTATCTCAGTTACCGCATGACGCCATTGTGGGAAGGGATTTTCCGAAGTTCTGGGAACTGTGGGATGATCCTGAGCCCCTCACTGGTGCCCCTAGGTACCAGGAATGTGATAGCCAGAACTCCCCTGAGAGTGGTGAGGACTCTCCGGAATTTCCCTTATCAGTATTGGCAGGGGAGACTCAAGAAACTGGAGAGGAGCCCACCTCCTCAGACGAAAACCTACCGTCTGTGGAGTTTTCTGATCTTGAGGTTCACAGGGAAAACTTTGCCACAGAACAATTGAAAGACCCCGCCCTAATAAAGGCACGGGAAAACGTAGTGAAAATAGATGGCGAGTTAGTGAACCCAGATAATACCTGCACTTACCCATACTTCAGCGTAGAGAAGGACCTACTGTATCGGGTGGCAAAAAGGGCAGAAGAAACCGTTGAGCAGCTTGTGGTGCCCAAACCTTACAGGAAGTTGGTGTTGGAGTTGGCCCACGGGCACATTCTTGGAGGTCATCTGGGGACAGAGAAAACCCGAGAGAGGGTATTACAGAGATTCTATTGGCCGGGGGTGATGAAGGACGTAGAAAATTATTGTTCCTCCTGCCCTGTGTGTCAGAGGTTGGCCCCGATGCCACATTTCCGTAGCCCGCTGGTCCCTCTACCCATCATTGAGGTCCCGTTTGAGAGGATCGCCATGGATTTGGTAGGTCCTATAATCAAGTCCGCTAGGGGGCACCAGTACATATTAGTTATAATGGACTATGCCACCCGTTATCCAGAAGCGATCCCTCTCCGAAATACCTCGGCCAAAACCATAGCCAAAGAGCTATCTCTTGTTTTTAGCCGGGTGGGTATTTGTAAAGAACTGCTTACGGACCAAGGTACACCCTTTATGTCCCGGGTTATGAAAGAGCTGTGTAAATTGTTCAAAGTGACGCAATTGCGTACGTCTGTGTATCACCCCCAAACCGATGGGCTGGTTGAAAGATTCAACAAAACCCTAAAACAAATGTTGAAGAAAGTGGTGGATAGAGATGGAAAGGATTGGGACTGTTTACTTCCTTATTTGATGTTTGCTATTAGGGAGGTGCCCCAATCCTCTACGGGATTCTCCCCCTTTGAGTTACTGTATGGGAGACACCCAAGAGGGCTGTTGGATATTGCCAAGGAAACTTGGGAAAGTGAGAGTTCTCCCCACAGGAGTGTGATTGAGCATGTCGCCCTGATGCAAGATCGAATTGCACAGGTAATGCCCATCGTGAAGGAACATTTGGCCCAAGCGCAGTTGGCACAGCAGAGAGTGTACAACCGTGGAGCCAAGACCCGTACCTTTTCCCCGGGGGATAGGATATTGGTACTTGTCCCTACGGTTGAAAGTAAATTCCTTGCCAAATGGCAAGGCCCCTACGAGATAATGGAAAAAGTGAGCGAAGTGAATTACAAGGTCAGACAACCAGGAAGGCGAAAGCCCGAACAGATCTATCACGTTAATCTGTTGAAAGCCTGGAGGGATAGAGAGTCCCTAGTCGCAGACACTTGGTCACCAGCTCAAACTGGTTGCGTGATTCCTGAGGTTGGAATAGCAGCCACCTTGTCACAACCCCAACAACAGGAGGTTAAGGAGTTTGTGCTTTGCAACAAGGAGGTATTCTCTGAGCTGCCGGGACAAACATCTGGGGTAGAGCATGACATCATTACCCCGCCCGGTGAAAGGGTGAAGTTAAAACCCTATCGGATCCCAGAGGCTCGACGGGAGGCAATACGGGAGGAAGTACAGAAAATGCTGAACTTAGGGGTGATAGAGGAGTCCCAAAGTGATTGGTCTAGTCCCATCGTGTTGGTGCCTAAACCGGATGGGAGCTGGCGATTTTGTAACGATTTTCGTCAGTTGAACAAAGTTACAAAATTTGACACCTACCCCATGCCACGTATAGATGAGTTGATCGACCGGCTGGGAACAGCCCGATACATGACGACTCTTGACCTCACAAAAGGGTATTGGCAAATCCCCCTGGCCAAGTCGGCCAAAGAGAAAACCGCATTTGTAACCCCAGACGGGGCGTTCCAATATAAAAGAATGCCGTTCGGGTTACAGAATGCGCCGGCCACATTCCAGCGGAAAATGGACCAGATGCTGAGGCCCCATCGGAAGTATGCTGCGGCTTACCTGGATGACGTAATTGTCCATAGCACGGATTGGGCCTCACATCTGCCAAAAGTGCAAGCAGTCCTGGACTCTGTTCGGGAAGCGGGGTTTACGGCTAACCCCAAGAAGTGTACCATTGGGCAGGAGGAGGCCAAATATCTTGGGTACACCATTGGGAGGGGAGTAATAAAACCCCAACTCAACAAAGTCGAGGCCATCCAGAGTTGGCCACGTCCCAACAGCAAGAAGCAGGTACGAGCCTTTCTGGGAATCGCTGGGTATTATCGGCGATTCATTCCCCACTTTGCTTCTAAGGCTGTGCCCCTAACCAACCTGACGAAGGGGAAAGGGTCGGTCATGATTAAATGGACCCCCGAGGCTGAGGCAGCATTCCAATTCTTGAAACAAGCCTTATGTAGCCAGCCAGTGTTGTACTCACCCGACTTCTCTAAAGACTTTGTCGTACAAAGTGATGCGTCAGATGTGGGGTTAGGAGCAGTATTGTCCCAGGTCTGGAACGGGGAAGAGCACCCAGTCATTTACCTCAGCAGGAAGTTGAAGTCCCATGAGGTAAATTACGCCACCGTTGAAAAGGAGTGTTTAGCGGTGAAGTGGGCTCTAGATTCCCTTCGGTACTACCTGCTAGGTAGGCACTTTGACATGGTTACGGATCACGCTCCGTTAAAGTGGATGGCTCAAAACAAGGAAACAAATAGAAGAGTGAATAGGTGGTTCCTGGCCCTCCAGGAATTCAACTTCACAGTAAAGCATCGCCCTGGCGTTCAAATGGGGAATGTGGATGCTTTGTCTCGAGTACATGAATGCCTGATTGCTGGTGTTCCAACCCCGAGGTTAAAACAAGAGGGGGGGGTATGTGACAGCAGGAAGGTAAAGTCACCTGGTTGCATCCAGGGGGGTAGATATATTTCGCCCAGATTCAGGCTTTACGCCGACTTATACAACTAGGTGGAGAGTTGTATAAGGCTAGTGGGCTCATGGATGACTCATACCTCTAGGGAGAGGGCTGGGCGTCGTGCAGACAGGGAGTTGATGAGACCAGCTGAAGCTTGTCAGCTCATTTAGGCCTCTATAAGAACTCCCAGATTCATTAGGTGTTAGCTCATGCCTGGAACCAGACCTGTGTGGACTGTCTAGGGAGAGTGAACCCCTGTGCGGTGAGACAAAGCCTGTGTGGCTATTTGCTTGGACATTTAAAACCAGGGACTTAGGGACTAGGACAGCACTAGGCTGATCCCAGTTGTTAGTTAGGAAACCTGTATGTTTAGTCAGAGGTCAACTTGACCAGGATTTATTTTGGTTATGTTTCTTTTGCTTTGCTGTGTTTTGTCACTGTAAATAGAAAATAAACCGCACCTTTTTGATTTTGAAAACCACAACCTCCGTTTGCTGGGCCTGTTTTGTGTGGGGAGCCCATCCCGGGGGTCACACACACCCGCTGCCGAGCTAACCCCCTCACAATATATAAATAACTATTTTAGTCTATTATATCAAGGACATGTACAATTTATTGAAAATGCTAAAGAATTTCTGGCCAGACCAAAAAGTTGATTACTCACATCTGAACTGAAGCATATGATAATGTGTGTCAGAGGCCGGCCTAGTATGTCTCGCCCAGGAGCTGAGGAAGGGATCCGGTGGGAGGACCCGGGCACACGGCCACAATTCCCCATAAAGACAAAGTGTGCAAGATATCACGGATGATAGGGATTCTAAAGTGAAAAAATGATTAAATTTGTATGGCGTAAATGACCTTCCAATGTATAAAAGTATACAAGAAAAAAGAGAACCCATAACCGTGATAGAAAATAGAGGTGAAATGAGTGTGTGTAGAATCGATAGCTGTCCAGAAGACACACAGTGAAAAGATAAAAAGAAAATATAACCTGGAAGAAAAAGGAAAAGAAAGATAAAGTGAGATCAAAGAGTCATAAGGAATTGCTCATGACAAGAAACTAGAAGTGAAAGGAAAAACAAAGGTGAGTATAGAATCTAGGAATTGAATTGAGTTACCTTGGTGGCAAGGAATGTGGTGGGACATGGAGAGAACTCCGAAAATCACTGAGGTGGAACTGCACAGGAGTGCTGAGATGGGAGCTGGGAGTGTGGGAGGACCGTGGATGCCAAGCCTGCCATAGCCACCAGAACCCCTTCAGCGTCACGCTGAATGACACAGGGAGGGAGAGAAACAACTGGCGGAGACCATCATCTCACGCCGGAGTGATTCCCCTCGTGTCAGTCAAGCTGGTATAAAGGCGTTTGAGGGATGCGACGCCCAAGAAGAACGTCACACAAGCAACGCACACTGCGTGGCGCCGATTCGTGATGGAAACGCCCGCCCACTCCTCCATATAGAGGAAGGGGAAGGAGGGGCGCCCAGAGCGAATCGCAGCTCCCGGGAATGAAACACAGACCATCCCACTGACCACAGAACACATGGCATCAAATCAGAGTGGGAGGGCCAGCAATGATGCATATGAATACGTGCCATGTACTTGTTAATTGCATATTGAAAAAAGATCTGCCAAAATGGGTCCGGCCATCAATTCAATGATGAGCAGACCACCTAACACTCCTTCATCCCTATTATTGAGAAAAAAGGGGGACAAATGTTGGGACTTTGAATGAGGCGTGAAAGCAAATTCACGCCTCAATGAAACGTGAGGAAGGGTTCACGCCTCCATCCCTGTGCTGAATACAACATAAAGGGGGGGGGAAGGTTGGGACTTTGAATGAGGTGTTTTTGTACAGACCAACAGATCATATGGATAAAAACATACATGTGTTTATTCCCAAATCATGCATGAGCATGACATGGTACAACATAGCATGCATAATACAGTTTTACAAACTTGCATAAGAATGATGACAAAACGCATGGCACTTGATAATGAAAGATATGCATATTGAATAAAAAGACAATATATAATTAGAAGGAAACATATGTTGATAGAACCATTTAAAAATACATACATTTAATCATTTTTTCACTTTAGAATCCCTATCATCCGTGATATCTTGAACACATATTTTTTATTCTTTTTTAGAACATGGATGCATGGTCCCTGATGAGTGGATGCAGTTCACGAAACGCGTCGGGTCCATCTTGATGCATCCTATGTATTTTTAAATGGTTCTATCAACATATGTTTCCTTCTAATTATATATTGTCTTTTTATTCAATATGCATATCTTTCATTATCAAGTGCCATGCGTTTTGTCATCATTCTTATGCAAGTTTGTAAAACTGTATTATGCATGCTATGTTGTACCATGTCATGCTCATGCATGATTTAGGAATAAACACATGTATGTTTTTATCCATATGATCTGTTGGTCTGTACAAACACACCTCATTCAAAGTCCCAACCTTCCCCCCCCTTTATGTTTCATTTAGCACAGGGATGGAGGCGTGAACCCTTCCTCACGTTTCATTGAGGCGTGAATTTGCTTTCATGCCTCATTCAAAGTCCCAACATTTGTCCCCCTTTTTTCTCAATAATAGGGATGGAGGAGTGTTAGGTGGTCTGCTCATCATTGAATTGATGGCTGGCCCCATTTTGGCAGATCTTTTTTCAATATGCAATTAACAAGTACATGGCACGTATTCATATGCATCACTGCTGGCCCTCCCACTCTGATTTGATGCCATGTGTTCTGTGGTCAGTGGGATGGTCTGTGTTTCATTCCCGGGGGCTGCGATTCGCTCTGGGCGCCCCTCCTTCCCCTTCCTCTCCATATGGAGGAGTGGGCGGGCGTTTCCATCGCAAATCGGCGCCACGCAGTGTGCGTTGCTTGTGTGACGTCCTTCTTGGGCGTCGCATCCTGCAAACGCCTTTATACCAGCTTGACTGACACGAGGGGAGTCACTCCGGCGTGAGATGATGGTCTCCGCCGGTTGTTTCTCTCCCTCCCTGTGTCATTCAGCGTGACGCTGAAGGGGTTCTGGTGGCTATGGCGGGCTTGGGATCCACGTTCCTCCCACACTCCCAGCTCCCATCTCAGCACTCCTGTGCAGTTCCACCTCAGTGATTTTCTGAGTTCTCTCCATGTCCCACCACAATCCTTGCCACCAAGGTAACTCAATTCAATTCCTTGATTCTATACTCACCTTTGTTTTTCCTTTCACTTCTAGTTTCTTGTCATGAGCAATTCCTTATGACTCTTTGATCTCACTTTATCTTTCTTTTCCTTTTTCTTCCAGGTTATATTTTCTTTTTATCTTTTCACTGTGTGTCTTCTGGACAGCTATCTATTCTACACACACTCATTTCACCTCTATTTTCTATCACGGTTATGGGTTCTCTTTTTTCTTGTATACTTTTATACTTTGGAAGGTCATTTACACCATACAAATGTAATCATTTTTTCACTTTAGAATCCCTATCATCCGTGATATCTTGCACACTTTGTCTTTATGGGGAATTGTGGCCGTGTGCCCGGGTCCTCCCACCGGATCCCTTCCTCAGCTCCCGGGCGAGACATACTAGGCCAGCCTATGACACACATTATCATATGCTTCAGTTCAGATGTGAGTAATCAACTTTTTGGTCTGGCCAGAAATTCTTTAGCATTTTCAATAAATTGTACATGTCCTTGATATAATAGACTAAAATAGTTATTTATATATATACATATTTTTTGTTCTTTTTTAGAACATGGATGCATGATCCCTGATGAGTGTATGCAGTCCACGAAATGCGTCGGGTCCATCTTGATGCATCCTATGTATTTTTAAATGGTTCTATCAACATATGTTTCCTTCTAATTATATATTGTCTTTTTATTCAATATGCATATCTTTCATTATCAAGTGCCATGCGTTTTGTCATCATTCTTATGCAAGTTTGTAAAACTGTATTATGCATGCTATGTTGTACCATGTCATGCTCATGCATGATTTAGGAATAAACACATGTATGTTTTTATCCATATGATCTGTTGGTCTGTACAAACACACCTCATTCAAAGTCCCAACCTTCCCACCCCTTTATGTTTCATTCAGCACAGGGATGGAGGCGTGAACCCTTCCTCACGTTTCATTGAGGCGTGAATTTGCTTTCACGCCTCATTCAAAGTCCCAACATTTGTCCCCCTTTTTTCTCAATAATAGGGATGGAGGAGTGTTAGGTGGTCTGCTCATCATTGAATTGATGGCCGGCCCCATTTTGGCAGATCTTTTTTCAATATGCAATTAACAAGTACATGGCACGTATTCATATGCATCACTGCTGGCCCTCCCACTCTGATTTGATGCCATGTGTTCTGTGGTCAGTGGGATGGTCTGTGTTTCATTCCCGGGAGCTGCGATTCGCTCTGGGCGCCCCTCCTTTCCCTTCCCCTCCATATGGAGGAGTGGGCGGGCGTTTCCATCGCGAATCGGCGCCACGCAGTGTGCGTTGCTTGTGTGACGTCCTTCTTGGGCGTCGCATCCTGCAAACGCCTTTATACCAGCTTGACTGACACGAGGGGAGTCACTCCGGCGTGAGATGATGGTCTCCGCCGGTTGTTTCTCTCCCTCCCTGTGTCATTCAGCGTGACGCTGAAGGGGTTCTGGTGGCTATGGCGGGCTTGGGATCCACGTTCCTCCCACACTCCCAGCTCCCATCTCAGCACTCCTGTGCAGTTCCACCTTAGTGATTTTCGGAGTTCTCTCCATGTCCCACCACAATCCTTGCCACCAAGGTAACTCAATTCAATTCCTTGATTCTATACTCACCTTTGTTTTTCCTTTCACTTCTAGTTTCTTGTCATGAGCAATTCCTTATGACTCTTTGATCTCACTTTATCTTTCTTTTCCTTTTTCTTCCAGGTTATATTTTCTTTTTATCTTTTCACTGTGTGTCTTCTGGACAGCTATCTATTCTACACACACTCATTTCACCTCTATTTTCTATCACGGTTATGGGTTCTCTTTTTTCTTGTATACTTTTATACATTGGAAGGTCATTTACACCATACAAATTTAATCATTTTTTCACTTTAGAATCCCTATCATCCGTGATATCTTGCACACTTTGTCTTTATGGGGAATTGTGGCCGTGTGCCCGGGTCCTCCCACCGGATCCCTTCCTCAGCTCCCGGGCGAGACATACTAGGCCGGCCTCTGACACACATTATCATATGCTTCAGTTCAGATGTGAGTAATCAACTTTTTGGTCTGGCCAGAAATTCTTTAGCATTTTCAATAAATTGTACATGTCCTTGATATAATAGACTAAAATAGTTATTTATATATATACATATTTTTTGTTCTTTTTTAGAACATGGATGCATGGCCCCTGATGAGTGGATGCAGTCCACAAAACGCGTCGGGTCCATCTTGATGCATCCTATGTATTTTTAAATGGTTCTATCAACATATGTTTCCTTCTAATTATATATTGTCTTTTTATTCAATATGCATATCTTTCATTATCAAGTGCCATGCGTTTTGTCATCATTCTTATGCAAGTTTGTAAAACTGTATTATGCATGCTATGTTGTACCATGTCATGCTCAAGAACAATAAAGGGGCCTGGTTGCTTCCAAGTAAGCCTGACAGATGCCCTCAAACAAGTCACCTCCCCTGGCTGTAGTACTCTCTCTCCTTTCTCCAATCGCCAGATCTGGCCTACTCCTTCTGCTGGAGCCTTCTGTTTTAGTACTAGGCGCTGGTACGCCTGTTTCAGCATGGGGTGCACTCCTGCAGTCGAACCACTTTGTCCCTGAGCCAGAGGTATTAGTAGTCTCCTGACTAGGTCAGTGTTGGTCCCTATAATGAGGGAACTTTTATTAGCCCCTGGTGGGCGAGGGCAGACCACTGCCAAAGTGTCAAAAGTCTCTGTTTTTCCTGCCACTGAGGGATCAAAGGTTAGTTTGATTGGTAAATAACCATCATAGGGAAAGTTTTGAGTCCCGATGCCCCATATCTCCAGTTCTTCTAACTTCTGCAACGGCAAGTGTTTAAGGTGCTTGTCATAGAAGTCTCTGTACAGGAGAGTCACTTGAGCCCCTGTGTCCAGGAGAGCCTTGGTGTAAATCCCCTCTACCTGTATTGGGACTACTGGGGAGGGCCCCTAGCTTGGCAGGAAAATTTCTGAGAGGGGCCTGCTTGCCTGGTTCAGTAGTTTGTACCCTCACTCCTTTCTTTCTAGAACTTTGACTGGATTTCGACCCCTGTTGGGTCTGGTGTGCACTGACTCCCCGCCACCGGGCAGCTTGGGTCAAAGAGCGGGAGACATTAGGTCGCTCAGAGGCAACAGCAGGAGCCCTTGATAAGTGTATGGACTCCCGATGCTGTCTTCTCACGTCGTTGAGCTTTATGGAGTTAGCTGAAATTGATGGGCACCCGGTTGACTCCTTCACCGGGGCCCTCTGGAGTTTTCCGCCGGCTTGCAGTACTGTGCTGCAGCTTTCTCTGGGCTTGGACATACTTCCCGATAATGTCTGACTCCTCCACAGTTGAAACAGATTATCAGTTTCCTTGGTTTTTGCACTTGGGCAACATTAGAGCTGAGAGGCTTCTTGGGCTCCTCTGGAGTGTTTCCACTGGGCAGTACAGTTGGCTGTTTAGTCAATATGGACATCATCTCTATTAGCTGGGACACTTGAGTCTTCAGAGGCTCAACCTGAGGGTCACCATCAACAGCATTTATTTCAGGATACCGCAATCCTACCGGGTTTTCAACAGGAGGGTAATGGGGTCTAAAGGTTGGGCCCCCTTCAGTACTTGCTTGGCTCTGATCTCATCCACCTCCCGAGGGTCTAACCCGTTCTTCAACAGAATCTGGTGTATGATCTTGTCCAGGCGCCTCATGTACTCTGACAACTTCTCTCCTTCTTTTTGATAAGAGTGTTCCATTTGGTAGATGAGGTCAGTGACTTTTTCGGTGCAACCAAATACATCCTGTAAGATGCTCAAATAGTCCTGGGCAGTACAGTCTTTTTTACTGAGCTTCAGGTTGCGAATGGCTTCCAAGGCAGGTCCCTTCAAACTCTCCGTGATCCTCTGTTTCTTATGTGGCTCTGGTATGTCCCATTCATCCAAAGCTTGGATAGCCTGGTCCAGCCACTCTTCAAAACTGTCTTCCGCTGAAGGTACTGGTTGCCTTCCGGAGAAGATCCTGAGCTTTCTGTAACCAGCTGCCGAGTAGTTTGATGTATCTTTCTTACATTTGGTGACAAACTCCCCAAGGACAGCTCAGAGCTCTGGCCCAATGGTGGCAAGAGGTGACACAGCAGGAACTTTTTGTTGACTGGGACCAGCTTGACTGGTCAAGGTAGGGCCTTCCTTCAGTACCTCTGGGTGTATCAAACTAAGTTCTGCCTTGTAGGCTAATTTCACATTGGTGCCCTTGAAGTGCTTAGGAATTTCCTTCTTCCATTCGCACAATCCATAGGTATGGGAAGTCACTGAGTCTGTTTTCACAGCAATCACCCATGCTTTCTTGTCTGGGGATAGTGTCTTTAGAGCTCGACTTATCTGTTCTTCTCCCCAGGACTCCCCTTGAATTTCAATCACTACGCTGAAGTCTGGGCGGGTGTTTTCATCCACGCACCACTGGATAGCAGTAGCCGAGTCCATCTTGGTGCCCATGGATGGGGGGGGTTTGATTGCAGAGTCGCAGAAATCCCGGACGAGCCACCACATGTAGCACTACCCCCGTAGGAGCTTCTGGTTTAGATTTGGGCCTGCTCTCTGCCTATCAACCCCAAAAGTTTGGCTCAAACCCTCCCTTGGCACAACTGGACAATAACGTGATTGTGGGACCCACTGGCAGTAGGGAACCACAATGATACCATACAATAATATATATACTTGAATATTGTTACCTTGGTGTTGGTCACTAGTGATGAGCCGAACACCCCCGGGTTCGGTTCGCACCAGAACCCGCGAACGGACCGAAAGTTCGTACGAACATTAGAACCCTATTAAATACAATGGATGCGAACGTTCGAATTCTAAAGTGCTAATTATAACAACTATTATGCATGTTATTGTCCTAAAAAGGGTTTGGGAACCCGGGTTCTGCACCAGGGGACATGTATCAATGCAAAAAGAAGTTTTAAAAACGGTCGTTTTTCGGGAGCAGTCATTTTAATGATGCATAAAGTGAAAAAAAAAAAGTCAAATATTCCTTTAAATATCGTACCTGGGGGGTGTCTAAAGTATGCCTGTGAAGTGCCACGTGTTTCCCGTGTTTAGAACTGTCCCTGCACAAAATGACACTTCTAAAGGAAAAAAAAGCCATTTAAAACTGCTTGCGGCTTTAATGTAATGTCTGGTCCCGGTAATATAGATTGAAAATCTTTAAGAAAAATGGCATAGCTACCCCATGACCCCCCCCCCCCTACCCCAGCCCATTACCAGCCCCTTTGGGTCTTGTATGGATATTAAGGGGAACCCCGCACATAAAATAAAAAAGGCCCTATATACTCTGAACAGCCGTATACAGGCGGTGCATACAAGACAGGGACTGTAGGTTTGTTCTTATGTAGAATGTGTTTGTAATTTTGAACAGGTACATTGTTGAAGTGTAGCTCCAGCCCAAAAATCTATTTTTAAACTTTTTGGAAAACATAGGTAAGGGTTATCACCCCTGTAACATTTGTTTTGCTGTCTGTGCCCCTGTTCAGAACATTTCACCTCACTTTCCGTCCCAATGACAACTGTTTTTGAAATGTGGTGTTTTTCTTGAAACAAGGATTGCTGATAAAGCATCAGTACAGAGGAGACACCTTTCTCCCATATTTATTCTTACAGGAGAGAATTTTCCTTCCTAGTGGTAGATTTCCTCTCACTTCCTGTTGTCTTCTTGCGTTTGCAAGTAGGAGTCGTTTGTAAGTTGGATGTTTGAAAGTAGGGACCTGCCGTATATACTCTGCAGAAATAGGCCCCTTAGTTGTTGGTGTTGGCACAACACTGTAAGCACTCACAGTTACTCTTGGTTGGTGCTGGAACGCCCTGCTGTCAACTATTATATCAGGAATTTTAATTACATATAATTGTTGAACAGTGGTAGTAAAAATTGGGCCTTTGATGGTGGTGCTGGTGCCACAACACTGTAAGCCCTGACAGTTACTCTTGGTGGGTGCAGCAATGGGCCCTGCTGTGAATTATTAGATCAAGAATTGTAATTGCATGCCCCTGTTGAACAGGGGCTGAAAAATTGGGCCTTAGGCACTGGTGGCACAACACTACAACCCCTCACAGATACTGTACTTGGAGCACAGCAATGAGCCCTGTTGCAAAGTATTGCTTCAAAAATTGTAATGACACGCCCCTGTTAAACAGGGGCTGAAAAATTGGGCCTTAGGCACTGGTGGCACAACACTACAACCCCTCACAGATACTGTACTTGGAGCACAGCAATGAGCCCTGTTGCAAAGTATTGCTTCAAAAATTGTAATGACACGCCCCTGTTAAACAGGGGCTGAAAAATTGGGCCTTAGGCACTGGTGGCACAACACTACAACCCCTCACAGATACTGTACTTGGAGCACAGCAATGAGCCCTGTTGCAAAGTATTGCTTCAAAAATTGTAATGACACGCCCCTGTTAAACAGGGGCTGAAAAATTGGGCCTTAGGCACTGGTGCCACAACACTCCAATCCCTCACAGATACTGTACTTGGAGCACAGCAATGAGCCTTATGGCAAATTATTGCTAAAAAAATTGTAATTACACGCCCCTGTAAAACAGGGGCTGAAAAATTGGGCCTTAGCCACTGGTGGCGGCACCCATAAACAAAAATGATCTTCCAAGCTATCATCATCAATCGTATCATTGAGGACTCGGAGGAGGAGGATAGCCAGTCAACATAACAGCACAGGCACTCAGCATCAGCATCAGTCTTGAAGGGATGTGACATGTTAAAATCAATTAGTCTGTTATATCAGCATCAGGTGTGTGGTAGCTGGTGGTGATCCAAGACTGGTTCATCTTGATGAAAGTCAGTCGATCAACCGAGTCGGTGGACAGGCGCACCCTGTGATCCGTGACAAATCCTCCAGCAGCACTGAATGTGCGTTCCGAAAGAACGCTGGATGCAGGACAGGCCAGTAGCTCAATTGCATACTGTGCAAGCTCTGGCCAGTGATCCATCCTCAAGACCCAGTAAGCCAGAGGATTTTCGGTGGGGAAGGTGTCCAAGTCTGACCTTGCCCCTAGATATTCCTGCACCATGTTTATCAGACGCTGGCGATGGTTGCTGGAACCGATCATACTTTGGGGCTGCGGACTAAAGAATTGTCTGAACGCATCGGTCAGACGGCCACCTTCCCCACCGCTCCTTCTTTGACTGGCCGAAGCCTCAGCAACTCGTTGTCCAGGACCAGGAGTTTGTAACCTCCCAGTCTCTGGGAACGCGTTGCACAGACCTTTCTGCAAGGCCTCCCGGAGTTGTCTCATCCTCTGCTCCCTCTGCGAAGGTAACATAAGGTCCGCAACCTTACCCTTGTACCGTGGATCAAGGAGAGTGGCCAGCCAGTAATGGTCCCTCTCCTTGATCCGAAGAATACGAGGATCCTTCCGCAGACTTTGCAGGATCAGGGAGGCCATGCAGCGTAGGTTTGCTGAGGCATTCGCTCCGGAGTCCTCTGGGTCACTAAGGACGACATGATCCGCAGCCACCTCCTCCCAGCCACGTACAAGTCCACTGGTTTCTTGGGACTGTAAATCATCCCTAAAAGACTGCTGCTGATGATGCTGAGTGCCAGCCTCCACCTCCATGCTGACACAATCCTCCTCCTCCTCCTCCTCCTCCTCTTCCTGTGCGATGGGTGGGACAGAAGGAACACTGTCTGGGTAAAGGGGGCCTTGAGAGGCAAGGAAGTCCTCCTCTTCCTGCCTCTGTTCTGCGTCAAGTGCCCTGTCCATTATTCCACGCAGCGTGTGCTCCAACAGGTGGACAAGAGGTACAGTGTCACTGATGCATGCACTGTCACTGCTCACCATCCTCGTGGCCTCCTCAAATGGTGCCAGGACAGTGCATGCATCCCTGATCATGCCCCACTGGCGTGGAGAAAAAAAACCAAGCTCCCCTGACCCTGTCCTGGTGCCGTAGTCGCACAGGTACTCATTGATGGCCCTCTGCTGCGTGTGCAGCCGCTGCAGCATGGCCAACGTTGAGTTCCACCTGGTGGGCATGTCACATATAAGGCGGTACTTGGGCAGGTTCAACTCCTTTTGCAGCTCAGCCAGGCGAGCACTGGCATTATAAGATCTGCGGAAATGCACACAGACTTTCCTGGCCTGCCTCAGGACATCCTGTAAGCCCGGGTACCTGCCCAAGAACCGCTGCACCACCAGGTTAAGGACGTGAGCCACACAGGGCACATGGGTCAGTTGTCCCTGTCGGAGGGCGGAGAGGAGGTTGGTGCCATTGTCGCAAACCACCATTCCTGGCTTAAGCTGGCGTGGCGTCAACCACCTCTCGGCCTGGCCCTGCAGAGCAGACAGGACCTCTGCCCCAGTGTGGCTTCTGTCCCCCAAACACACCAGCGCAAGCACGGCATGGCATCTTTTTGCCTGCGTACTTGCGTAGCCCCGTGAACGGCTACGGAGCACCGCTGGTTCATAGGACAAACCACAGGAAGAGGCCATGGAGGAAGAAGAAGAGGAGGGGGTGGAGGAGAGAGGTGTGTCACAACCAGTAGTAGCATTTTGGAGGCGTGGCGGTGGAACAACCTCCAACACTACTGCACCTTGTCCTGCATCCTTCCCAGCTGCCAAAAGAGTGACCCAATGGGCCGTGAAAGAAAGGTAACGTCCCTGTCCATGCCTGCTGGACCATGAGTCAGCGGTAATATGCACCTTACCGCTGACCGCCCTGTCCAGCGAGGCCAAGACATTGCCTTCCACATGCCGGTAGAGAGCCGGAATAGCCTTCCGTGAGAAAAAGTGGCGTTTGGGAACCTGCCACTGAGGAACCGCACATTGCACAAACTCACGGAAGGGGGCCGAGTCTACCAACTGAAAAGGCAGCAGTTGAAGCGCTAGCAATTTAGCCAAGCTAGCATTCAACCGCTGGGCATGTGGATGGCTGGGAGTGAACTTCTTTCGACGGTCCAGCAGCTGGGGCAGGGAAATTTGCCTGCTAGAATCGGACGTCGGTGTACTGCTAGCAGAGTGGCCGCAAGTACTTGGCTGTGACACACCTAATTCTACACCTTCATTCCTCTCAGTGCATGTTTCAGAGAGGACTGAAGTTATAGTGGGGTTGGAGATCCCAGCTGATGCGGTGCAAGGAGAGGTCCGCTTTGTTCTTTGGTGTGGGTCTTTGAGGTAGGCTTGCCAACGAGCTGCATGGCAGGTCAACATATGTCTGGTCAGGCATGTGGTACCCAAGCGGCTGATGTTTTGGCCACGCGATATACGCTTGAGACATATGTTGCAAACAGCAGCTGTGCGATCTGATGCACTAGCCTCAAAAAAGGCCCACACCAAGGAACTTTTTGAATGACGGGCAGAGGCAGCGCCCTGCACAGGCGGAGCTCTGCGGTGTGATTCCGTCGGTGTACTGCCCTTACGCTGGCCACCAAAGGGCATTCTGCCTCGTTGGAGATGTGCCTCCTCCTCATCCTCCTCCTCCTCCTCTCTCCTATTAGGCACCCACGTGGAGTCAGTGACCTCATCATCCCCTCCCTCCTCATCACTGGAGCCAATCTGGCAGTATGCTGCAGCTGCTGGAACATGACTGCCAGATTGGTGTCCTTCTTGAGCATCCCCTCTGTCTGCTCTCACGCTACTGCCTTCCTGTAGCTGGGTTTCATCATCAGACCCTTCGAAACGCTGGGCATCCTCCTGGAGCATGTACCCAACACTGTGCTCAAACAGTTCGGGGGACTCCTCAGGAGGAGGACATGGTGGGTCTAGGGAAGGAGTGACTGATGATGAGTCTGACATTGATACCAGGGAAGAGGACGCTTTGGCAGCTGCTTTGCCAGTACCCTGAGCCTGGGTGAGAGAGGATGAGGAGGAGGAGGAGGGCTTGGTCATCCACTCTACCAAGTCTTCGGCATGATGTGGCTCAACATGTCCAGCTGCCGAAAAGAAGGACAAGCGTGTCCCATGGCCATGTGCTGATGACAATGCACCGCGTCCACGACCAGCACTGTTGCCCCCAGACACAGAGCCTGCTTGCCCTCTTTTATTGCCTCCTGACTGTCTGCCTCTCCTTGTTTGCCTTCCAGACATTCTAATAGATGGCCTGCAGGGAGATGGGAAAAAAGCAATAAGGGCTACCTTCAGGTGTCCTTCTCTGTCCCTTTACTTAAGGATTTCTAAATATGGTTGAGGATGATTGCTTTTGCACAGAATAGCACAACGACAATTTCCCTGACTGTCCAAAAAACAAGGATTTCAAAGATGGTTGATGAGGAATGCTTTAGCACACTATAGCACAAGGAGAATTCCCCTCACTTTCCTTCTTTGTCCCTAGAAACAAGGACTCGCACAGTGAAAGAAACTGACACTCTCCCTACCTAGAGTTTTCTGTCCCTAGAAAAAATGTTTTTTTAAAGCACACTATAGCACAAGGAGAATTCCCCTCACTTTCCTTCTTTGTCCCTAGAAACAAGGACTCGCACAGTGAAAGAAACTGACACTCTCCCTACCTAGAGTTTTCTGTCCCTAGAAAAAATGTTTTTTTAAAGCACACTATAGCACAAGGAGAATTCCCCTCACTTTCCTTCTTTGTCCCTAGAAACAAGGACTCGCACAGTGAAAGAAACTGACACTCTCCCTACCTAGAGTTTTCTGTCCCTAGAAAAAATGTTTTTTTAAAGCACACTATAGCACAAGGAGAATTCCCCTCACTTTCCTTCTTTGTCCCTAGAAACAAGGACTCGCACAGTGAAAGAAACTGACACTCTCCCTACCTAGAGTTTTCTGTCCCTAGAAAAAATGTTTTTTTAAAGCACACTATAGCATAAGGAGAATTCCCTCACTTTCCTTCTTTGTCCCTAGAAACAAGGACTCGCACAGTGAAAGAAACTGACACTCTCCCTACCTAGAGTTTTCTGTCCCTAGAAAAAATGTTTTTTTAAAGCACACTATAGCACAAGGAGAATTCCCCTCACTTTCCTTCTTTGTCCCTAGAAACAAGGACTCGCACAGTGAAAGAAACTGACACTCTCCCTACCTAGAGTTTTCTGTCCCTAGAAAAAATGTTTTTTTAAAGCACACTATAGCACAAGGAGAATTCCCCTCACTTTCCTTCTTTGTCCCTAGAAACAAGGACTCGCACAGTGAAAGAAACTGACACTCTCCCTACCTAGAGTTTTCTGTCCCTAGAAAAAATGTTTTTTTAAAGCACACTATAGCACAAGGAGAATTCCCCTCACTTTCCTTCTTTGTCCCTAGAAACAAGGACTCGCACAGTGAAAGAAACTGACACTCTCCCTACCTAGAGTTTTCTGTCCCTAGAAAAAATGTTTTTTTAAAGCACACTATAGCACAAGGAGAATTCCCCTCACTTTCCTTCTTTGTCCCTAGAAACAAGGACTCGCACAGTGAAAGAAACTGACACTCTCCCTACCTAGAGTTTTCTGTCCCTAGAAAAAATGTTTTTTTAAAGCACACTATAGCACAAGGAGAATTCCCCTCACTTTCCTTCTTTGTCCCTAGAAACAAGGACTCGCACAGTGAAAGAAACTGACACTCTCCCTACCTAGAGTTTTCTGTCCCTAGAAATTTTTTTTTTTAAAGCACACTATAGCACAAGGAGAATTCCCCTCACTTTCCTTCTTTGTCCCTAGAAACAAGGACTCGCACAGTGAAAGAAACTGACACTCTCCCTACCTAGAGTTTTCTGTCCCTAGAAAAAATGTTTTTTTAAAGCACACTATAGCACAAGGAGAATTCCCCTCACTTTCCTTCTTTGTCCCTAGAAACAAGGACTCGCACAGTGAAAGAAACTGACACTCTCCCTACCTAGAGTTTTCTGTCCCTAGAAAAAATGTTTTTTTAAAGCACACTATAGCACAAGGAGAATTCCCCTCACTTTCCTTCTTTGTCCCTAGAAACAAGGACTCGCACAGTGAAAGAAACTGACACTCTCCCTACCTAGAGTTTTCTGTCCCTAGAAAAAATGTTTTTTTAAAGCACACTATAGCACAAGGAGAATTCCCCTCACTTTCCTTCTTTGTCCCTAGAAACAAGGACTCGCACAGTGAAAGAAACTGACACTCTCCCTACCTAGAGTTTTCTGTCCCTAGAAAAAATGTTTTTTTAAAGCACACTATAGCACAAGGAGAATTCCCCTCACTTTCCTTCTTTGTCCCTAGAAACAAGGACTCGCACAGTGAAAGAAACTGACACTCTCCCTACCTAGAGTTTTCTGTCCCTAGAAAAAATGTTTTTTTAAAGCACACTATAGCACAAGGAGAATTCCCCTCACTTTCCTTCTTTGTCCCTAGAAACAAGGACTCGCACAGTGAAAGAAACTGACACTCTCCCTACCTAGAGTTTTCTGTCCCTAGAAAAAATGTTTTTTTAAAGCACACTATAGCACAAGGAGAATTCCCCTCACTTTCCTTCTTTGTCCCTAGAAACAAGGACTCGCACAGTGAAAGAAACTGACACTCTCCCTACCTAGAGTTTTCTGTCCCTAGAAAAAATGTTTTTTTAAAGCACACTATAGCACAAGGAGAATTCCCCTCACTTTCCTTCTTTGTCCCTAGAAACAAGGACTCGCACAGTGAAAGAAACTGACACTCTCCCTACCTAGAGTTTTCTGTCCCTAGAAAAAATGTTTTTTTAAAGCACACTATAGCACAAGGAGAATTCCCCTCACTTTCCTTCTTTGTCCCTAGAAACAAGGACTCGCACAGTGAAAGAAACTGACACTCTCCCTACCTAGAGTTTTCTGTCCCTAGAAAAAATGTTTTTTTAAAGCACACTATAGCACAAGGAGAATTCCCCTCACTTTCCTTCTTTGTCCCTAGAAACAAGGACTCGCACAGTAAAACACACTGACACTCTCCCTACCTATCCTTCTCTTTCCCTAAACTAAAGGAATCCAGGTTAAGCAAGAAAGAAATAAATGTCACTGTCCCTGCCTATGCTTGTCTTTCCCTGCTCCGGAACACACTACACTAGGCCGCCGTGCTGGCGGCCTTTTATAGTGTGGGGCGTGTACTAAACACCATCAGCAATAATTGGCCACAGGCATCCTGCCTGTGGCCAATCATTGCTCTCCTCGCTGCCGGCGCTGTGATTGGCCAAGCATGCGGGGTCACAGTGCATGCTTGGCCAATCACAGCGCCTGGATGACACTGCGATGGCGTAGTGCATTGTGGGCCGTTCGCGTCACTCGAATTTGGCGCGAACGGCCCAAATCGTTCGATCTTCGTCGAACGATCGAACAGCCGATGTTCGAGTCGAACGTATGTTCGACTCGAACACGAAGCTCATCCCTATTGGTCACCTGCCTCACAACTGCAACAGACAGAGTCCCACACAAGATGTAGTTTTTTTTTTTTTTTTTCAAAATTTTTTATTTTTCATCAGGGAAGCCGGCCCACATGGACCCCGGTAGTACATATCTTACATACACATACAGTAAATTATACAGCTGGCAATTCTCGTGGGAAGCATAAGGCGGAATCCTCCTCCCACCCATGCCCCTTTGGTATGTATACACTCCTCGGGGGGGGGGTGAGGTCCCCCGGGGCTCCAATATAGCTACTCATCTACCTTCGGGATATATCCGTCAGGGATTTGCAGATGCCAGAGTGCCCTGGTCCCGTGGACACAGCTCCCCCTTTATTTTCCCGTTTATCTAAAAGGAAACAGAACTTGGGGGCATAGTGCCTCCTGTGAAGTGAGTTGGGTAAAGCCCAAAAGAAAGAAGAAAGATAACACAAGATGTAGTTTAACCAAGGGTAAGAAGTTTACTTGCCGAAGAAAACAGAATAGGGGTTACACAAATAACATTTGACTACAAACGGATCCCTGTGAGATTCGATGATATACACATATATGTCAGTTTCAGTATTTTACTGTACAAAAGACCCAATTAACACAACCTGGAGTCAGACCTGGGTAAGTGTGCCGTGGAGGAATCTCCCAATGCAATGACGCCAGTAATGGGATACCTCTCCACCAAGTCCCACCCAGCTCACTGAAACATCAAAGCAATAATAAAAGTAATGCAAACAGTTGTATCACATATGTGAGTTTGCAAGCTATTTGGCTCCCTCTAGTGGGCAGCTCAACTGGTGCGGGTCCCATTGTATCAATTTAAGAAATTAACAGAACTGATGATTGTTCCTTCAAGTTTCCAGTAATCTTCTGCTAGCTCTGTTGGTACACTTAGTTATTTGTAATCCAACAATAGGGTGAAGAAAACCAATCACTTGGTGTATAAAGTGGAGCAGTAACAGAAACGTCAGTTCTCCCACACCGCTATACTGCTCTCAGGTGTAGTGTATTCCCGCTTGTGGTATTGCAGATGCCAGCAAGCACGGGTAGAGCTGTAAGCAAACCCTCCTTATTAACAACTCAGTTAACTATGTGGATAGGCAAGTACCTTCTCATCAATTGAGGCCTTGCCTCGCCAGAGGGAGCTAAGTTGTTATTAGGCACAAATTGTAGTCTGTAAGTTATGTTCAAAGTGACACCTTGCTACATAGACATGCAGGCGGATGCCCAGTATGTTAATATTAATTTAATGCCTTAAGGGATTACAGTGTGTGCTGTGGTGCGCCGCCTCCTACATGCATCACTTCCTGTCTTTGGTGAGTGAAATACAGGAGGATGTCAGGCCTTGTGGATTTTGGGAAGTCAGAGGTGTGGCTTTACACTGAGAAATGTGATTGCTATTCTTTAGTGAAGTACCCCCTTAACTGGACCCCGCATGGGTTTGAGTACTGGACTTTCTTGATCCTACTGGGCTTGCCAGCTTGGAGCACCACAGCTATTAGGTAAGAGGGAACCTATGTCAGAGCTCTCTGTAAGAGATGCCAAACTATCAAGTAAAGAAGTTCCGCGTTAAGTGAAGACATCTGGTCTGATTCTTGTAAAGAAGAGTGGAAATTCACAGTGAACATATTTGGGGAACAATGTGTACCACTACAGGTTAAGTGAAGTAACGAGAAGGAGGAGCAGCCAGTGGTTGAGACCAGTGTTGGAGGTTCCATAGATAGGATTGTCTGGCACATGTTGCGCCCTACTAAGCGGTTAGGCTCCTATATTAGGGTCCACTGCAGAATGGAACCAGTCTTAGAGACCTGGCCTGGAACCATGGTGTGCGAGGCCTTACAATGTTTGAGGGGGGTCCAAACAGAATCCATCCATGCAGACCAAATTTTGTCATATCTGGCGGGGCAACCTCTACTATAAGTCAACTGATACATAGGAAGTGTGGATCTAATCGCCTAAAACCAATTGTTATAGGATGGTGGGGATGAGAGGAGAATCTCTCGCCTAGCATAATAAGTGGTATAAAAAAGTAGTAGTTTATCATGTTTCTGAATAGGAAGACCATCATAAATACCCAGCAAAAAAAACAAGGGGTCAAGTGGTACAGGAAAATGCATCACCTTGCACAGCCTATTTGCAATTTTGCCCCAATAAGCACAAACTTAGAGGCAGCTCCATACCATGTGGTAGAAGGTGCCAGTGGTACTCAGCATTTGTTACAAAGTGGGGCAAGCATAGGGTCAATGCGGGGTATCCGCTGAGGCGTACAATATATTCTATGTAAAAATTCAGTAGGACAAATTTGCCCTTTGCGGAAATTATGCATTTAGTCTACTGGGCCTCCACATCTTCCCATTCTTCCTCTGGGAGATTAGGTATATCATTCTTTCATTTCTGGAACAAGGGAAGAGGTCCTAGTTCCATGATAAGTGATCAGATGAGCATAAACCAGGGATGAATGGTTTAGGGAGGCCAGCAGCTCTCATCAGGAATTTTAAAAGATAATGCTGAAGGGTGGGAGTATGGGAAAATCAAGCCCTAATAGCATGCCTAAGTTGGAGATATCTGAAGAAGTACCAGTTAAGGAGATTGTGTCAAATGGATAAGCTTGTGTCTTCTTAACATTGCGTTACGTTTGTGGAACTGTTTTCTTTGTTTTTCATTAAAAACTATCTGATTAAGGATAAGCCATGGATACACATGGAACAAGGAATGACTGTTATACCCTTGGAAGGAATAGCATGGCTCTTGGATGTAGAGATACCACAGGCTGTGAGGAAACACCCCACGGTGGGTGCCACTCTCCGACACATTAAAAAGTTATTTAAGAAATCTAAGATGTCGATACATTCAAGCCCTATGATTCCAATCCTGGGTACCCCAATTTTCAAGCCAGGCCTAACAGACCAGTGTTTTAAGAATTTAAGGCGACGAAAAATCAGCAGGCTCACGCATTTTTCGATAGATAACCATGTGATGAGTAGTGGGAGATTGAACACGCGTTCACAGGGGATCTAGCCCCATTTAGGCGAATACAGCTTAATGCCTTCCTCCGATCAATAACGTCACAAACGTCAGTGTTACGTATACCATCTAAGTTTGAGCAGATATGCTTAAAAGGAGAACCACTTAGACAGGCACTTTCATCTATGTACGCCTTGCTGACTGAGTTAGAAGCCCCACAAGAACTGGCCTTCCTACAAGCCTGGGAAAGGGACCTGGGGGTTACATTTTCTAAGGCACAGAAAGATAAGCTCTTTATGTTTACGCATAAGGCCTCAATGGCCACTAGATACCAGGAAGGGGGGTATAAAATTCTGACTAGGTGGTATAGAAACCCCGGTATTACTGAACCGGATATTTCCACAAGTATCGAATCTGTGTTGGCGTTGCCAGGGCGTGGAGGGCACTATGGTACACATATTCTGGGAATGTCTGGGACTGAAAGAATTATGGAAGATGGTCTCTGAAACAGTTAAAGAAATTAAAGATGTGTCTTTTGGAGAAAACCCGGCAGCTTTTTTTGTTGCACGACATTCCGTTATCTACTGAAAAATACAAAAACTCCCTTTTAAGGCATCTGCTTACGGCAGCAAAAGCCTGTATCCCAGTCCTCTGGAAAAGCACGGTATCTCCAACTAGATCACAATGGCTCGGCAGAGTAACAGAAATCCAACAAATGGAAAATCTTACCATGATGTTGAGAGAGCAAGAGGATAAGAATCGGGAAGTTTGGACTCCCTATATTATATACAGGGAACAAAATCCATAAAATAAAATCCTCAAAATTTAGCTGTAATAAAAAATTCTTGGATATGCGTGCTGGGGAACGGCTGGGGGGGGGGGGGGAGTTGGGGGTGGGGAGGGATGGACGGTA
The DNA here is from genome assembly GCA_029206835.1 of Rana muscosa. Lineage (NCBI taxonomy): Eukaryota > Metazoa > Chordata > Amphibia > Anura > Ranidae > Rana > Rana muscosa. The sequence goes on from CM055117.1 coordinate 858,726,288, forward strand.
GGAGGGGGCATAATATATATATATATATTTTTTCTCTCTATTACTCTTTTTTTTTCTTTTTCTTTCTCTGTCCTTATGAATCCCGGCTGGAGGATAACCAGGGTTGTTCCTGGTTAAGGAAAATGTAACAAGGGTAAAAATTGCGGTCTTATATTACATTATTAAGGAAGTGTAAATGATGAGCTAGCTTAAAGATAATATAATCTCTCTAGATGTGGAATAGCAATTGTGTTTATTAAGAAGATTGTAGTAGTAAAATAGAGGATGTGTTGTATTGATGTACTTAATACTGTATTCCTATCTTTGTGAAAAAAAAAAAAGTAAAAAAAAAAAAATTAAGAATTTATAAAAAAAAAAAAACTATCTGATTAAAAAAAAGGAGATTGTGTGCCTCGCTTAGTAAATTAAAGGTGTGGAGCTCACCCACCAGAAAAATGTGAGTTTCTGAATAGCCGCTCTGCTTCAGATAACAGGATAAGGTATACTAGTAGCATAGGTGTGCGCAGACCATGGCATTAGGGTGTGAACCCAAAGCTCAAATACACGTGTGTGTGTGTGTGTGTGTGTATATATATATATATATATATATAATCAGTAGAGCCGTGGACGGTGTCAGTAGGTAAGAGATTGATGTCAGTAGTTTATTTTTATAATAACTTTTTTTAAAATTTTTATAATTTTTTTATTTAACCACTTCATACCCGGACCATTTTGGCTGGTTAAAGACCAGGCCCCTTTTTGCGATTCGGCACTGCGTCGCTTTAACTGACAATTGCACGGTCGTGTGACGTGGCTCCCAAACAAAATTGACATCCTATTTTTCCCACAAATAGAGCTTTCTTTTGGTGGTATTTGATCACCTCTGCGTTTTTTATTTTTTGCGCTATAAACAAAAATAAAGCGACAATTTTGAAAGAAAAAATAACATATTTTTTAGCTTTTGCTATAATAAATATCCCCAAAAAACATATAAAAAAAATATTTTTCCTCAGTTTAGGCCAATACGTATTCTTCTACATATTTTTGGCAAAAAAAAAATCGCAATAAGCGTTTATTGATTGGTTTGCGCAAAAGTTATAGTATCTACAAAATAGAGGGTGGTTTTATGGTATTTTTATTTGTAGCGATACCTTCAACTAAGGAGGCCGCAGAATTTGATTTGGGCCCTGAGTGCAGCTCCGCCAACCCCCGGCAATAGGCTCTACCCCCTTCTGGCACAGCTAGTACTAACAATCAATGATATGTCCTATGCAATAGAATAACTAAGCAAGGACACAGTAATGAATTGTAATAGATAGAGTGTTTTACTCATTAATTCTCAATATGAATAAAGGGGGTAACAATAATCACAGTTCTAGACAATCACTCCTAAGGGCAGCGTCCTGCCACTCTAACACACTATATAGTAACACACGCTACAGGTGCGCCATACGGGCGACCGTTAACTAAGTGCCCTATGGCGCAGTAATCAAACACGCTAGAATCCCCACCAGGCCTGGTTCTAATATTTAGCTTAGTCCTTCTTTCCTCACCGGCAGGTCTGTAATGGTGGTGCACTTTAAACAGAGTATAACTTTGTAATCCAAGGGGTATGAAAATAACTTGTAGGCCACGGCAGTCTATAGGCCTATACACAGCAACAGTATCTTAGCTGGGCTTATGCCCTCTCACCCGCCGGACTACGGATCCAGTCCGGGAAAACCTCCACCGGCCGTGTCACACACACTCGATCTCTCCAACGATCGGGCCCCCGATCCGACAAGGCTGTAGCTCACAAAGTCAGATGCCACCCAGGCTCGCAGAGGGGAGGATGGAAGGCTCTTTGGTGCAAAGCAAGGCCTCAGGCTTCAGGCCTTGCCCCTCCGACACATCCGCACAGGAGGATCCGTCTGTGAAGTCTCGTGTCCCCAAAGAGGCCGAGCCCGGCCTCGCCTCCTCCTTTTATAACCCCTCCCATGAGTCTCTGCGGTGGAACATCACAAGAATGGGGTTGTGGGTAATGTAGTTTCTTCCCAATATAGGGGAATACCCCGCTACACACTCTCCCCACTTAAACTCTTTGGTCCCCAAAGATAAATTTTAGCAACAACTATATACAACATTGGACAATTCTGAAAACGATGTTGGGATAGGGGATTCCCACCATAACTGAGGGGTTGAATTCCCTTGCCCACAGGTCACATTATCTTGGGTGGCCTGCCTAACTGTGCCAGAGAGTGAGCTGGGGTTGCCCTCCACCAAATGGACAGTGGAGGGATCCGGAATCTCAGCATTTCTCCTAGCAGTGACCACAGAGTCTTCCGAACTGTTCCCCATCTGGGGGTAGGTCAGCTTCTTAGGAGGTCGAATGACTCTTCGAGCTCTTTGCTCTCTTGGAATCTCTGGCTCTGGCGCCACAGGCTTCTCTTCCTCGGAGCAACTATCATGGGCATCTTCCCAGTAATCTGCTGAAGGACTGAAAGGGATGAATTCTGTAGCCTCTGGGTTCAGCGTTTCATCTGTGGTATCTTGGGTGACTGGAAGATCCATGATAGAAGTTCCTGGAGTTGGGGAAGACCACAGCCAATCAAGCTCTCCTTCTTCATCTCCACTAAGTTGGGAGGCTTCTCCATTTCCAGCTCGGGAGGTCTGTGACCGAGTGTGCGGCCTAGGAGTATCCAAGATAGAGGCCGGTGCAGGGGAGTCTCCCACGGAAGGTATTCTAACTGCCTCCGCCAGTGGGAGCAGGTGGTTTCGATGCCATGTCTTCAGTGGGCCTACCTTTCCCTCTGGCTTCACCTTGTAGACAGGTAGGCCCGGCAACTTCCTGCAGATGACATAGGGTTCAGATCTCCATCTGTCTGCAAGTTTGTGCTTTCCGGGGACTCCCAGATTGCGCAACAGTACTCGATCCCCGGGCTGTAGGTCTTGTACCCGGACCTTCAAGTCGTAATTTTTTTTATTCCGAGCTCCCCTTTGATCTGAGGCCGCTTGAGCTTGTTCATAGGCTACTTTCAGGCTGTGTCTGAGCCTGTCCACATATCCTTTGTGAGAGGTGACGGAGGAATGGTCCAGTGAGGTGCCAAAAGCCAGGTCCACCGGTAGTCTCGCTTCTCTCCCAAACATGAGTCGATATGGGGAATAGCCTGTAGCATCACTGATGGTGCAGTTGTAAGAATGTACCATGGCTGCTATGTGTTTGCTCCAATGTTGCTTTTTCTCGCTTTCCAGAGTCCCCAACATGTTGAGCAGGGTTCGGTTGAACCTTTCCGGCTGAGCATCTCCCTGAGGATGGTAAGGTGTAGTTCGAGTCTTCTTGATTCCCAACGAATCCAAGAGCTTCCGGATCAGCTTACTCTCGAAGTCCCTCCCTTGGTCTGAATGGAGTCTCTGTGGCAGCCCATAATGGACAAAATACTTCTCCATAAGTACCTTGGCCACGGTGGAGGCCTTCTGATCTTTGGTGGGGAAGGCCTGGGCATACCGGGTGAAATGGTCGGTTATCACCAGAACATTTCCTAGTCCACTCAGGTCGGGTTCGAGGCAGAGAAAGTCAATGCACACCAGGTCCATAGGCCCTTGGCTCTGTAGATGGCCCATTGGGGCAGCTTGATGGGGCAAAGTCTTCCTCTGGATGCATCGCGCACATGAGTGGCAGTACTCCTCTACCTCTGCCCTCATGCAGGGCCAATAGAACCGACTTCTGACAAGTTGAAAGGTCCTTTCAGCCCCTAGGTGGCCATGATTGTCATGCAAGGCCATCAAAACAGTCTCCCGATGTTTCCCTGGGAGGAACATCTGCCACTTATCTTCTGAGTCATCAGAGGGGCCCCTTCGGTAGACCACTCCCTGATGCAACTGCAACCTATCCCACTCCTTCCTCAGTAGGCGAGCTTCTTTGGAAGGTTGACGCATGAGTATGTTTGGATCCTGATTTTCCAAGGCCTCCAGGACCAATCTCCCCATGGGGTCTTCCAATTGGTCACACCTCAATTCCTTTTTGGACAATCTTGGTAGGTTGCCCTCTTCCAATTGAGCTACTCCACAGTAGTGTTTGGGGACTCCCACCGTGGTAACTCATATTTCCTCTGCTCTGGAGCATCCTCGGGCTTGGAATGCAGCTCCTTGACAAAGGGCCTGCACCCCGTCCGGTGCCACTTGGGTCCAATCTTCTATTTCAATGGTCGGGGAATGAGATCTTCTGGACAAGGCGTCTGCGTCTCGATTCCCCACTCCTGGTCTATACTTAAGGCTGAAGTTGAATCCAGACAGTGCGGCCAGCCACCTGTGTCCAGTGGCATCCAGCTTGGCCGTGGTGAACAGGTAGGTAAGGGGGTTGTTGTCGGTCTTCACAATGAACTCTGCTCCATACAGGTAGTCTTTGAGCTTGTCTACTACCGCCCACTTGAGGGCCAGGAACTCCAGCTTGTGAGTGGGGTAGTTCTTCTCAGAGGGGGTCAGGCTTCTACTCACATAGGCAACAGGCCGCAATTGCCCCTCATGTTCTTGGTAAAGTACTCCTCCCAGACCGTCATGACTAGCATCCACGTGCAGTTCATAGGGTTTGGTTGGGTCTGCATAGGCCAAGACTGGTGCAGTGGTCAGGCTCCTCTTCAATTCCTGGAAAGCCTCTTCACACCTCTGATTCCACTGATCTCTGATGGACTCTCCTGGCCTCCTGGGCCCCGATCCATCCTCCTCTCCTTCAGTCTTGAGCAACTCATTCAATGGTCTAGCAATTCGGGCAAATCCCTCCACAAACCTTCTATAGTAGGAGCAGAAGCCCAAGAAGGATCTGAGTTCTGTTACTGTGGTGGGCTGTGGCCAGGAGGTAACTGCCTCCAATTTCTCAGGGTCTGTGGCCACCCCTTCTTCAGATACTATGTGCCCCAGATAGTTCACAGAAGACTGGTAGAACCGACACTTCTCAGGCGAAAGCTTAAGTCCTTCCTCACTGAGTCTTCTCAACACTTTCTCCAGCCTCTCTTCATGTTCCTCCAAGGTTCTCCCAAAGACAATGACATCGTCTAGGTATACAAGGACTTCGATCAAGTTCATGTCCCCTACTGTCTTCTCCATGAGACGTTGGAAAGTAGCTGGGGCTCCAGACAGACCTTGGGGCATCCGGTCGAATTCAAAGAACCCCACTGGGGTTATGAAAGCTGTCTTCTCCTTGTCTGCTGGGTGCATCGGGATCTGATAGTACCCACTCTTGAGATCCATAACGCTGAACCATTTGGCTCCAGACAAGCTCTGTAGGGCATCCTCTATCCTCGGAGTGGTGTATTGGTCAGGTATGGTTCTCCTGTTGAGAGTCCTGTAGTCTATACAGAGCCTCAATGATCCATTCTTCTTTCGGACCACTACTATGGGAGAGGCATAGGGGCTTCTGGACTCCCGTATCACACCAGTCCTCTTGAGTTCTGCAAGTTGTTCCCTCAGATCCTCCAGATCTGCTAGCGGGACCCGCCTGACCCTCTCTCGGAAGGGCTTATCTTCCTGGAGGCGGATCCGATGGGTGGCACTTCTTGCACACCCCACATCAAACTCATCCCTAGAGAAGATCTTCTCCCATCTATTCAACTGGGCCTTGGCTCTCTCTTTCCAAGCCCTGGACAGATTCGGGTTTTCCATGGTCAGCTTCTCCCAAACATCCCCTTCTTCACCTGTCCTCTTCACTTCTGACAGGGTAACAGGGGCCGCCGGGCTCACCTGGCCTAGCAACATTCTGGCTGGGATGTCCATGGGGTCTTTGGTAGTATTCCTAACACTCACTGGAACTCTATAATGGGCCTTCTTCAGGACCTTCAGCGGAATCACTTCCGGTATCACCTCCAGGCCTGAGGATTCACCCCTTGGGTCTGACTCCAGCATGACAAAAGGACCAGGCTGCTCCCAAGTAAGCTTCACAGTGGCCCTGAGACAGGTTACTTCACCGGGCTGCAACACTACCCCTTCTCTTCCAAGTCTCCACACCTTCCCTATCTCCTCTCCAGGGGTCTCCCGCTCTTGGACCAGCCGTTGGTAGGCTGTCTTCAGCATGGGATGGATCTTGGTAGCTGCTTGTCTTTCTTCTGTCACGAGAGGGGTCAGGAGTCTTTGGACCAGGTCCGTGTTCGTCCTTATTATAAGGGAATTCTTGTTGGCTCCAGGCGGCCTAGGACACACAACTGCCAGGGTGTCAAACACTTCGGCCTTCCCAGCCACGGATGGGTCAAAGGTTATTTGGATGGGAAGGTAGCCGTCGTAAGGGAAACTCTGGGTTCCAATTCCCCATATTTCCAGCTCCTCTATCTTCTGGATAGGCAGATGACTCAGGTGCCTGTCGTAGAAGTCCCGGTATAGTAGGGTCACTTGTGCCCCGGTATCCAGGAGGCCCCTGGTGTAGACTCCCTCCACTTGAATGGGCACTATAGGGGATGGGCCTACCAGCTTCTCTGGATATGGTCCGGCAGGAGCTGCCTTCTTCAGACCTTTTCCCTTTGGACTCTCTCTTGTCCTATTCCCTTTGGACTTGAACCTTTCTTGAGCCTGGTATGCACTGACTTCCCTCCTTTTAATGGGTGTAGGAACCCGCTGAGGTGTACTATTATTTTTCTTGGGTGGGCACCCCCTTTGGGGGGTGCCGTGCCTCTCCTGAGGGGTCTCCCCCCTCCTTCTTGGAGTATAGCTTTGTTGAGGGGTATTGCGTTTCCCCTTTGGTGTTCTATCTCTCTTTTTGTTTTTCTTCGCATTCAGCTTGGAGTTTACTGAAGATGGTGGGCACCCGGTTGACTCCTTCACCGGGGCCCTCTGAAGTTTCCCGCCGGCTTGCGGTTGTCTGGTCTCTTCTTCTTCGGACTAGAACATGTGGCTGCAATGTGGCCAACTCCCCCACAGTTGAAGCAGACTATATCTCCCCATTCTTGTAAAGGTTCGGGTGCTGAGGCAATCGGGAACAATTCCTTCCTTGGACTTTCCTTCTTCTTGGGACAAAAAATTAGATATGGGATATACTGCGCTGTGCAATGAGTGAACACAAAAATTAGCTGCCAACACAGCTGAGACAAAGCAAAAACTGGTGAATATGAAAAAGTGTAGCGCTTATTTTTGTGAAAGAGTCAGTTAACAAAACATAACAAATGTTACAAACATGCATATATATTAATTTCAGTGACACCAAGTGACTGAGTGTGATCCGTGAAAAAAAATATATTATATGTAAATAAATCAGAACAAAACAGTCCTCTATTGTGACCACACACAAATAACAGTCCAAAAGTGTAGAAAAAACTGCAAGGTTGAAAAAAAGAGTCCCACATGGATATGACCCTCTCTGTGAAAGGATAGAGACACCACCACCGATTATAAGGAGGAGGCTTACCAGATGGTATTGACTTGGTAAGGTGTATACCACCCAAGTCAAAACAGGCTTAAATAATCAGTCAGCAAGGTGTATCCAGCTGGTCCTGAATCCGCATATCAGTCGGCACCGCAAATTCCCGTAAACACCAGGAAGTGTGAATACATATAGTCTTGTTGGAGCCAGAGATACGGTAACCACATAACATGCGTAATGGGGAAAAAAACTCACATAGTGTGATACCGTACAAGGAAGTATTTATTTAAAAAAAGATTAAAAAATGTACACTCACATTTGGAAGAACATCATAGGCATATCACAAAATGCAAGAGCGATGTGTGTAAATGGGTCCACCCGACGCGTTTCAACTAAAAAGTCATCATCTGGGGTGTGGACCCCCACAACAACACCGCTATTTATAGATGGAATTGATATGCCTATGATGTTCTTCCAAATGTGAGTGTACATTTTTTAATCTTTTTTTAAATAAATACTTCCTTGTACGGTATCACACTATGTGAGTTTTTTTCCCCATTACGCATGTTATGTGGTTACCGTATCTCTGGCTCCAACAAGACTATATGTATTCACACTTCCTGGTGTTTACGGGAATTTGCGGTGCCGACTGATATGCGGATTCAGGACCAGCTGGATACACCTTGCTGACTGATTATTTAAGCCTGTTTTGACTTGGGTGGTATACACCTTACCAAGTCAATACCATCTGGTAAGCCTCCTCCTTATAATCGGTGGTGGTGTCTCTATCCTTTCACAGAGAGGGTCATATCCATGTGGGACTCTTTTTTTCAACCTTGCAGTTTTTTCTACACTTTTGGACTGTTATTTGTGTGTGGTCACAATAGAGGACTGTTTTGTTCTGATTTATTTACATATAATATATTTTTTTTCACGGATCACACTCAGTCACTTGGTGTCACTGAAATTAATATATATGCATGTTTGTAACATTTGTTATGTTTTGTTAACTGACTCTTTCACAAAAATAAGCGCTACACTTTTTCATATTCACTTCTTCTTGGGACACTCTGTGTCTTTTGCTATCAGAGAGGTCAATATCTCTAACACCTTGGACATCTGAGTTTTTAGGGTGTCTATCTCCGCCTCTCTTTCAGGGGTCATTTTACTGGATTGACCAGCACCTGTGCGGGTACAACACTTGTCTTATCCTTCTGCTGGTCCTGTTGCAGCGCCTCCTCATCTCTGATAATTTTTATTAAATCAGCATAAGTCAGCAACATTCCTCCTCCCAAGGTTTTCAGGTGCAGCCAGACTGGATCGGAGCGTAGCGCTCCCTTTAAGACTTGCTTCATTCTTGCCGCATCGGCATCTTGGGGCTTCATCCCTTTCTTTAACACAATCTTGCACAGCAGCCTGTTTAGCCTTCTGACATACTCGGAAAGTTTCTCCTCCGGTTTTTGGAAAGTGTGTTCAAACTGGTAGACCGTCTCTGTCACCTTGTCTAATTGACCAAACTCTTCCTGCAGCATAGCTAGACAATCCTGCGCCGTGCACCCTGCATTCCCAAACCGGAAACTTTTCACTGCTTCTGCTGCTGCACCTTTAAGGCTTTCTAACACTCGCTGCCTCTTCTGTGCCTCCGGCACCTCCCATGCCTCCACTGCCTGTAATGCCTGTTCCACCCAAGTATCAAAATCTTCTTCCCCTGCCGGGACAGGGAGCTTCCCTGAGAATATTTTTAGTCTCCGGTAGCTAGTTTCCACATGCACCGTACTTGTCTTCTGACATTTGGCTAGCAAATCCCCTATTGCATTTATCAGTTCTGGTGATATAGCAGTGGCCGATGCAGGTGCCACCGGAGGTGTCACCCTGTCTTCTCTTTCAGGTGTAGTTCGGGCCGCAGCCTGTGGCGATCCCGTAGGGGATGGTTCCCTTTCTACAGTTATTGCGTGCGCCAGCCTAAATGTTCTGTTGTCTGGCGTCCGCAGACACTTGTGCTTACAGGCCTCTGGCATCCCGTCCCAATATTCCACTAATGCGTATTGATATGAGATGTTTGGGTCTGTCTTCATGTCTATCACCCACGGTGTGTGATCTGGGGACACTGAACTCATCAGTTCCTCTACCGTCTCACTTGACCATTTCTCGCCAGGAAGGCTAATGGCTATCGACTGTTTTGGCTCTGTATTAGCGGCTTTGCACCACTCTTCTACCGCTCTTGGATCCATGGGGTCCATGCCGGCACTTCTGGCGTTCGCTTGCTGCATCAGGATCCCGGACGAGAACCCCCACGTGTAGCGATACCTTCAACTAAGGAGGCCGCAGAATTTGATTTGGGCCCTGAGTGCAGCTCCGCCAACCCCCGGCAATAGGCTCTACCCCCTTCTGGCACAGCTAGTACTAACAATCAATGATATGTCCTATGCAATAGAATAACTAAGCAAGGACACAGTAATGAATTGTAATAGATAGAGTGTTTTACTCATTAATTCTCAATATGAATAAAGGGGGTAACAATAATCACAGTTCTAGACAATCACTCCTAAGGGCAGCGTCCTGCCACTCTAACACACTATATAGTAACACACGCTACAGGTGCGCCATACGGGCGACCGTTAACTAAGTGCCCTATGGCGCAGTAATCAAACACGCTAGAATCCCCACCAGGCCTGGTTCTAATATTTAGCTTAGTCCTTCTTTCTTCACCGGCAGGTCTGTAATGGTGGTGCACTTTAAACAGAGTATAACTTTGTAATCCAAGGGGTATGAAAATAACTTGTAGGCCACGGCAGTCTATAGGCCTATACACAGCAACAGTATCTTAGCTGGGCTTATGCCCTCTCACCCGCCGGACTACGGATCCAGTCCGGGAAAACCTCCACCGGCCGTGTCACACACACTCGATCTCTCCAACGATCGGGCCCCCGATCCGACAAGGCTGTAGCTCACAAAGTCAGATGCCACCCAGGCTCGCAGAGGGGAGGATGGAAGGCTCTTTGGTGCAAAGCAAGGCCTCAGGCTTCAGGCCTTGCCCCTCCGACACATCCGCACAGGAGGATCCGTCTGTGAAGTCTCGTGTCCCCAAAGAGGCCGAGCCCGGCCTCGCCTCCTCCTTTTATAACCCCTCCCATGAGTCTCTGCGGTGGAACATCACAAGAATGGGGTTATGGGTAATGTAGTTTCTTCCCAATATAGGGGAATACCCCGCTACATATTCATAATTTTTTTTTTACTAGTAATGGCGGCGATCAGCAATTTTTATCATGACTGCGACATTATGGCGGACACATCTGACACATTTTTGGGACCATTGTCATTTTTACAGCGATCAGTGCTATAAAAATGCACTGATTACTGTGAAAATGACACTTGCAGTGAAGGGTTTAACCTGTAGGGGTTAAGTGTGGCGCTGTAGGGGTTAAGTGTGACCTAATGAGTGATTATACCTGAAGGGGGCGTGGCTTGGCGTGTGACGTCACTGATCATCGTTCCCTATGACAGGGAACAGACGATCAGTGACACTGCCACTAGGAAGAACGGGGAAAGGTTTGTTTACACTTACCTCTCCCCGTTCTTCAGCTCTGTGACCCGATCGTGGGACACCGGCGGCGATCGTGTCCGCGGGTCCCGCGGTCACAGAGCTTCGGACTGGGTGCGTGCGCGACCCACGGACAGGTTCTTAAAGGGGATGCATCTGTACGCCCTTGTGCCTGTCCGTGCCATTCTGTCGACGTACATCGTCGTGCGGCGGTCCTTAAGTGGTTAATAATATATTATTATTATTTTTATACAGTTTTTTAGGAGCTCCATTGGTGAGATATCAGAGGTCTTAACAGACCCCTGATATCTCACTTTTAAGACAGAGATTCCACAGTCCCTTCTTCTCCAGCCAAGCAGCAGGGGAAATATGTGCAGCACAGCGTGATTAGGGTGTGCCCACGCACACCTGGCACACCCTGTGTGCACGCCTATTACTAGTAGTATGAGGGAGCATCAGGTTGTCCCAGAGGGGGTATGAGGGAACAAGAGCTCAAGTGCATGTACCATTTAACTATGATCGTCCAAGCTCTCAGTCTCGTTTTCATTGGTTAAATTAAGTCTGAAGAGAATCTATCTTTATACACCAAAGTTTGGAGCGTTTGGGGTTATTCAACTATAGTTACCCCCAGGTCTAAAGCAGGAATACCTTTGGGAAGAGTAAACCACCAATGTAGGGTGACCAACAAAGAGACCAAATAGCAAAAAATAGAAGTTGTCTATAGGCAGAGCTGCTGTTAGAAATCTTGGGGGCCCAAAATAGCCTACCTGACAGACCCCCGCCTTAGAAAATTTCAGTACTATATTTGTGCCTAAAAATCACGGGGTGCGTGTCCGGATGTAAGCTGAGGTAGACTTGCCCTCAAGAGCTCGGCAAATCCTGAAGGAATCCACTGCCATCCTCTTTGCAGAATGCCCTGGTGAGCCTTAAAAACCACCCTGCTTGTCCCTGGACATCCCCTGCTTCAGCCCAAGCCCCAATTTTGGAGCCCGGCCGGACGATTGCGTCACCATCCAGTCCACGGCCAGCACTGCACACCCGAGGCCCGCCGCCATCTTGCGGCCTACAGAGCCTCCTGTATTGTCTGCACTCTAGTGCGGCGATCCGCCCTGCCTCACCCACCTATGGTATCATCCCCGGAGGGGGTGGATCGGGTACACAGCATCGGGGGGCTGCCAGAGGGACCCAGACTGCCAGCTCCACACACTCACGGCCGGCCACCATCTTGCGGCCTACTTAGCTTGCTGCATCCTCCCTGCTTGGGTGGCTTAGACTGCGGAAGGACCGACCGCTCCACATTCCTATCCCTGTGCCAACACTCCTGGAGTGGGCAGACAGGCATCACAGCAGCTAGAGACTGTCATCCAGACCCACCTGACCTCAGTGAGGGAGATCAGCATTGCACCAGCCTCGGGTGTCTGCCATCCCTGCATGATAGTCTCTCCCTCTGCACATCCCAGGCTCTTAAAGGGGCAAACCCACTTCCCTGCTCTTTAACCTTAAAATTCCTGGAGCTCCTACTCATGCCCTCAAAGAGCAAGTCAGCGACCAAAAAGGCGCCTGCACAGCCCACCCAGTGCCATTCTTGACCAACTTAGAGAGCTAGTAGCGGACATGGAACAAGCAGCGAACCCGACGGCCTTTCCACCCCCTCAGGCACCAACACAAGCAAGTGACACCACTGTTATCCTCGCGGCAATAGAACAGACTAGAACCTCCTTACTGGTCCGCATCGATCACCTGGCTGAGGAATGTAACCTCATCAGGTCGGACTTGGATAAAATCAGGGGCAGACTTTCCGAGATGGAGTCACGGATCTCTACCACAGAGGATCTTACTGCCTGGCATGATGACGCCCTCCTCACATTACAGCGCACCGTCCAATCCCTGGTGGCTAAATCTGATGATGCGGAGAACCGCCTTCGGAGGAATAATGTACGGGTCCTGGGTCTCCTGGAGGGGGATCGCCCAGCTGAGTTTGCAGAGGCCTTCTTTAAGACACTTCTTAACCTGACCGAGATCCCCCCGACGTACGTGGTGGAAAGAGCCCACAGAGTCCCAACTGGCCGGAGCACCCCTGGGGCTCCACCAAGACCCTTCCTAGTGAGGTTTCTTAATTACAGAGACCGCGACCGCATCCTCCATGAGGCCCGCAATCACCCCACCCTTCCCTTTGAGCACACGGTGGTGCATCTTTATCCTGACTTCTCCGCGGATCTAAAAAGACGTTGCAAAACCTTCACTGATGTCAGAAGACGGCTCCGGGAACGAGGCATCAAATACTCCATGCTCTACCCTAGTCACCTGCGGGTTCAACATGGCAGTTCGGTGAAGTTTTTTTACTCCCCTGCAGAGGCTGATACCTGGCTATTATCTTTGCAGTAATCTTTATGCTTACTTCAACGTTTGTTCTTGTTTCTTAGCTGCTTGATTGATTCTGCGTGTTACGACGGGTGGAGCGTCACAGCTTTCCCGCGGAGGGGACGCGCAGGAGGACTCCTCTACCCAGTCGTCTGACACCCTTCTTCATCCTGCTGACTGTCTAACGAGACTGATCAAATGTCCTATACGCGTGCCTCCGATCCGGGGGATAGGCTGGCCTCCCACTAGCTGACTCATGTTGTTCCCAGGGTCTTACAGCAGGTCCATTCTATGGCGGGCGATTGATGTGGCTCACCCCTCTACTTGGGGCAACGCTCTCTCCTGATCTTACTTGATCCTAGCTAATTGGAGCTACAGCAAAACAATTCAACGCACCCTCTCGGGGACACTGTGCATCTATAGATACTCCGGTCCCCCGCCGGATGTGATGGGATACACGTCTCCTCACCCTCGCCTGCTGTTACAGGCCAGGAACCAACAGGGATCCTCCCTGGAACTTTGAGCCTCAGGTAGGCAATTTTTGCAGTTTTGGGTATAGACCGGCTCCCGGCCCATCCCCAGTGTTTTTGGGGGATGCCAGGAGCTCCCGGCTCTAAAAACACCCATCACGTGGGACTCATTCACCCTGAAGTTAGCGATTCTCCCCTGGGATCATGGCGTCACGTGATCAGGGAACAACGTTGGTGATAACCTGGAATGTCAGGGGCCTCAACTATAAATTTAAAAGGGCACTGATGTTCCAGTATGTCAAGGCGCACAACCCGCAGGTACTGATCCTACAGGAGACCCACTTGCTGGGTGGCAAACTGATGGCCTTAAAAAAGCCCTGGGTTCAGAGAACTTTTCATGCTATGTATTCCTCATATGCCAGGGGGTCTCAATACTGATAAACAAATCCTACCCGTGTAAAATTGAGGCGGTCCATACAGACCTCCTTGGCAGATTTGTAATTGTGGTATTGACGGCCTGGCAGCAAAGGTATATTATTGTAGGAGTTTATATCCCACCACCTTTCAAATCGGAAGTGCTGTACACTATTTTGGAGAGGATTACCCCGTACTGCCCAGCTAAATTGTTAATCCTAGGAGACTTCAATAACACCCTCTCCCCTGATCTTGACAGGCCCATGCCATCACGGTCCTCTACTGGGGACCTGCTGGGGTGGACACTCGGCAGGAGTTACTGAGGTGTGGAGGTGGTTGCATCCCCAGACTAAAGCCTACTCATGTATTTCTACCTCATATAAAACCTCCTCCAGAATTGATTACGCGTTTGCAAATCAACTTATGTTAACTGACATAGTGGAGGCAACATACCTACCTAGAGGACTTTCTGATCACTCATTTTATTTTTTGTATTGTGGCATGATGTGTGGCTTTTCTTGTTCATACATCACGGGACACAGAGCAGCATAGTCATTACTATGTGGGTTATATAGAATTACCTTCAGGTGCTGGCACTGGCAACTTCCAAAACAGGAAGTACCCTCCCCTATATAAGCCCCTCCCATCCGGGAGTACCTCAGTTTTTTGCCAGTGTCTAAGGTGTTGGCCAAGGTTAACATGTATTCATCTGGGCTTGTGTACAGGTTCTCTGGGCCTTAGCAAGCTATTCCGGATCCGACCAAAAAAGCTTCATAGCTAAACGGTCGGTACCCGGGCCTTGCAGAGAAGAGCAGGGTTTTGCCTGTAATGCCTCTCTTAGGAGGGCTGGACCCTGGGATCCAGAGCTCTGGTCATACCCAAAACCAAGAGGCTATCTGTGCAGGGTGCTATACAGGTCCAGGGGAGTGGAATCCTTGGGAACCCGGTCCCTGAAGGTCTAGTACAATGCCTGCCGTGAGAGGTGAAGTTTGGGCTTCTGTGGACCAAACAAAGTCCTGCGGCGGGGAAAAGGTAAGTGGGGGCCCCTCAGGAACTTGGTTCTATTGAGGGGACCCCCAAGCCTAATATGTCTTTCTGCCTGTTACCTAAAGGGTATTCCCGCTAATAGCTGTATATGCCTAAGAAATCCTAGAAATGTTTTTTCATAAGGGAAGTTTTAAAAAAACTGTAAACCTGGAAATGTTTTTTCATAAAGGAGGTTTTAAAAAAAAAAAAAAAAAAGACAAAAGTGCGGTACCTGTGTTTGTCCACTAGAGGCCGCTGTGGAACGTCTTTTTTCTTAGGACTATTCCTTCCATGGTGAAAGTCCAGGCAGATGAGTGAGCTCTCTATCAGGGAAGCTGCATTCCTCTGTCATGCTGCCAAGTAGTTTCCTTCCATCCCCGAGTCCTGGTGAAACAGGGACCCTGGCTCCTCTCCCTACATGGCACCAAGAGCGCACACGTGCACGCGTGCGCGCACACATGCTTTCCTTTTATAAGGTTTAGCTTCAAAAAAGGGGGCGGAGCCTGGCGGATGACGCGCTCTGTGCGCCCAGCGCTTCTGCGCATGTGCGGGCGTCCCAGCAAGATAAAAGGACTCAGTCCACGCTGCTTGCTATGGACACAGAGCATGAAAAGGAGCTGGTAGCATGGTATAGGGGCTTACAGCGGGCGGTTGATACAGGCATCCCCAGAAAGACGCATTAGTAGACACCCACTGATGTACATAGCAGCAAATTGCATTAGACTATTTCAGTAAGGGGTGTATTGCGGCTGGAATACCTCAGCTTTGAACTAAGGAATATGCCGCCTAAAAAACTCAGAGATATACCTCTCAGGAAGTGTAGGGGGTCTCCATCGGGCTCTGAGGATCTGGAGCAGTCATCTGCACCCTCCTCCCCTGAGAAATCAGAGGTTAATACCCATAAGGAACCCCCGGGAGTGCCAGGTACTGCGGCTGTCCTCAGTCCACCTGCTCCTGCATATATAACAGAGGAGGTTTTTTCCTCAACTCTGGAGGGATTGGAGCAGAGATTGGCTGCATTGATCGCTTCTTCTCTACAGGAAAGAAAGCGCGCCAGATCTCCATCACCTCCATTAGAGTGCCTGTTGGCAGAGCAACAGTCCCAGGAAGGGACCGACCTACCTGAAGGGGATCAGGAGGAGGTTAGCTCTGTTTTTGAGGAATCGACAGTAGATGAACCATTTTCAGCATCACAGACTGAAAGATTGTGGGTCCAGACCCTAACTGACATGGTTCGATCTGCATTTAAAATGCCTCTTGTTGAACCATCAACTACTGCTGTCTCCTCATTGGGGTCGCTAAAAGCTCCCCAGGTTAATTGCTCCTTTCCAATACATCCATTATTGGAAGGACTTATATACCAGGACTGGTAACATCCTGATAAACTATTTGTTCCGCCTAAAAGGTTTCCGGTGATCTATCCCATGGAGGAAAAGTTCACCCAGAGATGGAATGTTCTTACGGTGGATGCAGCCATCTCTTCTGTGAACAAATCACTGACATGTCCAGTAGATAATGTTCAAATGTTCAAAGATCCAGTGGATAAAAAATTGGAATCTTTATTAAAATCTGCTTTTTCCACAGCAGGGGCTGTTACACAGCCAGCAGTGGCAGCTATTGGGGTCTGCCAAGCTTTAAAGGATCAAATGAAAATGGTCCTGAGGGATTTGCCAGACCAGCAGGCCCAGGCTCTGGCTGATCTGCCTAGAGCATTATGCTTTGCGGTTGACGCCATCAAGGATTCTATCCATCAGGCCTCCCGCCTCACGCTGTCTTTGGTACATATGCGTAGGCTTCTGTGGCTCAAAAACTGGTCTGCTGAAGCTCCCTGTAAGAAGCTCTTAGTTAGCTTCCCATTTCATGGGGAACGCCTTTTTGGCGAAGACCTGGATAAGTATATCCAGAAGATTTCCAGTGGTAAAAGTACTCTCTTACCGAGTAAAAAGAGGTCTAGGGGTCCATCTTTTAAGAGGACTACCTCTCCTATCCCTGCGTCGTCTGCTACTAAGCAGTTCCGACGGCCTCCTCGGTCAAACTCAGGAGGTAAAAATCAGGGACAGCCACAGGGTAATAAAAAGCCCTGGATCCGAAGAGGTACTAAACCAGCCTCCAAGTCAAGCCTATGAAGGGCTGCCCCCACTCAAACGGGTGGGGGGAAGACTTCAGTTGTTCGCAGAGACCTGGCGGGAGACGATCAAAGACAGATGGGTGCTCTCCGCAGTAACTCTGGGATACAAGTTGGAGTTAAAAGAGTCTCCTCCGTCCCATTTTATGTGGTCAGGCATGCCAAGAGACCCTCTGAAAAGAGGGTCTCTCCTATTGGCGTTAGAACAACTATTGCTCCAAGGAGTAATTATGGAGGTTCCTATGGAAGAGTGGGGGTTGGGTTTCTACTCAAACCTTTTCACAGTCCCGAAGCCAAACGGGGACATAAGACCCATATTGGACCTAAAGAGTCTAAACAAATTTCTAAACGTCCGGTCTTTCCGGATGGAGTCGATCCGATCGGTCACCGCTGCCCTACAAGGGGTGGAATGGTTAGCCTCGATCGACATCAAAGATGCTTACTTGCATGTTCCCATCTTTCCAGGTCATCAAAAATTCCTACGCTTTGCAGTAGAAGGGCGCCATTTTCAGTTCAGAGCCTTATCATTCGGTCTGGCCACAGCACCACGAGTGTTCACAAAAATTCTGGCCCCACTGTTGGCCGATCTAAGAACACGGGGTGCAACGATAATGGCATACCTAGACGACCTGTTGTTGATGGACCACTCAGTTGCCAAGCTAGAAGTGGTAATTGTCGATACAATCAAGTATCTAGAGTCTCACGGTTGGGTCATCAACCTGGACAAGTCAGCCCTACAGCCAGTGAAAAACCTGGTATATCTAGGGCTACGGCTGGATTCAGACCAGAGGAAGATTTTCTTACCTCTAGACAAGGTATCCTCTTTGAGGGCCTTGGTCCGTCTGCTTTGTGCAAAAAGACAGCCGTCCATACGCCTGTGCATGAGGCTGCTAGGAAAGATGGTAGCATCATTCGAAGCTGTGCCATACGCCCAATTCCACTCAAGGAATTTACAAAGGGCCATATTGTCAGCCTGGAACGGAAAAGTTCAGGCTCTAGACTTCCCGATGGCTTTGTCCCCTTCCGTTCGGAAGAGTCTCTGCTGGTGGTTGATCACCCAGAATCTCCAGAAGGGAAAACCCTTCAGCCCGATATCTTGGAAGGTGGTCACTACAGATGCCAGCCTTATAGGCTGGGGGGCAGTACTGGAGCAATGGTCTCTCCAGGGCAGATGGTCAAATGTAGTAAAAACCCTGCCCATCAATCTCTTAGAGATACGAGCAGCCCGGTACGCCCTAGTAGCCTGGACATCCAGACTCCAAGGGTCCCCTGTCAGAATTCAATCAGACAATGCCACAGCAGTGGCATATATCAATCATCAGGGAGGCACCAGGAGTCGTGCAGCCCAGAGGGAAGTAAGTCACATCCTGGAATGGGCAGAAAAGCATGTCCCATGTATATCAGCTGTCTTCATTCCAGGGGTGGAGAATTGGAAGGCGGACTTTCTGAGTCGCCAACAGTTATGCCCAGGGGAATGGTCCCTTCATCCCGAGGTCTTCCGAG
This sequence comes from Rana muscosa, assembly GCA_029206835.1. Lineage (NCBI taxonomy): Eukaryota > Metazoa > Chordata > Amphibia > Anura > Ranidae > Rana > Rana muscosa. The sequence continues at coordinate 858,745,025 of CM055117.1, forward strand.
CAATATGTCAGCGGTGGGGAACACCGGATGTAGATCTGCTAGCATCCAGATTCAACGCAAAGGTGGACAGATTTGTCTCCCGGACAAGGGATCCCCTCGCTTGCGGCTCGGATGCTCTGGTGTTCCCTTGGGATCAGTTCAGACTGATATATGCATTCCCTCCGCTACAATTGTTGCCTCGACTCCTTCGCAGAGTCAGGTTGGAGAAGAAGCCGGTGATCCTGGTGGCTCCAGCGTGGCACCGAAGGGCCTGGTACGCGGAGATCATCAAAATGTCTGTGGGGAGTCCTTGGACCCTTCCACGTCGTCCGGACCTGCTTTCGCAAGGACCGATATACCACCCTTCCTTACTAACTCTAAGTTTAACGGCCTGGCTATTGAATCCCACATCCTAAAGAAGAGAGGTCTCTCTAACTCTGTGGTATCAACTATAATCAATGCCAGGAAGCCTGTATCCAGGCAGATCTACTATAGAGTTTGGAAGGCGTACATCACTTGGTGCGAGGCCAGAAAATGGCATCCACGTAAGTACGTTATAGGCAGAATTCTGGACTTCCTGCAGTGGGCTGTAGACAGGAAGTTTGCCTTAAGTACTATCAAGGGCCAGGTTTCGGCCTTGTCAATACTATTTCAAAGGCCCCTGGCTATGCATTCACTTGTCAAATCCTTTATGCAAGGTGTGACTCGTATTATTCCACCGATTAAGGCTCCCATATGCCCATGGGATCTAAATTTGGTTCTGTCGGTTCTGCAGAAGCAGCCATTTGAACCTTTGCGGCACATTTCCTTGGTTCTACTCACCAGGAAATTGATATTTTTAGTAGCCATATGCTCGGCTAGAAGAGTGTCGGAATTAGCCGCCATGTCCTGTAAAGAGCCATATCTGGTTATCCATAAAGACAGAGTAGTATTACGTCCTCACCCAGCCTTTCTTCCTAAGGTGGTATCGAGGTTTCACTTGAACCAGGATGTGGTTCTTCCTTCTTTTTTCCCCAAACCAAGCTCGGTAGAGGAAAAGTTATTGCATTCTTTGGATGTAGTAAGAGCAGTTAAAGCTTATCTAAAAGCCACTGCTCAGATTCGTAGAACGGATTCTTTGTTTGTTCTGCCGGAAGGCCCCAGAAAGGGTCAGGCAGCATCAAAATCTACTTTAGCCAAGTGGATTCGACAGGTCATAATACAAGCCTATGGCTTGAGAAGTAGACCGCCTCCGTTCAAAGTTAGGGCGCACTCCACGAGAGCAGTTGGAACTTCATGGGCAGTGCATCACCAGGCCTCCCTGGCGCAAATTTGTAAGGCCGCAACATGGTCTTCAGTACACACGTTTACTAGGTTCTACCAGGTGGACGTTAGAAGTCAGGAGGATGTCGCCTTTGGGCGCAGTGTGTTGCAGGCCGCAAAAGATCCTCATGCCTGATGGCGCCCAGCTTATGTATGGTGTATCCCCCCCTCATGTGGCATTGCTTTGGGACGTCCCACATAGTAATGACTATGCTGCTGTGTCCCGTGATGTATGAACAAGAAAGTAGGATTTTTAAAACAGCTTACCTGTAAAATCCTTTTCTTGGAGTACATCACGGGACACAGAGCTCCCACCCCTCTTTTGGGGACACGTATTGCTTTGCTACAAAACTGAGGTACTCCCGGATGGGAGGGGCTTATATAGGGGAGGGTACTTCCTGTTTTGGAAGTTGCCAGTGCCAGCACCTGAAGGTAATTCTATATAACCCACATAGTAATGACTATGCTGCTCTGTGTCCCGTGATGTACTCCAAGAAAAGGATTTTACAGGTAAGCTGTTTTAAAAATCCTACTTTTGTAATCTGTTAGCGTGCTTCACTTTGTCAGACAGCTTCTATTTATGTGATTTCTTGATTCATCAGGTCTGGCAGTAATCAGGCCTGGGTGTGGCAAGTGAAATTTAACTCAGCTTTCAAATAAAAAATAAATAAATCAGGAAGGGACAAATACTTTTTCACACAACTGTATATTATGATTTGATGTTCATCTGTCAAGATCTGCAAAAGTTTTCGATTAAGCTTTCTATGATCTGCAACATGTCATTCCTATTGAGTCACTGTGTACCTATGATGCTTAGATTTTACGTTATAGCTATCCCACCACAACTAGATCAGTTATAGAGATCACACTTACAATGCTTAGATTGGGGAAGCAGAACAGGCACTCAAACTAAAGGTTGAAATGTGATAAATAAGAAGCAATAAATACTATTGAATTTAAGGGGATGCTGAGGATCTCTGGGAAAAGTCTGTAAAGCAGTCATATAAATGAAGATTTTTTTTTGTGAGTGAGAGGTTGCAGGCAAGGGCTGGAGCACCGACAGACATGTGCAGAGGAAACAGAACACAGAAGACATTACATGTATAGCTAGGAACCGATATGTAAAGTTGAACACATTGCTGGTTGTGTCCAGGGTCGAGGCTTCACCCATCACTGTGAATATAACCCCAAAAGGGTCTTCAGGGTCTGGGTGACAGTGGCAGCAGCCAACTGCAGGGCTGGACCTGTCAAAGCAAAGGAGAACTTCAAAAGAGTCTCCAAATCTTATCAACGAAATTCTAGAACTAGGTGTATCTAACCAGAGACTGGTACTTGTTGAGTGAGGCATTAAGTCCATTGTATCCAGCATATGACGAGAAGACGAATAATAGGATTTGTTTAGTCATACTTACCTGTAAAATCCTTTTCTTTGAGTACATCATGGGACACAGAGTCAGGCTAACAGTCATTACCTGATGGGACGTCCCAGAGCAATAGCCTTGAGGGGAGGGAGACACCCTGCCAAACAATAGCCATCAAATTTTAAATGGCAGCCCGCAGTACACTGCGACCGAAAGCCAAATCCTCAGCTGCTCGAACATCCACTTGATAAAATTTTGTGAACGTATGCACTAAAGATCAGGTAGCAGCCTGAGAGACCTGATGGCGAAAAGCCCAGGAGGTTCCTACACCCCTGGTAGAATGAGCTCTCACCCTAAAGGGAGGATGCTTTTATGCTTTTATGCTTCAGACCATAGGCCTGAATGACCAATTGACAGACCCAATTGGCAATGGAAGCTGCCTGCCCTTTCTTGGGTCCTTTTAGTAAAAAAAAAAAAAAAAGGTCTGATCCTCGGATCTCCGCAGATCTAGACAAATAAACCTTGACAGCCCGGACAATGTCCAAAGAATGCAGTCATCTCTCTTCCGCCGAACGAGGCTGGGAGAAAAAAAGAAGGCAAAATAATGTCCTGATTTAAATAAAAGGCCGACACCACCTTTGGCAAAAAGGATGGAACAGGTCATAACAGGACTCTGTCGTGGTTAAGGATCAAGTACAGTTCCCTGCATGAAAGGGCCGCCAACTCCGACACCCTTCTAGCCGAGGTGATAGCCAGCAGGAAGGCTTGCGTGACAGCAAGTCTAATGGAATTTCCTTAATAGGTTCAAATGGTTGTTTCTGTAACACAGACAGCATCAAATTCAAGTCCCAAGGACACGTAGGTGACCTAATAGGGGGAAGCAAGTGAGTTGCCCTCTGCATAAAGGTTTGGAGCAGTGAATGGGAGGCTAAAGGCATTTGAGTACAATCAGAGGTCAAGTCTCCTCAAAAAGAGGACTTGGTGCTGGATTTAGAAGAATTTGGGACCTAGGGCTTCTTCTGACCCTGGCCTACCGGCTTGTCCCTGGCTCTAGCACCCTGTTGGCGGTGAACTGCCTTGGTGCTGAGACATTTCAGTAAGCAGTCCCTGAAGTTTAAAACAAGGGACACCTGGTGCTTTTCTTCACAGGAAGTAGAGAACTCTTCCCTCCAGAAATCCTTTTGGATATATTCGTCCAAATGATCACCAATAAACGTTCTCCCTGAAAAGGGAAACCTGCCAATAACTTTTCATAAGGAAGCTCGGCTGACCAGTTCATAAGCCACAAAAGTCTGTGCACATGTACAGACAAGAGAGCCAAATGAAAAACCTGCTGTATAGAATCCTTTTTAAGGCATCAACAGCAAAACACAGCGCTCTAGGAATATCTGTCTTACTTTCAGGCAGATCATCCTCCTGGTTAGGCCTATCAGGCCGTCTGACCTGATCCTTTACGGACTGGCAGATTCCAATTGCTGCAACAGCTGGCTGAATAGCTGAACTGGCCAAAGAATAGGACGTTTTTAATAATGACTACAATTTCTTGTCAACAGGGTCTTTCAAGCCCTGTGCATTATCCACCGGATACGATAAGTTATTTTTTAAGGAAGAGACTGCTGCATCTATGGCTGGCATGCTCCATTTCTTAACAAATCTTTGATCCATGGGATATAAAAGGGAAAACCTCTTAAGAGGAACAAATCCTGTCATGATATTCCCAGTCAGCATACACCGCCTATTCCAGCAAGGGGAAAAGCCTGTGCGGCCTGAAGAGGCCTCAGGGATCCCAAGAGGACTAGAGGGGCTTAGTCACCTCTGCTCTTTTAAGAGGCAACTTAAAGGCAGAACGAACCATTTCGGTCAGAGTCAGGATGAAAGTCTCTGACTGAGAGGAAGACGACATCAACGGGATCTCCCTTTGTCCAGGTTGCTCGGAAGCAGACTCATCTGCCAGGGACTACACTGAATCCTGTGCTTTTTAGCTCTTCCCCATTCTCAACCGATTCCTGCTCCAAACTAGGAGGATCCAGGGAGGGGGATCTGTCCCGCTTCTTGCCACCCTGCAAGATGGAGGCAATTATGCCAGAAATCCTGTGCTCTAACCCAGCTAGGGCGGAGGACAGTTCCTCCTTCGTGATAAGGGGTGAAGCAGCAGCGTTGACTGTGGGCACAATACCAGATAGGCGCAGCGGCTCAGATTGTCCGGAAGCCTCTGGTCTTTTAAGGGATACAACACTAGGGATACGACTAGGTTCATCGGGAACTACTGACGACATAGGTGTGTCCTTCCCTGTAGTGTTAATCCCACTCATCTTTTATAAAGACATTTAATAGCTACAAAAAGAGAGTACCTGGGTGTAGATTTAACACACCTCAGAAGGGAGACCCTTTAATAGGGCTCACCAAGCCCCTATGCAACAATCCGGCTAAGCACCATAGCCTGCCAAGCAACACTTGGTGACTCACGTGACCTGGGTAAGGAAAAATTAACCGCTGCAAGTGTTTGTTCGGAGCCTGCTGTGTCCCACCGCTGCCTGGAAGCACCACATGCTTGGCCTACACAGCTGGAATAAGCTGGGTGTGCGACGGAACCTTCGCTGCGCACGCACATGCGTGGTCCCGGCGGACGGACATGGATGTATTCACGTACGACATGAATCTTCGTGCGCCCAGATAGAGGCTACTGGGCATTAGCAACGAAGCCACGTGCGCCATGGCTGCCAGACAAACTGCTAAGTCCAGCGGTGCTTTTGTGAATGCACATGCGTCATGGCCACCAAACAACTGCTGTTCACAGCGGCACTCTTGCGAACGCACGTGCGCCATGGCGAACCAAGGCAAAAAATTACGCACCGTCGTACGCTATTATACAGGTAAAAAACAGCCAGACACAAGCAAAAAAGGTACACTTTGCAAACACCCACAGCTAGCCGCAAAACTCCCTCGTATGGTCACTGCACACAGGTGTCCAGCCTTTAGCTAGCATGACTGATTGCTACAATCACTGGGACACCCCACAATAATAAAGGGGTTTCACTAACCCGTCCAGGCGCAGGGCCACTTAGAAACTAAGGGCCCAATCTTCACCCTTCATGGCAGGTTCCTGTCACTTGGACCTTCAAGGACTGGGTAGCCTTTCATGTTAAGGGTCCACTCTCTTGGACCTGTACAGCACCCTGCAGGAAATACCTTAGCGCTATAGTGTTCAGGATTTCCACTCTGCAGGGTCCAGCGCCCGGAGGTCGCATTACAGGCAAAACCTTGCGGGATATGGAGTCTTCTTTGCGAGGCTCGGGTACCATTTATCTAAGCATAAAAGCCTGTGTCAAATGGATCCGATCGGTCAATCCCTTGATTCATTTTTGGAATCGTTTGTGGGAAGAGACCTGGAGCTCAGAGAACTCAACAAACCGTGCCATCCACCTTGCAGACACTGGCAAAAAAAACTGAAGCAACTTCCTGTATGGGAGGGGTTATATAGGGGATCCCTTCCTGTCTAAAGACCTTTGGTCTACCAGTGTCCATTCACCTGATGATGTATAACTCAGCATGTAATGAATATTAGCCTGACTCTGTATCCCATGATGTATGAAAAAGAAAATTATATTTTGGATGATTTTCACAAAATTTTCAGCAACCTACGCTAAAATGTCAGTGTCCCCCATGACTTCTGCAAATGAAAGTGAGACAGGCGAAAAAGGACTTGCCAATCTGAACTCATTAATTATAAACACTAACTTCGCCACTTTCTCCACCCTTCAATCCAAATTCAATAAATTCAATCTCCCTTCTTCCGAACTCCCACAATACCTATTAATACATGAATTCTTTGCAACTCATTTCTCGCTATCAATCAATCAATCCCCCAAGTACTCTTTTTGAACATATTTGTAAATCATCCTCCAGAGATAAAGGGCTAATTTTAACATTATATAACTACCATACCAATCTGAATCTACCTGAAAAATCAGGCCCTATGCTACGATGGGAAGCAGACTTAGGTAGCTCCATCCCAACAGACACTTGGTACAAGATGATAGATGACCTCCGTAAATGTAAATCGGGCAGCTGCTTTTAGAGAATCTCCACTGAAAGTACTTCATTCCTTTTACCCCACAGCTCACTCCAATTGTTTTAGAGGTTGCCCTGAAGAAGGTAATCACTTTCACATATTTTGGAGCTGTGGTCATCTGGAACCAATATGGCGAGCCATGGCACATAAACTTGAAAGCTCTATTAAAAAGAATATTTCCCTCACACCTCAATTGTGTCTATTATATGCCAGAGTCCCGGATGTCCCCATCTCCTGCAATAGACTGATCCATTCATTAGTCAGCACTATACAATGGATGATAGCTCTTAACTGGAGATCACATCATTTACAGTGGTCCCAGGTCCGAATCCAGGATAGAGACAATGAAACTCTCTGAGAAAATCCATCACACATTGTTTGATAGTATGCAAGATTTCACCAAGAATAGGAACTACTGGTCTTAATTCCACAGATAACCTTATTCTTCTCCAAACCCTTCATAACGCCACCCACACTTATTGCCTTAACCACTTGACAACTGGGCACTAAACCCCCTTCGTGCCCGGACCAATTTTCAGCTTTCAGCCCTGACGCATTTTGAATGACAATTGCGCGGTCATACAACGCTGTACCCAAATGATATTTTTATCATTTTTTCCCCACAAATAGAGCTTTCTTTTGGTGGTATTTGATCACCTCTGTGGTTTTTATTTTTTGCGCTATAAACAAAAAAAGACAGAAAACTTTGAAAAAAACACAATATTTTTTTACTTTTTGCTATAATATCCCAATTTTTTTTTAAAAACATTTGTTTTTATCAGTTTAGGCCGATACGTATTCTTCTATATATTTTTGGTAAAAAAAATTGCAATAAGCGTATAGTGATTGGTTTGCGAAAAAGTTATAGCACCTACAAAATAGGGGATAGAATTATGACATTTTTATTATATATTTTATTTTTTACTAGTAATGGCGGCGATCTGCGATTTTTGTCAGGCCTGCGATATTGCGGCGGACATATCGGACACTTTTGACACTATTTTGGGACCATTCACATTTATATAGCGAACAGTGCTATAAAAATGCACTGATTACTGTATAAATGTGACTGGCAGGGAAGGGGTTAACACTAGGGGGCGATCAAGGGGTTAAATATGTTCCCTATTAGTGTTTCTTACTGTGGGGGAGGGGGACTGACTGGGGGAGGAGACCGATCTGTGTCCCTATGTACAAGGGACACAGCATTGGTCTCCTCTCTCCCTGACAGGACGTGGATCTCTGTGTTTACACACAGAGATCCACGTCCTGCCTCTGTCACAGCCGATCGCGGGTGGTTGGCATACATCGTGGCCGCCAGGCACGCGCATCGGCATCACGTGACCACGGCGGGCACAGCTGTTCCCTGCCGCGCGCCCTCGGCGGCGCGCAGTGGGGAGAGAAACAGGAGGACGTCCACTCAGCACTTGAGACGCGCTGCAGACGTCTTTTGTCTATAGCGCGGGTCTCAAGTGGTTAAGACTGACTCTCTCAAATGTTTATTCATAATTGTAATGATTCCACCTGGTCTTTTAATCATAAGATACCAAATAACGCTAAGCTTTATGTTACCTACTTCCACAACTTTTCTTATCTTCACATTGTATGATGCCTTGGTATATATTATCGCAACATATCTACCTTTATTATTTTTGTACCAATATGATACACATTCACTGTACTGTACTGTTTATTTTCTTGTCTTTCCAAATAAAGCTTTTTGTAAACAAAAAAAAGAAAGTGAGACAGGCAATTCAGGCTCTAATGCATGAATACAGTCAGGGGAAGAGAGGCAGAATAGTGTTTTCAGCTGTTTTCGCGGCCTGTCGTCCGAAATTCCTACCGTTAGTATGCTCTTTTCGACACCCATTTTCATTTTTCGTAAGACAAAAGCTGGATGAGCAGACTAGTAAATTTTTGACTAACGACAGCTCAACGTCTGGAATGAAGGAACGACCCGGAATAGTTTGGTCTTGTAAACTGCCGTTCGTAATCTAGAATTAACATTTGTGATGTGGCAATTGATGAAATGTAGCGCACATTCTCATCTTCTTTACTGGGATAATGAAACTGCTTTGCTGGTGATACTGATGTAGTTATGCCAAATGTATTTTAAAAGTGATATAAATAATATTAATATAATGATGGTTGTTTGATTTTTTTGTAGAAGTTACCACAACACCATTATCCCTGAGTTTTTAAGATCAAAGATACAACTATGTTGGGGTACACCACTAAAAACCCTAGACTATTCAGAGTAAGAATCTGAATTAGGTCTTTTGGCCAATTTTCTATCCATTTACAAACCGATTTTTGCAAGACTGTAGACCTTACGTTACACATTAGTCGTGTGTGGGGAACTGTGTCAAATGCCTTTGCAATATCCAAGTATACCACGTCCACAGCCACTCCTTTGCCTAAGGGTTTACTTACCATCTAATAAAAAGAAATCAGATTTGTCTAAAAAACCTGCCTTTCAAGAATCCATGCTGTAGATTGCTTAAAATATATATATATATATTTTTTTTTCCCAGCAAGAAATCATCTATGTGCTCTTTTATTAAACTCTCCAGTATCTTCCAAAACTATAGAAGTTAAACAGGTCTATAGTTACCTGGTAAAGACTGATCCCTTTTTAAATATAGGCACCACATTGGCCTTACGTCAATCCAGTCAATAAAGAATCCTTAAAAATTTAGAAACAATGGCTTTGAAATGACAGCTCAATTATTTTAAGACACGTGGGTGTATGTCATCTGGTCCAGGTGCTTTATTCACCTTTATGCTGTCTAACTATTTTTGGACCATATTAATTTCGAGCCATTGTGGATCATTTAGGGCTGTGTCAGTACCATCTCCATTATGGACATGAGCTTCCCCATGCTCTTTTGTTTACACAGAGCTAACAAAGGAATTTTATAAATTTGCCTTCTTTGTCCCCAGTCACCCACTCCAAATTTTTTTTGTAAAGGGCCTACATGCTCAGACCTGGCCTTTTTACTATTAATTTTGAGAAATTTTTGGGGGTTTGTCCTATCTTTAGCAATCTGACATTCGTTTTGAATTTTTGTGTCCTTGATTTCCATATTCCGTTATATTCTTTGTAACATTTAAACAATGATAATGCTCCCTTATTTCTATTTTTTTTTAAGCTCTATTCTTATGGCTTTTTTTATTTAATTTTTTTACTTTGGCCATAAGCCACATAGGTTTTATTTTTAGCTTTTTAAAGTTATTGCCCACAGGAATATATTGTTCACACAGTGTTTTTGAAGAATTCCCATTACTGTTCTGTGTTCATCGATGCCGATATACCCCTCCCAGTCTAAAGTCTTGTAGAGCAGCACTCATCCTTGGAAAACTTGCTCTCAAAGTTGTTTTTATTTTTCCAGTATATGCTTGTTGCTTACAACCAACATTAAATAAAATCATGTTATGGTTACCGCTACCCAGATATTCTTTTATATAAACATTAGTAATAAGCTCTGCATGGTTTGAGAATACCAGGTCCAGCAGAGCATCATTCCTAATCGGGGTCTCTATGAACTGTACCATAAAATTGTCTTGTAATAGGTTTATACATTTTTGCCCTTTAACGGTTCCAGCAGTGCCATTACTCCAGGCAATTTCAAGGTACCGTATATACTCGAGTATAAGCCAAGTTTTTCAGCCCTTATTTTTAAGCTGAAAATGCCCCCCCTCAGCTTATATTCGAGTGAGCGTCCCCACTAATTGTTCTCCGGGGGCCGCTCCGGTGTGTGCGGGTGTTCTCCAGTCTCTCCGGTGTGTGCGGGTGTTCTCCGGTCTCGCTCCGGTGTGTGCGGGTGTTCTCCGGTCTCTCCGGGGCCGCTTTGTGCTGTTACTGCACCTCATTTTCTGTACAGCGTGAGGATCCGCCTCTAGAGGTCTAACAGGGGCCTGCATTGTTTACGAGTCGCCGCCATTTTGTTGTAGCCGCGGCTCAAACCTGGCAGTTTCTGTGACTGTGGAGTCCCTTGGCGTAGGCGGAATGGCCAGATCATCAGAGTGGCGCTCAGGTATGACAACAATGTTGTCAGTAAACTAAAGTACCTGTAGTTGATAATAAATCTGCTCCACCAGCTTCTCTTATCTCTGTATTCACAACTATATGCCTAGGCTTTATCATCAATTACAGTACATTATTTTCTTTAGATAAAAGGAATGCTTACCATAAAAAACATTAAGTAGTTTAAATACACACAAAATAAAAGTTAACCTTCATTGGTGTAAGTGGGAGGAATAGTACCCCATGGTTGTTGTCAGTGATTTTTGGTGCCAGTGGAAAGAAAAGCTACCCATCATTAGTATCAGTGGAAGGAATAGTGACCAATCATTGGTGTCAGTGGGAGGATTAGTGATCCATCATTGATGTCTAAATAATGGCAAAGAAAGGAGAACATTTTATTTTGAAATTTACCGTACCAGTAGCTGCTGCATTTCCCACCCTAGGGCTTATACTCGAGTCAATAAGATTTCCAAATTTTTTTGGGGGTAAAATTAGGTGCCTCAGCTTATACTCGAGCATAGACAGTAGTTAAAATCCCCCATTATGATCACTGTCCCAGCCCTTTATATCTGTGAAAGGAGCAGAGTCTCCACCTCATTTACACCGGGTGGCCTAAAACAAACTGCAATGACTTGCTTTTTAGTAAGCACACCCATCTGCAGTTCCACCTATAATGCGTCAGCCTCATCACACTCTCCAACTAGGTCCGCTTTCACACTTGCTTTGAGATCACTTCTCACAGAGACAGACACCACCTTTGCATTTTACTGCGTCTCTCAAAAGGAGAGCACAGCCAGGAATATTAATGGCCCAGCCATGTGAAGAATAAAGCCAAGATTCAGCAATACCATTTAAATCATAGTTCTCTTCATGCACCAAAGCTTCCAACTCATCTATTTCGCTTGGCAGACTTCTGGCATCGGTGAACAAACACTTTAATTCATTGGCACATTTTGCATATTTTTTTTATTTTGTAACACAGGAACCTTATCACCCACCAAAGCCTTCCCCATTCCACCCACCAATGGGGACTGACCCCTGTCTGTCCTATTATCCAATTCTCCCTCCCCTAAAGCCTAGTTTAAATACTCCTCCAGCCTTCCCATTAACTTCTCACCCAGCAAAGCAGATCCCCTTCCATTTAGGTGCAAACCATCTTTAGCATATAGGTTGCAGCCCCCATGAAAAAAAGAATAAAAAAATAAAAATCAGCCCAGTGCTCTAGAAACCCAAATCCTTCCCTCTTACACCAGGACTTTAGCCATGCATTCACTTCTCTATTCTCTATGTCTTTCTTTTCGCAGGACATTTTTTCAGAAAATATCACCCTGTAGGTCCTTCCCTTCAACTTGCAGCCTAGTTCTTTAAAATGATTCTTAACCACTTGCCGTCCACCATATAGAAAAATGACGTTGGCAAAATGGTTTAGTTCTCCTAATCGGATGTGATTAAGATAACTAGCAGGCGCACGCAGTGCGGCGTATCAGTCTGACATACCACAACTCCAATCTAGGTAGAGTCTGACGGACACTCTTTACCACGTGATCAGCTGTGTACAACAGTGTAAACTCGCGTCTGTCAGACGTGAGTAGAGGAGAGCCGATCGGCTGCTCCTTTGACGGGGGCTGCGGTGATTGATCAGCTCACACCCCCCTGAGGATGCCCACCCAGGACCACCAGAGATGCTCACCACTTGTGACCACCAGGTATGTCACCCATGGCCACCAGGGATGCCAATGAGTGCCCCGCAGTGCCACCTATGCGTGGCCATCAGTGCCGCTAATCAATGTCCACCAGTGCTGCATATCAGTGCCCATAATTGCCACCTTATTAGTGCCCCTCATCAGTGCCCGTCAGTGGGGCAAATCCTTCCAGTCCTTAAGTAGTTAATACATATTTTTTGTTCCTGGGACAGGGGCTTAATCTGGATACATTTTTATTTCCTTGTTTTTTCCTAAAAATAAATAGTAAAACATTAGAAGAAAAAAAAAATATTTTCCAGAATTTTTTCCCTAACACAAATCTTAATTTGTAAACTCCTTCCATTTACCCCAAAATAAAAAACAAAGTCTGTAAAATAAGAGGTCACATAATTGAAATATTTTCATGTAGTTTAGTGAAATGGTTAAGCTCAAAGTCAACATTGGCTTTTACTTTGTTTGTAGCAGCAAAAGACCCGGAGCTTAGCGCTAGATCCTGGCTGTCACAAATTAAGGAAGATTGACATCAAGCTAAAGATTTCGCTTTTTTTTTTTAAAAGGAAAGAAAAATTAATCAGAAGGTACAAAAGTCCAAGCAGCAAGAGAATTCTAAAAAAATTTTACATGCCCTATAAATCTCTTGTTAAAAGACAAAATAGTACCAACTATTACCACTACTAATACTAAATGATACTTAGATTTTTTTCAGTTTTCTTGGCTACATCAAAAAAAAAAAAAAAAAAAAGTTTAGGGACATTGAAATAAAAGAAACCTGTAATTGTGACAAATGGTAGTTGAGGCAATAAAGCATTCGGCAGTGAGCCTAAGGGTGTGTGGGGTTGAATGCGGGATAAAGCCTGAATGAGGTCAGTGTTGTAAAGTAATGAATTGCCAGATGTATAAAAAGACCATTTGTAATTAGTGCCAGCCTACTTCCAACACTGGAAGAGGAAAGCATTGTTAACATCCTCCCTTCTGCATTCCATTATATAATGATAGAAGGAACAGCAAGTACCAGCACCTCTTCGGACCCAACGATAAAAGTATGAACTTTGCTCATTTGTGCTGCAACAGTTACAAAATTCTATATTCAGTAACCATAATGGCAGAAACTAGAAATTCAGTAACCAATGAACAATCCAAACACATCGATGCACACCATAATAGGAATACACATTTTAGTTTATTCAATTTAATTTCTTTGTTTTTAAAAGTTAAGAAAAAAAAAAAAAAAACTTAAGAACCAAGAATAAGAAATACATTTGACAATACTAAGTAGAGATGCACAAAACAAAAACAAACTGGAGGATTAGGCAGGTGAGAATGACTAAACCAGGCCAAATCGCTCTGATCTTTTCCTCTTCTTTGCCTGGGGGAGAAAGCAAACAAAATATTAACAAAAAAGTCTCAATCTGTAAACGAGTGTTAAAGTGTATGTGCACTAAATAACTTACTAAACACTTCAGTTTCCCAAGCCAGCCTGAGCAATAACCCCAATTCTATAATCTATAGGTGTAACTGGCAAATGTCAGTTTTTTTCTCTGAATAGCATGGCCAGAATGGACACATTCTGGAGCTAAATTGTGCACATATAGTCTGGTAAATATGGTGTGGTGAAGAGAACCACCATAGAGTAGCACAGAAGCCTGCCACCACATGTGCTGTAGACTAGTACTCCCATTATTCCTAATGGCAGATCTGGTCTTCATCTTGATTCATGTTCCGGGCTGCATGTGAACAATATAACTCTGACAGGAGTATAAATGTAGTATAAATGTGGGTCATTTAAGTGCAACAGGGCATGATTACTACGTTTCAATGTACTGTGTTGTGCAGGTTTCCTACAGGTTCAGTTCATATAATGGAACAAAATGGAGACAAAGTCCCTTTCACACTGATCAGTTTTTCTTCCGGTTTTGCCTTACCAAAAGCGCAAGAAAAATGCATGACCATTAAACCCTATGAAAGTCTTCACACCAGTCAATTGTGGGTCAGTTGCAATTTTAACCACTTCAATACCAAGCAAGCACTTTCACCCCCTTCCTGCCCAGGCCAATTTTCTGCTTTTAGCGCTCTCACCCTTTAAATGACAATTGCACGGTCATGCTACACTGAACCCATATGAAATTTTGATCATTTTATTCGCACAAATAGAGCTTTCTTTTGGTGGTATTTAATCACCACTGGGTTTCTTATTTTTTGCAAAAATTTTGAAGAAAAAAAATAAAATAAATTTCTTTGTTTCGGTTATAACATTTTGCAAATAATCTTTCTTCGTGAATTTCAGCCAAAATTTATTCTGCTACAATTCTTTGGTGAAAATAAACCAAATCCGTGTACACTATATTACCAAAAATATTGGGGCACCTGCCTTTACATGCACATGAACTTTAATGGCATTCAAGTCTTAGTCCGTAGGGTTCAATATTGAGTTGGCCCACCCTTTGCAGCTATAACAGCTTCAACTCTTCTGGGAAGGCTGTCCACAAGGTTTAGGAGTGTGTCTATGGGAATGTTTGATCATTCTTCCAGAAGTGCATTTGTGAGGTCAGGCACCGATGTTGGACAAGAAGGCCTGGCTCGCAGTCTCCACTCTAATTCATCCCAAAGGTGTTCTACCAGGAGAGTACAGTCCAAGGTATTTAGCAAGAGGCATGGCGAGTTTTTTTAAGATGCAATTTTTTTTGTCATACGTTTTTGGAAAATATATATATATATTTTTTTACATACTGTCACCAGTGCAGGACAGCGTCATCATATAACGGGTGTGGTGGTGATCAGGATTGCTTATTTTTTATTATTATATTTTGACCAGAGCAATATAATGTTAACATAGTAACATTGTACTACTCTGGGGAAGTGATCAGTATATATATATTTTTTTACACATTAGGTTTACATATAGCCATGAATTTCACTGCTATGTGTAAGCATTTTACTGAATGAAATTGATTGTTTTGCTGTGATTAGCCAGAGCTAATCACATGGTACAGATGGACTGTGATTGGCCCAGTCTGTACCATGTGATCATACTGACCAATCACAGCTAGCAACACAATTGTATACAATGGATGGCTTGAAATGAAGCCATCTATTGGTTACAACTGTCATGTGACCTGCTGTGATTGGTTACAGCAGTCACATGGTACTGGCAGTGAACAGTGATTTGTCATCAGCTGTGTCCGGTGAACGCAGCCAGTGACAGATTGTGCCTCTGTAGGACGCAATCGAGGCGGTTGATGTCTGTCCGGATCAACGAGAGGTTCCCGACGGCGTCATCTTGTTATAGTCTGGACGTGAATCGGTTAAAAGTCCTGCATGCTGCATTTTTGATTCACCGGAAATGCGTCAAATACGCAAATGCATTTTTACCACATTTTTGCAACCAAGCAGCATGAACACAGCCTTAGACCTTGGATTGGTTTTTGAACATGGTGCTTCTCTGCACGGTTACTCTGCATTTGCTCCTGCTGCAAACTGAGGCAGTCTTGCATGCATCAGTTTACTTTAATGCAGCAAAGCTGCACACTTTGGGAGATGGTCATAAAAAGAAAAATTGCATAGCTATTTATCCTATGAAACTGCATGTAATTTTGTTTTGTGCGAATGGGGCAGCAAAAAACAATATTAATAAACACATTTTAGAGTTGCTTTCTTCATACAGAATAGAATAAATCTAAAAAAAATAAAATAAATTGTTTATTACGACCACTAGATGGTGCTGACAATAACAGAAAAAAATTATTTTCTATGACTGCCGGCTCCATCTAGTGGCCAAAATACAGTATATCCCCAAATCCATTTTTTTTTTTGCCCTTATTTATTTTTTTCCTTAAACAAAATCTTTTATTGAACAAAAAGAAAAAATACATACAGTAGGCTATCGTGACAAACATCAAACATAGTAAACAGTATCACTTATAAGAGGCATACATCAATATCCCCTTTTATTGTATGTATTAATACGGGACATTGTTACCAGTACCATTTACAGTTGGTAATATGCATGCAATATACATGTTATGATAAGCTTCGCCTCCACCTAGTATACACACTCTGTGGGGATACCAAAAAAGGCCTAGAGATCATGGTATGTCTAATCCCGGTCAAATGCAGGTTTCAGGTGCTTTGAGCCATCCGTCCCATATCTTATATACTCTCATAGAGGGTGCCCCTCCAAGTACAATAAGTTTCCTGTAAGGCAAAACATTGACTTCCACTATCCAATGTGAAAACTCTGGTCGATTGGGTCTCACCTAGACTCTAGTTATGACCTTTCGTGCCGAAAAGAGTGTTTCATGCAGGAACATGATAGGGACAGTCACCCCAGTTGCATAGGTATAGAATTGAAGGCTCACACCCCAAAAATCATAGACAGGTGGGCATTCCCACCAGATATGCAGTAGTGAACCCTTGGAAGACTGGCAGCGCCAACATAGATCTGAGACATTTGGGTATATCCGATGAAGCAGTGTCAGGCATCTGTACCAATGGGAGAGAAGCTTGAAATTTGTTTCATGTGCCTTAGTTGCTGGTGACATACAATGGGTAAGGGTAAACACTTTCTCCCACTCCGATTTAATTTGGACATTTAAGTCTAGAGTCCATTTATTTGTGAATTGCGGAAGAGGAGGGTGAATTTTTTTACAATAAGACCCCTATAAACCGCAGAGAGAATGTGGTCTGGTAGTATCCTGTCAAAGAAAGGACTCGAAGGTATCCGGTTTCCTATTAAATACATCTCTTAAAGAGAAGGAGGATAGAAAGGACAATAATTCCCGACATTCCAGCTAATGTGTAATTGATTGCTGTTGTGTAGAAATCAGTTTTGACAGCAGTGGCAGAGTTCCCCGACCAAGGATTTGAGATAGTCGGCGGGTTGATTCCTTGCTCCATGACAGAAAACTTGTCTGCACCACCGCCGGGCCGGGGAATCGGTGGATTACCAAACGAGGGAGTGTTCGGTCCCACTTTGGGGGTGAGTCCCAATTGAACTTGCAAGTTATCCCACACATGCAGTAAGTGCGCTGTAAGGAAGGATGAAGAAGAGCGTGGACCACGGGCAGAAATATCCAACCAGGGAAGCGCCAGGAGATCATAGGGGGCAATCAACAGCTCTATATGAACCCATTGTTTAAGATGGAAATGGTGAAACCAATTCACTAACCTAGTTGAGACCGCTGCAGAGCGGTAGTAATATAGGTCCAGTGCCCCTGCACCTCTTTTTGCTTTAGGAAGAGATAATATTCTCCGCTGTAGTCTAGGCGTATAGCATCTCTAAATAAACCTTTTGAAAGCAGATTGTAAAGTAACAAAAAAAAAAAAAGGAGCGGGAGACCACTATAGGTATGGCTTGAAAGAGAAAGAAAACAAGGAACTATATGGTATGGCTTGAAAGAGAACGAAAACAAGGAACTATATCCATTTTTGGATATAGATGTTGATCCTCCCAAACCATGAATATTGGGCTCGATCGTACTTCTTGAGATCTTGTATTGTACGCTACATAAGAGGATGATAATTTTCCATATACATATTGGTAAGGTCTGAAGGGAACACCCAGATATTTAAGCTCTGAAGTGCAAATTTTAAATGGGAAATTATTCCCAAGAGCCTGAACTTGATGTGGTAAAAGATACATTAAGAATTTCTGATTTAGATAGAATTACTTTAAAATTACTCAAGGCCCCAAAAAATAGGATTTTTTACTCACCGTAAAATCCTTTTCTCTGAGTCCATGGACCGACACAGCTTCTCTATTGACAAAGTGGGTATTATCCATTAATTAGGAGTGACTAGGCAGAAAAACTTGTAAAAAGTGTTGCATCACACCTTCTACAGTACCGCCCAGGGGGCGGACCCTCTGGGTATACCCTCTCAGTCTGCATCTTCGCAGATCAGTTCGTCAAAAAGCAGTACAAACTTAAAAGGAGGGGTGGGTGCTGTGTCGGTAAAAAATCCTATTTACTCTTTCGTCCATGGACCGACACAGCTTCTCTATTGACAAAGTGGGACGTCCCAAAGCAGTGTCAGAAAAAACGAGGGGTGGTAACAGCATAAAAATAAACTTCACCCCAAACACAAAACAGCACTCCTCCAACGGAGGAGTTGCAACTCTAAACAGCCTCTTGCAAAACCTTGCGGCCGAAAGAGGCACCCGAAGATGCACCTACATCAACCTTGTAGAATTTTGTGAAAGTGTGAGCGGACGACCAAGTCGCCGCGTTACATAGTTGGGAAACAGACGCTTGATGTCGGAAAGCCCAAGAGGCACCTATTGCCCTGGTCGAATGCGCCGTGACAGGAAAGGGGGGTGCCTGACCCTTTAAGGCATAAGCCTGGATTACTATCTGTCGGATCCACCTAGAGATGGTGGCCGATGAGACTGCTTGGCCCTTCTTGGGACCAGCCACTGAAACAAACAAACAGTGAGTCTGACTTCAGGAACAGGGAAGTAGCAGATAGGTATACTCTCAAAGCTCAGACAACGTCCAAGGAATGCAACGCCGACTCCTTAGGATTCGACGGCTGAGGACACAAGGATGGAAGTACAATGTCTTCGCTGAGATGAAAAGCCGAAACGACTTTCGGAAGAAAGGAAGGCTGCGGTCGCAGCACCACCTTATCCTTGTGGAAAATCAAATAGGGAGCCTTGCAGGACAAGGCTGCCAGCTCAGAGACTCGTCTAACTGACGTAACAGCCACCAAAAAGACCACTTTCTGAGAAAGTGTCAACAGGGGAATATCTCTAATATTCTCAAACGGTGCCTTCTGAAGCACCGAGAAGACCAGGTTCAAGTCCCACGGAGGTAACGGGGGACGGACCGGAGGGGCCACATGTCGGACCCCCTGCACAAATGTACTCACGAGAGAGTGAGTCGCCAGGGGTCGCTAAAAAAAGACAGCCAGGGCAGATATCTGTCCCTTAATCGTACTTAGGGCAAGCCTTTGGTCCACCCCATGCTGTAAAAACAGCAGGATTCTGGAAACCAAATAGGTACGCGGATGCCATTTCATTTCCTCACACATGGAGATGTAGGCCCTCCAAGTGCGGTGATAGACCTTCCTAGAGGACGGTTTTCGAGCACTTCTCATAGTAGAGATTACTGAGTCTGACAGGCCCCGGTCTCTCAGTACCTGGTTCTCAACAGCCATGCCGTTAAAGCCAATGACTGTAAAGCAGGATGGAATATGGGACCTTGCGATAGCAGGTCCTTCCGTAGTGGTAGGCGCCAGGGGACGTCTGCTACCAGACGTACTAGATCGGCGTACCAAGGACGCTGAGGCCAATCTGGAGCGATTAGGATCATTGGAATTCCCTCTGCCTCCACTCTGCGGAGCAGAAGAGGAAGAAGCCTTAAGGGAGGGAAGGCATAGATTAGCCGATACTGACCCCACGATGCTACCAACGCGTCCGTTGCGTCTGCCCATGGGTCTCTTGACCGGGCCACAAATCTCAATACCTTCCGATTGAGTCGGGAAGCCAGAAGATCTACGTCTGGTGTGCCCCATCTTTGGCAGAGGAGTTGGAACACCTCCGGGTGTAAGGACCATTCTCCCTGGTCCAGCATCTGGCGGCTCAGGTAGTCCGCCTGCCAGTTTTCCACACCCGGAATGTACACGGCCGACAGTGCCGGTACGCTCCTCTCTGCCCACTTCAGGATGCGAGCGATCTCCGATGCTGCAGCTGAGCTTCTTGTTCCTCCTTGATGATTGACATATGCCACTGCTGTGGCGTTGTCTGACTGGATCCTGACTGGACGCCCTTGCAGTCTCTGAGACCATTTGAAGAGACACAGCTTGATCGCCCGGATCTCCAGGACATTGATCGCCAGGAGGGCTTCCTCTGGGGTCCAGCGACCCTGCGCCGACTGGACACCCCAGACTCCCCCCCCCCCCAACCTGTAAGGCTGGCGTCCGTCGTGATCACTATCCAGTAAACCGGAAGAAATGACTTCCCGGCCATTAGAGCCGGTGCTGTCAGCCACCATACCAGGGATCTCCTGACTAGGTGGCTCACTCGAATTTGATAATCCAGAGATGAAGGGCATCTGTTCCATCTGGACAGAACTTCCTTCTGTAACACTCGAGTGTGGTATTGAGCATATGGGACCGCCTCGAAGGAGGCTACCATGAGGCCCAACACTCGCATGCAAAAACGGAGTGACGACCAATTCCTGGAAGTCAGCTGCCGTACTGCAGCCCGGAGGGTCTGCAACTTCTCCACAGGGAGGAATACCTTTGCCTCTGAGGAATCCAGAATCAACCCCAGGTACACTAGGCGTTGAGTGGGCACCAATACTGACTTTTGCGTGTTTAGTATCCAACCACAGTCTCGAAGAGTCTGACAGGTAATGGACACGCTTACCTCTAATTCTGAGCTTGAAGGGGCCTTCAGCAGAAGGTCGTCCAAGTAAC
The DNA here is from genome assembly GCA_029206835.1 of Rana muscosa. NCBI lineage: Eukaryota > Metazoa > Chordata > Amphibia > Anura > Ranidae > Rana > Rana muscosa. Next base: position 858,765,881 of record CM055117.1, read on the forward strand.
CTGTGATAGCGATACCCCGCTGTCTTAGAAGTGCCAGAATCGGAGCGAGCACCTTGGTGAACGTCCTGGGTGCTGAGGCAAGGCCAAACGGGAGGGCCACAAACTGGTAGTGGTTCTTCCCGATAGCAAATCGCAGAAACCTCTGGTGTCTGGAGTATATGGGGACATGCAGGTATGCGTCCTTGATGTCCAAGGAGGCCAGAAAGTCCCCCGGATGGAGAGCTGTGACTACAGATCGAACCGACTCCATCCAAAATCTTTGTACCTTCACAAAGCAATTGAGGGCTCTGAGATCCAAGATTGGACGAACCCCCTCCTTCTTCGGCACAATGAACAGATTTAAGTAAAAACCCTGACCCCGTTCCTGTTCTGGAACTGGAATAACTACTCCGCGTTCCAGTAGACCCTGGACCGCCCCATACAGGGCCTCCCGACGGGTCGGTAGTAGCTGGAGATTGGAGGTGATGAATCTGTCTGGTGGACAAGAGAGAAATTCTATCTTGTAGCCTGAGGAGATTACTTCGCAAACCCACCTGTCGGAGACTAGAGCAGTCCACTGAGTCGCGAATTTGCGAAGACGTCCCCCCACCCGAGAGCTGGGTGGGGGCGGACCTTCATGTGGACGCAGATTTGTCCGCAGGCTTGTTGGGTCTGCGGGACCAAGGACGCTTCTGTCCTTGGGCAGGCGCTTTATCGGCCTGGGGTCTTTTCCCTGTCGCCTTAAGGGGGCGAAAAAACCGCTTACGTGCAGTAAAGGAGGGCCCTTGCCCTTGGCGTGGTCCCTTACCCTTGCTAGTTTGGGGAAGCAAAGTGCTCTTACCTCCTGTGGCATCCTTGATGATGTCATCCAGAGAAGCGCCAAAAAGTCTGTCGCCCTTAAAAGGCAGATCCAACAGGGCTTTCTTGGAAGTCTGGTCCGCAGACCAGCCCTTTAGCCAGATCAGGCGGCGTATTGCTACTGCATAAACCAAAGCTCTTGACAGCAGGGGAATAGTATCCATGTCTGACTCGCAGACAAACTTAAGGCCCTGGACCAACTGGTCGGCCAAAGTTATCTTATTAGGAGGAGCATCGCGCTCCTTTAACCCCTGGAGTAGCAATTTTGCCCATTCAGTAAGTGTCTGAGACACTAGGGCCCCCGCCAATGCTGGGCGTACTGCCGAGCCTACCACTGAGTATAGGTAGCGAGCGAGTGCTTCAGCCTTCTTATCCACAGGGTCCTTGAAAACAGGAGCCCCTTCTACTGGAATAGTGGTGGCTCTATTAAGTCTGGACACCGAAGGGTCCACTATAGGCGGAGAGGTCCATATCTTCAGAAAACTCTCCTCAAAGGGGTACCGTACTGCAAACCTCTTTGGGGCTGTAAAGACCCTCAGTGGGTTCTCCCATTCCTTGTATAAGAGTTTGTCAAATAAAGACACACGAGGGAACACCTTAGCAGTGCGGGCAGGTTTACGAAACCCAAAGGGGACTGGAGTATCTGCTACTTCTGCAGTCTTTTCCAACTTTAGCGTATCCCGCACTGCAGTAATAAGGTCAGATACCAAAGCCGTCTCGCGTACTGACCTGGACTCCTCCTCACTGTCCGATCGGTCACGGTCTGCAGTCTCTGATGCATCAGAATCTGGGCCATGAGCCGTAGCTGGACCTGGTTCTGCATCAGAAATATCCCCAGAAGATTGCAGGGGACGGGGGCGTTTATTACCCCCTGTATTCCCGTGTGCTGCTTCCACCCTGGCAGCAAACGCCTCTAGGATTGCCGACATAGCGTCCATAGACACCTCAGGGACACCAGCTGCTAAATCTGGTGTTTCAGGGGAGAAGACATCTGGCTCAGATGCCATGCTGACCACACGCTGACACCCACAGGGCTCCAGGCAAGATATCAATAGGCCACCCTCCTGTGCTGCAGAGAGGCTGGGTCACCCAGAGAACTCACCACCCTGGATAGGTACTGCTATGCTGCGCCTGTGATGCTGTCCCTCTGCTGCTGTGTCAGTCTGCTTCTTTTATCAGCACTTCCTGTGTGAATTTTCGCGCCAGTGTAATGCACCCTAGAGGCCGGAGGCTCTCGCAAAATGGTTGCCAAAAACGTCTGTATGGAAGATAATGTGGGCTCTAAGAAAATGGCCACCGACAGAAGATAGAGGTCAAGCAGCCATAGCCCACAAAAAGATGGCCGCCGAACGGCAATATCTGCATACAGGGTGGACAAACATGGCCGCCGATCAGCTGATAGGGGCCAGTGGGTGTGGCCGAACCACAGGAAGATGGCCGCCGGGCAGTCACAAGAGGCCAAACTTGGCATGGACCACCTCAAAATGGCCTCCGACAGCATGGAGGAGGAAGAACACAAACACAGGTAAGAAAAAATGACATTTCTTTTAAATGTTAGTTACAGCCAGCCCCGCTCCAGTGGGACCCCCTAGGTGACCCCGAGCACCCAGCAACCTTTAGCTAGAAGCCCGGGGAGGAGGGAAAGGCAGGGAGAGAGGGAAGAAAGGGGCCACAACCACTTACGTGATCTCTCCAGGAATGTCCAGCTAAATCACCCAGCCGAGGCAGGGGAGTTTTACTTACCTATCCTGCATGTATTCTGCTGGAAGACATTCCAAACAGATCATCGTCCGCGCACGGAAGGTGACTGTTGGCCAGGCATGCTGTGATTGGACCCAGAAGGGACGATCATATGTATGCCCTGGAGCATGCCGCTCACCGGACAGGCTGCTGCGACTCGGCCGTAAGGTCAGCCGAAGCTGAGCGGTCCGATGCAAGCCTTGGAGCGTAAGCTCACCGGCCAGGCTGCTGCGACTCGGCCGTAAGGTCAGCCGAAGCTGAGCGGTCCGATGCAGGCCCTGGAGCGTAAGCTCACCGGCCACCCGTGGAGCGACGGGCGTGTCGTGGAAAACCCAGCGCGTAGCTAGGGTCGGCACACGCTCGATGGCCGAAACTGGGGAGACTACAAGGATCGAGGATCCAGCCCGTCACCCAGTCGGCAGTTGATCGAAGATCGCAGGAAACAACAAATATAGCAAAAAAAAAATTAAAAAAATATATATATATATATATTTTAATTTTTTTTCCCCGGACCAATGGGCCCGGAGGGAGCCATGTCCTACTCCTTGCTAGACAGAAAAAAACTGATCTGCGAAGATGCAGACTGAGAGGGTATACCCAGAGGGTCCGCCCCCTGGGCGGTACTGTAGAAGGTGTGATGCAACACTTTTTACAAGTTTTTCTGCCTAGTCACTCCTAATTAACGGATAATACCCACTTTGTCAATAGAGAAGCTGTGTCGGTCCATGGACAAAAGAGTAAGGGCCCTTTCACACAGGCGGATCCCGCGATGATCCGCCCCGTGAACATCCGCTTGCTCAGTGGGGATCGCTCCGTTGATCCCTGCTGAGCCGGCAGGTGACAGGGCGATCCCTGCACACTGTGCAGGGACTGCCCTGTCAGATCTCCGCTCTCCTCTATGCTCTCCGTCTGTCCGTGTTCATCCGAACCGCTCTGCAGACAGATGGAAAAATAGGATTTTCCTCCGTCTGCAGACACAGACCATAGCGGACACGGATGATTGTTCATCCGCTGACACCCGCTATCCCATAGGGATACATGTATGTCCGTATTTCATCCGAAAACGTATGGATGAAATACGGACATACGGTCCGCACGTGTGAAAGGGGCCAAACACTTGAATCCATACAAAATAGAAGGCATGGTAACAGAGTAACAGATCATCGGCAAATAATGCCAACTTCATCTCCAGTCTGTCGATATACCAGTGATAGACAAAATTCTTCTAAGTGCTGTTGCCAAATGTGCCATTACTAAAACAAACAGGAGGGGAGACAGTGGACAACCTTGAATAGTACCATTTTGGATTGAAAAACTCAGTGAATGATTGGTTGATCCATATTTTGGCACTTGGTTTAACAGAGTTCCATAATTTTTTGTAAAAAAAGCCCCAGTCCTATCTGCCCCAAAGTTTGTTCCAAAAAGTGCCAGCTAAGACGATCAAATGCCTTCTCTGCATTAACAGAGAAGGCAAGCTGGTAATATTGCTGACTGGGCATAATCAATAAGAAAATAGGATTTTTTACTCACCGTAAAATCCTTTTCTCTGAGTCCATGGACCGACACAGCTTCTCTATTGACAAAGTGGGTATTATCCGTTAAGTAGGAGTGACTAGGCAGAAAAACTTGTAAAAAGTGTTGCATCACACCTTCTACAGTACCGCCCAGGGGGCGGACCTCTGGTATAACCTCTCAGTCTGCATCTCGCAGATCAGTTCGTCAAAAAGCAGTACAAACTTAAAAGGAGGGGTGGGTGCTGTGTCGGTCCATGGACTCAGAGAAAAGGATTTTACGGTGAGTAAAAAATCCTATTTACTCATTCGTCCATGGACCGACACAGCTTCTCTATTGACAAAGTGGGACGTCCCAAAGCAGTGTCAGAGAAAAAACGAGGGGTGGTAACAGCATAAAAATAAACTTCACCCCAAAACACAAAACAGCACTCCTCCAACGGAGGAGCTGCAACTCTAAACAGCCTCTTGCAAAACCTTGAGGCCGAAAGAGGCATCCGAAGATGCACCTACATCAACTTTGTAGAATTTTGTGAAAGTGTGAGCGGACGACCAAGTCGCCGCTTTACCTAATTGGGAAACAGGCGCTTGATGTCGGAAAGCCCAAGAGGCACCTTTTGCCCTGGTCGAATGCGCCGTGACAGGAAAGGGGGGCGCTTGACCTTTTAAGGCATAAGCCTGGATTACTATCTGTCGGATCCACCTAGAGATGGTGGCCGACGAGACTGCTTGGCCCTTCTTGGGACCAGCCACCGAAAAAAACAGCGAGTCTGACTTCCGGAACAGGGAAGTAGCAGATAAGTATACTCTCAAAGCTCAGACAACGTCCAAGGAATGCAACGCCGACTCCTTAGGATTCGACGGATGAGGACACAAGGATGGAAGTACAATGTCTTCATTGAGATGAAAAGCCGAAATGACTTTCGGAAGAAAGGAAGGCTGCGGCCGCAGCACCACCTTATCCTTGTGGAAAAACCAAATAGAGAGCCTTGCAGGACAAGGCTGCCAGCTCAGAGACTCGTCTAACTGACGTAACAGCCACCAAAAAGACCACTTTCTGAGAAAGTGTCAACAGGGGAATATCTCTAATATTCTCAAACGGTGCCTTCTGAAGCACCGAGAGGACCAGGTTCAAGTCCCACGGAGGTAACGGGGGACGGACCGGAGGGGCCACATGTCGGACCCCCTGCACAAATGTACTCACGAGAGAGTGAGTCGCCAGGGGTCGCTAAAAAAAGACAGCCAGGGCAGATATCTGTCCCTTAATCGTACTTAGGGCAAGCCCTTTGGTCCACCCCATGCTGTAAAAACAGCAGGATTCTGGAAACCAAATGGGTACGCGGATGCCATCTCATTTCCTCACACATGGAGATGTAGGCCTTCCAAGTGCGGTGATAAACCTTCCTAGAGGACAGTTTTCGAGCACTTCTCATAGTAGAGATTACTGAATCTGACAGGCCCCGGTCTCTCAGTACCTGGTTCTCAACAGCCATGCCGTTAAAGCCAATGACTGTAAAGCAGGATGGAGTATGGGTCCTTGCGATAGCAGGTCCTTCCGTAGTGGTAGGCGCCAGGGGACGTCTGCTACCAGACGTACTAGATCGGCGTACCAAGGACGCTGAGGCCAATCTGGAGCAACTAGAATCATTGGAATTCCCTCTGCCTCCACTCTGCGGAGCAGAAGAGGAAGAAGCCTTAAGGGAGGGAAGGCAAAGATTCGCCGATACTGACCCCACGATGCCACCAACGCGTCCGTTGCGACTGCCCATGGGTCTCTTGACCGGGCCACAAACCTCAATACCTTCCGATTGAGTCGGGAAGCCAGAAGATCTACGTCTGGTGTGCCCCTTCTTTGGCAGAGGAGTTGGAGCACCTCCGGGTGTAAGGACCATTCTCCCTGGTCCAGCATCTGGCGGCTCAGGTAGTCCGCCTGCCAGTTTTCCACACCCGGAATGTACCCGGCCGACAGTGCCGGTACGCTCCTCTCTGCCCACTTCAGGATGCAAGCGATGTCTGACTGGATCCTGACTGGACGCCCTTGCAGCCTCTGAGACCATTTGAAGAGGCACAGCCTGATCGCCCGGATTTCCAGGACATTGATCGGCAGGAGGGCTTCCTCTGGGGTCCAGCAACCTTGTGCCGACTGAACACCCCAGACTCACCCCCAACCTGTAAGGCTGGCGTCCGTCGTGATCACTATCCAGTAAACCGGAAGAAATGACTTCCCGGCCATTAGAGCCGGTGCTGTCAGCCACCATACCAGGGATCTCCTGACTAGGTGGCTCATTTGGATTTGATAATCCAGAGATGAAGGTATCTGTTCCATCTGGACAGAACTTCCTTCTGTAACACTGGAGTGTGGTATTGAGCATATGGGACCGCCTCGAAGGAGGCTACCATGAGGCCCAACACTCGCATGCCAAAACGGAGTGACGACCAATTCCTGGAAGTCAGCTGCCGTACTGCAGCCCCGAAGGGTCTGCAACTTCTCCACAGGGAGGAATACCTTTGCCTCTGAGGAATCCAGAATCAACCCCCGGGTACACTAGGAATTGAGTGGGCATCATACTGACCTTTGCGTGTTTAGTATCCAACCACAGTCTCGAAGAGTCTGACAGGTAATGGACGCGCTCACCTCTAAATTTTGAGTTTGAAGGCGCCTTCAGTAGAAGGTCGTCCAAGTAGCCCATGATAGCGATACCCCGCTGTCTTAGAAGTGCCAGAATCGGAGCGAGCACCTTGGTGAACTGAGGCAAGGCCAAACGGGAGGGCCACAAACTGGTAGTGGTTCTTCCCGACAGCAAATCACAGAGACTTCTGGTGTCTGGAGTATATGGGGACATGCAGGTATGCGTCCTTGATGTCCAAGGAGGCCAGAAAGTCCCCCGGATGGAGAGCCGTGACTACAGATCGAACCGACTCCATCCGAAATCTTTGTACTTTCACAAAGCAATTGAGGGCTCTGAGATCCAAGATTGGACGAACCCCCTCCTTCTTCGGCACAATAAACAGTTTTGAGTAAAAACCCTGGCCCTGTTCTGGAACTGGAATAACTACCTCACGTTCCAGTAGACCCTGGACCGCCCCATACAGGGCCTCCCGACGGGTCGGTAGTAGCTGGAGATTGGAGGTGATGAATCTGTCCGGTGGACAAGAGAGAAACTCTGTCTTGTAGCCTGAGGAGATTACTTCGCAAACCCACCTGTCGGAGACTAGAGCTGTGTGGGGGCGGACATTCATGCGGACGCAGATTTGTCCGCAGGCTTGCTGGGTATGCGGGACCAAGGACGCCTTTGTCCTTGGGCAGGCGCTTTATCGGCCTGGGGTCTTTTCCCTGTCGCCCCAGGGGGACGATAAAACCGCTTGCGTGCAGTAAAGGAGGGCCCTTGGCGTGGCCCCTTACCCTTGCTAATGTGGGGAAGCAAAGTGCTTTTACCTCCTGTGGCATTCTTGATGATGTCCTCCAGAGAAGCCCCAAAAAGTCTGTCGCCCTTAAAAGGCAGATCCAACAGGGCTTTCTTGGAAGTCTGGTCCGCAGACCAGCCTTTTAGCCAGATCAGGCGGCGTATTGCTACTGCATAAACCGAAGCTTTAGACAGCAGGGGAATAGTATCCATGTCTGACTCGCAGACACACCTAAGGCCCTGGACCAACTGGTCGGCCAATGTTATCTCATCAGGAGGAGCATCTCGCTCCTTAACCCCTGGAGTAGCAATCTTGCCCATTCAGTAAGTGTCTAAAACACTAGGGCCCCCGCCAAATGCCGGGCGTACTGCCGAGCCTACCACTGAGTATAGGTAGCAAGCGAGTGCTTCAGCCTTCTTATCCACAGGGTCCTTGAAAACAGGAGCCCCTTCTTCAGGAATTGTGGAGGCTCTATTAAGTCTGGACACCGGAGGGTCCACTATAGGGGGAGAGGTCCATTTCTTCAGAAAACTCTCCTCAAAGGGGTACCGTACCGCAAACCTCTTTGGGGCTGTAAAGACCCTCTGTGGGTTCTCCCATTCCTTGTATAAGAGTTTATCAAAAGACACACAAGGGAACACCTTAGCAGTGCGGGCAGGTCTATGAAACCCAATTGGACCGGAGTCTCTGCTGCTTCTGCAGTATTTTCCAACTTTAGCGTATCCCGCACTGCAGTAATAAGGTCAGATACCAATGCCGTCTCACGTACTGACCTGGACTTGTTGTGCTCCTCACTGTCCGGTCACGGTCTGCAGTCTCTGATGCGTCAGAATCTGGGCCCTGAGCCGTAGCTGGACCTGGTTCTGCATCAGAATTATCCCCAGAAGCTTGCAGGGGACGGGGCGTTTACTACCCCCTGTATTCCCGTGTGCTGCTTCCACGCTGGCAGCAAACGCCTCTAGGATTGCCGTCATAGCGTTCATAGACACCTCAGGGGCACATGTTGCTAAATCTGGTGTTTCAGGGGAGAAGACATCTGGCTCAGATGCCATGCTGACCACACGCTGACATCCACAGGGCTCCAGGCAAGATATCAATAGGCCACCCTCCTGCGCTGCAGAGATGCTGGGTTATCCAGAGGACTGACCACCCTGCACCGGTACAAATATGCTGCTGTTTGCTGCGCCTGTGATGCTGTCCCACTGCTGCTGTGTCAGTCTGCTTCTTTTATCAGCACTTCCTGTGTGAATTTTCGCGCCAGTGTAATGCACCCAAGAGGCCGGAGGCTCTTGCAAAATGGTTGCCAAAAACGTCTGTATGGAAGATAATGTGGGCTCTAAAAAAATGGCCGCCGAGCCGAAGATAGAGGTCAAGCAGCTGTAGCCCACAAAAAGATGGCCGCCGAATGGCAATATATACATACAGGGTGGACAAACATGGCCGCCGATCAGCTGATAGGGGCCAGTGGGTGTGGCCGAACCACAGGAAGATGGCCGCCGGGCAGTTACAAGAGGCCGAACTCGGCATGGACCACCCCAAAATGGCCACCGACAGCATGGAGGAGGAAGCACATACAGGTAAGCAGAAATGACATTTCTTTTAAATGTTAGTTACAGCCAGCCCCGCTCCAGTGGAACCCCTTAGGTGACCCCCAGCACCCAGCAACCTTTAGCTAGAAGCCCAGGGAGAGAGGGAAGAAAGGGGCCACAACCACTTACTTGATCTCTCCAGGAATGTCAAGCTGGATCACCCAACCGAGGCAGGGGAGTTTTACTTACCTATCCTGCATGTATTATGCTGGAAGATATTCAAAACAGATCATCGCCCGCGCACGGAAGGGGACTGTTGGCCAGGCATGCTGTGATTGGACCCAAAAAGGGACGATCATATGTATGCCCTGGAGCGTGACGCTCACCGGACAGGCTGCTGCGACTCGGGCGCAAGGTCAGCCGAAGCTGAGCGGTCCGATGCAAGCCTTGGAGCGTAAGCTCACCGGTCAGGCTGCTGCGACTCGGCCGTAAGGTCAGCCGAAGCTGAGCGGGCCGATGCAGGCCCTGGAGCGTAGGCTCACCGGCCACCCGTGGAGTGACGGGCATGTCGTGGAAAACCCAGCGCGTAGCTAGGGTCGGCACACGCTCGATGGCCGAAACTGGGGAGACTACAAGGATCGAGGATCCAGCCTGTCACCCAGTCGGCAGTTGATCGAAGATCGCAGGAAACAACAAATGTAGCAAAAAAATAAATATATATTTTTTCCCCCGGACCAATGGGCCCGAAGGGAGCCATGTCCTACTCCTTGCTAGACAGAAAAAAACTGATCTGCGAGATGCAGACTGAGTGGTTATACCAGAGGGTCCGCCCCCTGGGCGGTACTGTAGAAGGTGTGATGCAACACTTTTTACAAGTTTTACTGCCTAGTCACTAATTAACGGATAATACCCACTTTGTCAATAGAGAAGCTGTGTCGGTCCATGGACGAAAGAGTAATAAGGATTTAAGCGTGTTATCATAGGCTACTCTCCCCTGAACAAACCCAACTTGATCTGTATGTACCAGACTCAGAATCAGAGGTTGAAGACGCGAAACAATTTGGCATAGATTTTAACATCTACCCCAATTAAAGATTTAGGGCGATAACTGGAACAAAGTCTTAGATCATTATCCAGTTTAGGGAGTAGTGCGATATGAGCCTCAAGTGTCTGAGAAGGGAACCAATTGGTCGCAGATTAGCTATTAAACACCCGGAGCATAAACAGTGTTATATATTCTTTAGTCTTATAGAATTTAGATGTGAATCCATCAGGGCTGGGACTTTTACCCGACAGTGAATTGGTAATCGCTTACAATAGTTCCTTGAGTAAAGGACACTCTAAAGAATTCCCACTATCCTCATCCAGTTTTGGAATGGCCGTTTTCTGTACATATTCCTGTATGCGGTGACTAGAAGAGTCTAAGTCTACAGGAGATGATGGCGGAGCAAGGTTGTACAAAGCTGCAAAGCCTATTGAAGAGTGTGTTGGTCTGTTGTGATTTCCCCTGATGGCAACGTAATACTCGGTATGAACGAGGGTGTAGAGATGAAGCAAGTGGTCTCCCAGGCTTATTTCCATACTGGTATCTTCATAGAGCATATCTATGTTGACTTCTAAAAACTGCATAAGAAATGACCTTGGATATATTAGCCAATAGCTCTGGAGACGGGGAGGTTTTATGTGAAGTCTCTAGCGAACGAAGCTTGGACAGAGAATTTTATATAGTTGCAGATCTTTCTTTTTTGAGGCGGGCTCCATGTTGGATAAACAATCCTCATAGCACCGCCTTCAGAGCTTCCCATTGTATGGGGAAGTGAAGTCTCATCATGCTCATGGTCAGCAATAAAGTTTTGTATTGCTACCACAATTGCCTCATGACAAAGCGAGTTTGACATAAGAGTTTCATTTAGACGCCAGGGCCAGTCAGTGCGCGGAGTCTGTGAAGGGCATATTGTCAAAAAAGAAAAAAAGAGAAGAGAGTGATCCGACCACATAAAAAGACCAGATATCCAGAGGAATTCCATTCCAGTATATGATGTCCCGCAAAAAGGTAGTCTAACCTGCTATAAGATTGGTGGGCCGATGCGCAATATGTATAATAGCGATTTCTAGGATTTAAGTTATGCCAAAGATCCTCAGACGGCTGTAAGAAATATTTGATTGCTTAGAAGTGGTATCTAGGTTCTAGCACCAAAATAAAATCCCCTTCTACAAGGACCAGCCTTCTGCAAATTCTGTCAGAAGGTGAAGGTACAGTTATTGCCGTAATTTGATCATGGTTTGGAGTATAAAGATTAGCGATTGTAAAAACTGTTCCAAAGCTGAAATTTAAGGCGCCGATTCTATTTCGTATAAGGAATACTATCTGATCTGTAGAGAAATCGGCTTTACATTCAGTTTTTCTCCAAATTATGTAGAATGAATATGCATGCAGTTTCATAGGATGAAAAGCTCTGCAATTTTGTTTAACCACTTCAGCCCCAGAAGGATTTGCCCCCTTAAATGACCAGGCAATTTTTTGCGATACGGTACTACGTCGCTTTAACTAACAATTGCGCAGTCGTACGACGTTGTACCCAAAAAAAATTGATGTCCTTTTTTTTTCCTCAAATAGAGCTTTCTTTTGGTGGCATTTGATCACCTCTGCGGTTTTTATATTTTGTGCTATAAACAAAAAAAAAACAAAAAAAAAAAAACGTAAATTTTGAGAGAAAAAAAATAGGATTTTTATAACAGCTTACCTGTAAAATCCTTTTCTTGGAGTACATCACGGGACACAGAGCGACATAGTCATTACTAATGGGTTATATAGATACCGTCAGGTGCTGGCACTGGCAACTTCCAAAACCGGAAGTACCCTCCCCTATATAAGCCCCTCCCATCCGGGAGCACCTCAGTTTTGTAGCAAAGCAATAAGTGTCCCCAAAGAGGGGTGGGAGCTCTGTGTCCCGTGATGTACTCAAAGAAAAGGATTTTACAGGTAAGCTGTTATAAAAATCCTATTTTCTTTTTCGTACATCACGGGACACAGAGCGACATAGTCATTACTAATGGGATGTCCTAAAGCAATGCCAAATGAGGGGGGGGATACACCATATATAAGCTGAGCGCTATCAGACATGAGGATCTTTTGCGGCCTGCAACACACTGCGCCCAAAGGCGACATCCTCCTGACTTCTAACATCCACCTGGTAGAACCTAGTAAACGTGTGTACTGAAGACCATGTTGCGGCCTTACAGATTTGAGCCAGGGAGGCCTGGTGATGCACTGCCCATGAAGTTCCAACTGCTCTCGTGGAGTGCGCCCTAACTTTGAACGGAGGCGGTCTATTTCTCAAGCCATAGGCTTGTATTATGACCTGTCGAATCCACTTGGCTAAAGTAGATTTTGACGCTGCCTGACCCCTTCTGGGGCCTTCCGGCAGAATAAACAAAGTATCCGTTCTGCGAATCTGAGCAGTGGCTTTTAGATAAGCTTTAACTGCTCTTACTACATCCAAAGAATGCAATAACTTTTCCTCTACCGAAGTAGGTTTGGGGAAAAAAGAAGGAGGAACCACATCTTGGTTCAAATGAAACCTCGATACCACCTTAGGAAGAAAGGCTGGATGAGGACGTAACACTACTCTGTCCTTATGGATAACCAGATATGGCTCCTTACAGGACATAGCTGCTAATTCCGATACTCTTTTAGCCGAACAAATGGCTACTAGAAAAATCAATTTCCTGGTGAGAAGCACCAAGGAAATATGCTGTAATGGTTCAAATGGTTGTTTCTGTAGAACCGACAGAACCAAGTTTAGATCCCATGGACATATGGGAATATTAACAGGAGGACTAATACGCATCACTCCTTGTATAAAGGCTTTGACTAGTGAATGCGAAGCCAAGGGCCTTTGAAAAAATATTGACAAGGCCGAAATCTGACCCTTGATAGTACTCAAGGCAAGCTTCCTATCTACAGCCCATTGTAGGGAGTCCAGACTCCTACCTATTACGTACTTACGTGGATGCCATTTCTTGGCTTCACACCAGGCGATGTACGCCTTCCAGATTCTATAGTAGATCTGCCTGGATACCGGCTTCCTGGCATTGATCATGGTAGATACCACAGAATTAGAGAGCCCTCTCTTTTTTAGAATGTGGGCTTCAATAGCCAGGCCGTCAAACCTAGGGCTGGTAAGGAAGGGTGGTATATCGGTCCTTGCGAAAGCAGGTCCGGACGATGTGGGAGAGTCCAAGGACTCCCCACTGACATTTTACAATCTCCACGTACCACGCTCTTCGGGGCCACGCTGGAGCCACCAGAATCACTGGTTTCTTTTCTACCCTGATTCTGCGGAGTAATCGAGGTAACCATTGTGGCGGTGTGAATGCATATATCACCTTGAACTGATCCCAAGGGAACACTAGGGCATCCGAGCCGCAAGCTAGGGGATCCCTTGTCCGAGAGACAAACCTGTCCCCCTTTGCGTTGAATCTGGATGCTAGAAGATCTACATCCGATGTTCCCCACCGCTGACATATTGTCCAGAAAACCTCGGGGTGAAGGGACCCTTCCTCTGGGCCTAATTGCTGGCGACTTAGAAAGTCCGCCTTCCAATTCTCCACTCCTGGAATGAATACCGCAGATATGGCTGGGACATATTTTTTCTGCCCATTTCAGGATGTAATTTACTTCCCTCTGGGCTGCACGACTCCTGGTGCCCCCCTGATGATTGATATATGCCACTGCTGTGGCATTGTCTGATTGAATTCTGACAGGGGACCCTTGGAGTTTGGATGTCCATGCTACTAGGGCATACCGGGCTGCTCGTATCTCTAAGAGATTGATGGGCAGGGCCTTTTCTGCATCCGACCATCTGCCCTGGAGAGACTATTGCTCCAGTACTGCTCCCCAGCCTATAAGGCTGGCATCTGTAGTGACCACCTTCCAAGAAATCGGACTGAAGGATTTCCTTTTTTCCAGATTCTGGGGAACCAACCACCAACGGAGGCTCTTGCGAACGGAAGGGGACAAGGACATTGTAAGTCTAGGGCCTGAACTTTTTTGTTCCAGGCTGACAGTATGGCCCCTTGCAAATTCCTTGAATGGAATTGACCGTAGGGTACTGCTTCGAATGATGCCACCATTTTTCCCAGCAGCCTCATATACAGGCGTATGGACGGCTGTCTTCTTTGTACCCACTAAGTGGATCAAATCTTTCAAAGACAACATCTTTCCTCGAGGCAAGAATATTTTTCTCTGGCCTGAATCCAACCTTAGCCCCAAGTATTCCAGACTTTTGACTGGTTTTTAGGGCTGACTTGTCTCGGTTGATAATCCAACCGTGAGATTCCAGATACTTGATCGTCTTGTGAACGACCACGTCTAGTTTTTTCACTGAGTGGTCTATCAGCAACAAGTCATCCAGATATGCCATTATCATTACACCTTGTGTTCTTAGATTGGCCAATAAAGGGCCAGAATTTTTGTAAACACTCGTGGTGCTGTGGCCAAACCGAAGGGTAAGGCTCTGAACTGAAAATGGCGCCCTTCTACTGCAAAGCGTAGAAATTTTTGGTGGACTGGAAAGATGGGAATGTGCAAATAAGCATCTTTGATGTCGATCGTGGCTAACCAATCCTCCCCTTGTAGGGCAGTGGCCACCGATCGGATCGACTCCATCGGAAAGTCCTGATATACAGGAATTTGTATAGCCCTTTTAGAATTAATATGGGCCTCCCGTCCGCGTTTGCTTCGGGACTGTAAAGAGGTTTGAGTAAAACCCGAACCCTCCTTCTTCCAGGGGAACCTCCATAATTACTCCTTGGAGCAATAGTTGTTCTAGTGCCCACAGGAGGGACTCTCTCTTCCGGGGATCCCTTGGCACGTTTGACCTCAAAAATGGGAAGGAGGAGAGTCTAACTCCAAACTGTATCCCAAACCTACTGCGGAGAGCACCTATCTGTCTTGATCGTGTCCCGCCAGGTCTCTTGCGAACAACTGGAGTCCTCCCCCCACCCGACTGAGTGGGGGCTTCAATGAATTTAACTTTGGGGGAGGTTATGTACCTCCCCTGACCCAGGGTTTCTCATTACCCTGCTACTGTCCCTGTTTTTTATCCCCGGGATTTGACCGAGGAGGCCGTCGGAACTGTTACACAGCCGATGCCCCAGGGACTGGAGAAGAAGGCCTCTTAAAGAGGGCCTCTAACTCTGCTTTTAACCGGCAAGAGCGTATTTTTACCGCTGGAAATTTTCTGGATATATTTGTCCAGGTTTTCCCTGAATAAGCGTTCACCATGAAATGGGACGCTAACCAGCCATTCTTTACAGGGAGCTTCAGCAGACCAGTTTTTGAGCCATAGGAGCCTACGCGTATGTACTATAGACAGCGTAAGGCAGGAGGCCTGATGGACTGAATCCTCTATGGCGTCAACCGCAAAGCCTAAGGCTCTAGGTAGATCAGCTAGGGCAAAGCCTGCTGATCTGTCAAGTCCCTCAAGACCTGTTTCAACTGATCCTTCACTGCTTAGCAGACCCCAATAGCTGCTACTGCTGGTTGTATCACCAAGCAGATTTTCATAAGGACTCCAACCTTTTATTTATTGGGTTCTTGAACATTTGGACATTATCCACTGGACATGTCAGTGATTTATACATACAAGAGATGGCTGCGTCCACTGTAGGGACCTTCCATTTTTTTTTTTTTTTTTTGATGAACTTATCCTCCATGGGATAGACCACCGGAAATCTCTTGGGGGAATAAATATTTTCTCAGGACGTTCCCAATCCTGGTAAATGAGCCCTTTCAGTAAAGGGTGAAGTGGAAAAGAACAAACAGTCTGGGGGCTTCTAGCGACCCCAACGAGGATACAGTAGTGGTTGATGGTTCCGCAAGGTGCATTTTTAAATGCTGATCGGACCATGTTAGTCAGAGACTGAACCCATAATCTTTCAGCTTGAGATGCTGAGAAAAGGTTCCCCCACTGTTGATTCCTCTATAACAGAATCAACCTCATCCTGATCCCCTTCAGGCAGGTCGATCCCTGTATGGGACTGTTGCTCTGCTAACAGGCACTCTGAAGGAGGAGACGGAGATCGGGCGTGCTTTCCCTGACAGGGAGGCAGCGATAAATGTTGACAATCTCTCTCTAATCCTCCCAGAGCTGAGGAAAAAACCTCCTCTGTTACATACACAGGAGCAGGTGACTGAGGACAGCCACAGTACCAAGTACCCCTGCGGGGTCTCTACGGTCACTTACCTCTGAACTTCAGGGGAGACTGGTGCAGCAGAAGTATGCCCAAGATCCTCAGAGCCCGATGAGACCCCCTTCGCTTCCTGGAAGATTCAGTTCCGGAGCTTCTGGACGGCATATTCCTAAGCCTAAAGCTGAGGTATTCCAGCCGTAATACACCACTTTTACTGAGAATAGTCTAGCACAATTGCTGCTATATCACAGTTGGTGTCTACTAATGTGCCTTTCTAGGGGATGCCTGTATCAACCGCTTGCTGTATGCCTTTAAATGTTGCCAGCTCTGTCTCTGTACTTCATAGCCAGCTCACTACAATATTGTGTTTTTTTTAAAACTGCTGGGACGCCCGCACATGCGCAGAAGCGCTGCGGCGCGCACAGAGCGTCATCCCCCAGGCTCCGCCCCCTTTCCCGGCTCACCTCTATATATAGAGGCGCGTGCACGCGCGCGGGCACGTGCGCCTTCGGCGCTAATTTCAAATATGGTAACAAGGGACAGGAGCCAGGGCCCCTCTTTGCCGCAGGCCGGGGGATGGACAAACACTGCAACATGGCAGAGGAAGCAGTTTCCTATAAGAGAACTCACCATCTGCCTGGACTTTGCTCTGCTGAGAAGAAGCTAGTCCACATGACAAGAAAACATTCCACAGCGGCATCTAGTGGACAAACACAGGTACCGCAGTCTAATATATTAAATATATATAAAACAAATTTTTTATTTTTTTTTTCTTGACCACCATTAAAAATTATTACATTTTTTTAGTAGTTACAGGCATGCACAGAATTTTGCGGGAATACCATTAGGTAACAGACAGAAAGACAAATTAGGCTTGGGGGTCCCCCAATAGAACCAAGTTCCTGGGGGCCCCCACTTACCTGTTCCCCGCCGCAGGACTTTGTTTTGGTCCACAAAAGCCCAAACTTCACCTATCACGGCAGGCATTGTAATCAAACCTTCAGGGACCGGGTTCCCAAGGATTCCACTCCCCTGGACCTGTATAGCACCCTGCACAGAAAACATCTTGGTCGTGGGTATGACCAGAGCTCTGGATCCCAGGGTCCAGCTCTCCTAAGAGAAGCATTACAGGCAAAACCTTGCTCTTCTTTCTGCAAGGCCCGGGTACCGACCGTTTAGCTATGAAGCTTTTTTGGTCGGATCCGGAATAGCTTACTGAGGCCCAAAAGAACCTGTACGCAAGCTCAGTGAAAAACACATGTTTCTTCTTGGCCAACACCTTAGACACTGGCAAAAAACTGAGGTGCTCCCGGATGGGAGGGGCTTATATAGGGGAGGGTACTTCCGGTTTTGGAAGTTGCCAGTGCCAGCACCTGACGGTATCTATATAACCCATTAGTAATGACTATGTCGCTCTGTGTCCCGTGATGTACGAAAAAGAAACAATATTTTTTACTTTTTGCTATAATAAATACAGTGGGGATCGAAAGTTTGGGCACCCCAGGTAAAAATGTGTATTAATGTGCATAACGAAGCCAAGGAGAGATGGAAAAATCTCCAAATGGCATCAAATTACAGATTAGACATTCTTATAATATGTCAAAAAAAAAACGGAGTTACTTACCGGTAACATCCTTTTCCACGAATCTTTCAGGACAGCCACCTTAGAGAGATCCCGGCTCCTCCCCTCTCAGGAAACACCGCCTTCATTCAAATATTTAAGCCTCATCCTCCCACCGGGCCCTCAGTTCTTAGAGAGTACCTCCGGTCAACTGGGGAGACACAAGAACACGTCATTCACATATAAACATCTTACCTGACGGCCTCATACGATGAGCTCCTAAAAATATCCAATAGTTGGGCGGGTACCGGTGCTGTCCTGAAAGATTCGTGGAAAAGGATGTTACCGGTAAGTAACTCCGTTTTTCCCTCTTCATCTTTCAGGACAGCCACCTTAGAGAGGATAAGCGAGTACCATACCTTAGGGTGGGACTACTGCTTGCAGTACTTTACGGCCAAAGGCCTGGTCTTTGGCTGTTAGCAAATCCAATCTGTAATGTTTCACAAATGTGGTAAAGCTAGACCACATTGCTGCCCTACAGATCTGCTCCGGAGAAGCACCAGCCCACTCTGCTTGAGAGGTTGACATTGCCCTGGTAGAGTGTGCCCTAACACCCTCCGGGGCTTCTAACCCTCCTAATATGTAAGACTTACTAATAGCTGTCCTTAGCCATCTGGCTATCGTGCGTCTAGAGGCCTTAGAGCCCTGTCTAGACCCCGAAAATAAAACAAATAAAGAATCAGACTTTCTAAACCGTTTTGTAGCTTCTAAGTACTGAAGGACGCACCTCCTGACGTCTAAGTTATGAAATTTTTGTTCCTGTTCCCTCACAGGGTTTGAACAAAAGGTAGGCAAAACAATTTCTTGACCTCTATGAAAACTAGAAGATACTTTAGGCAAAAAGGCCGGATCTGTCTTAAAAACTACACGATCCGTAAAAACTTGAAAAAAGGGAGCCCTAATTGAAAGAGCTTCAAGTTCACTCACTCGCCTTGCCGTAGTGATTGCCACTAGAAACACCGTCTTGAGGGTGATAAGCTCAATTGTGCATGAATCTAGTGGCTCAAAGGGTTCTTCTGTAAGAGCCTGTAGAACCAAGGAGAGGTCCCATACAGGAAAAGAAGGACTTCTGACTGGCCTCTGTCTAGCTAGTGCTTTAAAGAACCTTGCTATCCAAGGGTCCATGGCTAGCTGTTTCTCTAAGAAAACGCTTAAGGCGGACACTTGCCCCTTAAGGGTGCTAAGGGCCAAGCCCTTATCAGCCCCAGACTGCAGGAACTCCAATACTGCTACTGAACTTCGGGTGTCAAAGGAGCTTTCCGAGCACCAACTATTGAAACGCTTCCAAACTTTCAAATAGATAACCTGCGTCTCTTTTTTCCTGCAGTTTAGGAGGGTTGCCACTTGGCGATCCGAGAATCCCTTGCCCCTCAGCAATTCCTCCTCAGAAGCCAGGCTGCAAGGTTCCACCTCTCTATGTGCGGACAACAGACTGGACCCTGAGTGAGAAGGTTCTTCTGGGCTGGTAGAAACCAAGGTGGTTCTACCGCCAGACTCTTCAGGATGGAGAACCACGGCCTCCTTGGCCAATGTGGCGCAATTAGAATTAGGGTTGTATTCTCCTCCCGGAATTTCCTCAGCACTGCAGGAATCAGGACAGGAGGGGGGAAAGCATAGCACTTGGAGAATGCCCAGGTCTGAGCCAGGGCATCCACCCCTAGTGCCCCATCTCGTCTGTCCAGGGAAAAGAAGAGGTCTGCTTTGGCATTGTGCCCTGAGGCGAAGAGGTCCACACATGGCACCCCCCACTTTTGAGTGACCATGTTGAAGGCCTCCTGGCTCAAGACCCAGTTGCCTTCCCTTAGGGTTTTCCTGCTGAGAAAATCCGCCAACTGATTCTGTTCCCCCTTCAGATGTAATGCTGAGAGGGACAGAACATTGGACTCGGCCCACCTGAGGATGTCTTTTGTAAGACTCCACAGGGACCCACTCCTGGTACCTCCCTGCCTGTTGATGTAGGCCACCGTCGAGGAATTGTCTGATCGGATTCTCACGTGTTGGCCCTGAAGTTCCCCCTGAAAAGACCTGAGGGCCAGTGAGACCGCCCTCAGCTCCCTCCAGTTGGAGGACCTCCTTGCGTCCTCCTTTTTCCAGGTCCCTTGTACTAACTGGGAATCCAGGTGTGCTCCCCAACCTGTGCCACTCGCATCGGTTGTAACTGTCCTGGATATTGGAAGGACCCAATCTAGACCCCGTGTCAGATTTGCCCCCTTTCGCCACCACCAGAGAGACCGCTTGATCTGACCTGGTACTGTGATCAAGGAGTCTATAGACTGCTGGCTGTGGTCCCAGACCTTTAGGATAAACAGTTGTAGGGGGCGAAAGTGTAATCCCGCCCACTGAACTGCTGGGAGTGTTGATGTCAGTAACCCTAAGGCTGACATAGCCCTTCTTACCGAGACTAGGCCGCTGCCTTGTAGAACTGACATTGCACTGTTTACCTTCATAACCTTCTCCTGTGGAAGGAAGACTCTCTGACTTACTGAGTCTAACCAGTATCCCAGAAAGATGACTTTCTGGGACGGAACCAGGTTGGATTTTTCCAGGTTCAGGAGCCAGCCCAGATTTTCGAGAATGTCTCTTGCTACCTGAAGGTCCCGAGACAGCTGTTCCGGAGAAGGGGCAAACAGAAGCAGGTCGTCCAGATATGCGATCACTGAGACTCCCTTGAGTCTTATGAACGCTAAGACTTCCGCCATCACTTTGGTGAAAATACGGGGGGAAGATGATAGGCCAAAGGGGAGAGCCTTGAATTGAAGATGGACTACCCTTTTTCCCATATTTACTGCCAGCCTGAGGGACTTCTGATGATCCTCTGCGATGGGAATGTGCAGGTACGCATCCTTCAGATCTATGGATGCCATATAACAGTTTGGAGGAAGCAGGGCTTTCACTGAATAAATTGAATCCATCCTGAATCTTTTGTAGATGACTGAAAGATTCAGGGGTTTCAAGTTCAGAATAAGTCTGAAGTAGAAGCCTCTGCCCGACTCTTGCGTTGGGACCTGGACTACCACCTCCTGTTCCTCTAACTCCTGAAGAGAGGTCAGAAGGGCAGATGATTTTTCTGCACATCTTGGGAGGTCTGTGATTAACAGTCTGAGTGGGGGAGGATTGGAAAATTCCAGTTTGTATCCTCTCTTGATGATCCCCAACACAAATTGGTTGGATGTGATCATCTCCCACTGTGGGAGGAAGGCCCTCAACCTTCCTCCCACCCTGAACCCGTCACTGGGTCTTTTTGGGCTGTTCAGGAGGGCGAAAAATGGCCCCCCCCACGCCCTTTTCCTTTTGGTCCCCATACCCTCTTCTGTTTGGTTTTTGGGGCCTCCTTTTTCCCCTGAGGAGGAAACTTCCTTTTGGTCTGTTCCCCAAACCTCTTTTTAAGGGGAAAGGCCTTTTTCTTATCAGCCGTTCGATCCAAAACGGCCTCCAAGCCTGGTCCAAATAGCAGGTCCCCTGTGAGGGGAATCCCACAGAGTTTTACTTTGGACGCGCTATCTCCCTGCCAAGTCTTAAGCCACAAGGCCCTCCTTGCAGAATTGGTCAGGGCAGTAGACCTTGCTGACATGCGTATTGACTCCGCAGACGCGTCTGCAAGGTATGCAACTCCTTTGAGTAGCATGGGGAAAGAGGCAAGAATTGTCTCCTTCGCCGTACCTGCTTCAATGTGAGCTTTGATCTGTGTAAGCCAATATTCCATGTTGCGGGCCACCACTGTGGCCGCCATGGCAGGTTTGAGATTTCCTTGGGATGAATCCCATGACTTTTTTAGAAGGGAGTCCATCCTTCTATCCATGGGGTCAGAAAGGTCTCCCATGTCCTCAAAGGCCAGGTCCGTGTGCCTTGAGACCTGGGAAAAGGCAGCGTCTAATCTAGGAGATTTATTCCAGACTAGACACTCATCTTCAGCAAAGGGAAATCTTCTCTTCAATGTCTTTGAGAAGAAAGGTTTCCTTTCTGGATCCTGCCATTCTCTCTTAATGGCATCGACCAGGACCTCGTGGACCGGGAACACTCTTTTTCTGTTCCCCTAAGCCCCTGTACATCTGGTCGTGTAGGGATAGTGTCTTTCTTTCTTCCTGAATACCTAAGGTGGTATGGATAGCTCTTAAGAGCTCCTCCACCTCTTCAAGAGAAAGTTTATACCGTGAGGAGCTTGTGGACTCCCCGTCCAACTCCTCTAGTACTGATTCACTTTCAGAATCTGAAGCTGCATTGCCTGCTTCATCTTCAATTTCCTCTCTGGAATCTTGCGGTTGCTCACCACTACTAGGGAGCATTACCGCAAGGGTGGGGGCAACACTCTGCTGCGCTGGTGGAGGAATACTCTGGGGCTGAGGCAACTGGAAAGAGGAAAAAAGTGCCTTAAAGGACTGGAAGGTGCTGGAAAGCTCCTTTACTGATTCTGCCAGGTCCGCCCCCTGCTCTGCTGCCTGCTCCCTAACTAGTCCATCAATGCACTCCCTACAGAGTGCCTTGGCCCAGGAATCCCCCATGGTGGTTCTACATGAAGGACACTTCTTCCTAGACCCATGGGGTGATTTACTCGTGGCTTTCTGTAAGAGAGAGAGAGAGAGAGAGAGCAGTGAAAAACTAAAATCCACCAGCCTAAACAGAGGACCACCAGGGGTGCACCCCCCAGGACCAACCACCACCAGGGTCCCAGACACACCCCTTTACCCCCCCGACCACCAGGGAGGGCTAAACACCCGTGGAGCTAACGGGGACTGGTAAGGGAACACCACCCCAGGGTTCCACTTACCTTAGAGTGGCTGGTGCTGTTGTCTCCCGGAGCTGTTCGTGGAGCCTCTGCTTCCGACATCTCCGCCGAGGAACGTGGTCACAACCGCCTCCAATAGCTGTCTCTACAGCGCAGGAATAAAGGGCTGCACCAGCCAGCGCTAGGTCCGCTCTCATATGCCGCGTCCGGAACCGGAAGAAGCGGATATCGCGGAAGTGCACACCCCCTCCGGAACTGACGTCACCCGCCATCCAGAACAGCCCATAAGCTCCATGCTGACTGCCGCAAGGCAGGGGGGACTCGTTGCAACTCCCACAGCGCCACCCTAGGCGAGATGAGGAGCGGACCTCCCCAGGCTTCTTCCTTCACTAAGGGAAGCCTGGGGCGTGCGGATTTGAAACCGGCGTTGCTGGCGCTCCAGCCGACCGGGTCCTAAGAAGGTAGGAGAGAGAGTGGGACAGCTAGCCAGAGGACTGTCTCCCTCCCTCCCAGGTAATTTCAGCCTCGCCAGCCTCCCCAGGCTTCTCAGCTAGGTTCCCTAGCGGTGTCTCCCCACCGGAGGAAACACCATAACTGAGGGCCCGGTGGGAGGATGAGGCTTAAATATTTGAATGAAGGCGGTGTTTCCTGAGAGGGGAGGAGCCGGGATCTCTCTAAGGTGGCTGTCCTGAAAGATGAAGAGGGAAAGTTAGATTTTATTTCCATCATTTACACTTTCAAAATTACAGAAAACAAAAAAATGGCGTCTGCAAAAGTTTGGGCACCCTGCAGAGTTAATATCTTGTACTGCCCCCTTTGGCAAGTATCACAGCTTGTAAACGCTTTTTGTAGCCAAGCCAAGAGTCTTTCAATTCTCGTTTGAGGTATCTTTGCCCATTCTTCCTTCCAAAAGTCTTCCAGTTCTTTGAGATTTCTGGGCGGTCTGTCACGCACTGCTCTTTTAAGGTCTATCCATAGGTTTTCAATAATGTTGAGGTCAGGAGATTGTGAAGGCTATGGCAAAACCTTCAGTTTACGCCTCTTGATGTAATCCCCCGTGGATTTTGAGGTGTGTTTAGGATCATTATCCATTTGTAGAAGCCATCCTCTCTTTAAACTTGAGCTTTTTCACAGATGGCATCAAGTTACCATCCAAAATTTGCTGAAATTTTATTGAATCCATTTTTCCTTCTACTCGTGAAATGTTCCCTGTGCCACTGGCTGCAATACAACCCCAAAGCATGATTGATCCACCCCCATGCTTAACAGTTAGACAGAGGTTCTTTTCATTAAATTATGTGCCCTTTCTTCTCCAAACGTACCTTTGCTCATTCCGGCCAAAAAGTTCTATTTTAACCTCATCGGTCCACAGAACTGGTTTCCAAAATGCCTCAGGCTTGTCTATATGTTCATTTGCAAAGTTCAAACGCTGATTTTTGTGGTGAGGACGTAGAAAAGGTTTTCTTCTGATGACTCTTCCATGAAGACCATATTTGTACAAGTATCTCTTTATAGTAGAATAGTATACCACAACTCCAGTGTCTGCCAGATCTTTCTGGAGGGATCGTGAAGTCAAACGTGGGTTTTGAATTGCTTTTCTCACAATCCTGCGAGCTGTTCTGTCTGATATTTTTCTTGGTCTTCCAGATCTTGCTTTAACTTCCACTGTTCCTGATGACTGCCATTTCTTAATTACATCCCGAACAGAGGATATGGACATCTGAAAATGCTTTGCTATCTTCTTATAGCCTTCTCCAGCTTTGTGAGCGTCAACTATTTTCAGTTTCAGTTTTCTAGAAAACTGCTTAGAAGAACCCATGGTGCTGATTGTTGGGACAAGGTCAGATGAGTCTGGCCATTGAAAACCTTTGAGATTGACATCACCTGGTCTTCCCAGACGATGATTGAGAACAATCCATGACACTGGCAGGTCTCAGCTTTGCAAAGGGGGCAGTGCATGCTATTAATTCTGCAGGGTGCCCAAACTTTTGCAGACGCCATTTTTTTGTTTTCTGTAATTTTGAAAGTGTAAATGATGGAAATAAAATCTATTTTTTTTTTACATATAAGAATGTCTAATCTGTAATTTGATGCCATTTGGAGATTTTTCCATCTTTCCTTGGCTTTGTTATGCACATTAATACACATTTTTACCTGGGGTGCCCAAACTTTCGATCCCCACTGTATCCCCCAAAAATATATAAAAAAAGACCCACAAATTTCTTCCTCAGTTTAGACCGATATATAATTTTCTACATATTTTTGGTAAAAAAAAAAAAAAAAAAAAATTGCAAGCAGCGTAATTGATTGGTTTGCGCAAAACGTATAGCGTCTACAAAATAGGTGATATATTTATGGCATTTTTATTATTTATTTTCTTTTTACTAGTAATGGTGGCGATCTGATTTTTATTGAGACTGTGACATTGCAGCGGACAAATCGGACACTTTTTTGGGACCATTGACATTTATACAGCGATCAGAGCTAAAAAATAGCCATTGACTACTGTATAAGTGTCATTGGCAGGGAAGGGGTTAACACTAGGGGGCGAACAAGGGGTTAAGTGTGTATCCTAGGGAGTGATTCTAACTGTGGGGATGGGACTGCCTGGGGGAGGAGACTTAATATGAACAACAGATCAGTCTCCTCACCCTCACAACGGAGATCTGTCTGTTTACATTGACAGATCTCTGTTCTGTCTCTCTTAAGATCGACATTGTGACCGCCGGGCATGCGTGCCGATGGCAGCGGCATGCCCCCTAGTGGTCTTAAAGCGCCCGACGTATAGCTGCAGCAATTTGCCCAGGAGAGCCAACCTGCCGCAGTATAACTGCGGTGGCTGGTCCTCTAGTGATTAAAAGAAATGAACCCCTTAACTTATCTCACCAAGCTGTATTGTGATTAAGAGTACAGAGCTGGATTTTTTGGACGATGAGGTGTGTTGTGGCTTCTGATCAATGTTTATTAGAGTCTATATTTGTTACTGAAGTAAAAGAAAGCTTCAGACACATGTAAAATGTGCAACAAAGGCTCTTACTAAATGAACAGATCTAACCAGGTGTCAAACTTACGGAGCATAATTACACTTTGCAAAGAAACCTCTGCTTACAATAGAAGGGAATTGAGTCATCTACCAACAGTCACTAATAGGTATCAAAGAAGCAGGTCCAGATGGACTTCAAGCTCATCTAGCAGGACACTTCAGCTTTAATGGCACAAGAGGCTATGCAAGATATTGCATTGTTCAATATATAGCAGCAATGCTAAAATGGTATGAGCAACACTTGTATTGGTTACCATACTAAGGCCCCTTTTACAATGATGTTTTTCTTCTGTTTTTGCTTTACCAAAAGTGGAAGAAAAATTCATGACCATTAAATACCATGGGGCTCTTCACACCAACCAGAAATGGAAATTGCTTCAAACGTGGCAAAAATGCACTCTCGGTTGCGCTTGAGTCTCATCTCCTTTTTTTCACAGGTGTAAAATGCACCAGATACGCAGCAAAAACACATGCATTTTTACAATGCTTTTGCAACAGAGCAGTGTGAAAGCAGCCTTAGTCCTTGGGTTGGTCCTTGGACATGGTGTTCCAATGCTTCTGCTGCAAACTGAGGCACAGTCCTGCATGTCTACAGCATCAGTTTACTTTAATGCAACTGCAATGCACACTTGGGGGGTATTTATATTAACAAAAAAAAAAATTGTAGAATCATTCATCCTATGAAACGCCAGGGAATTTTTTTTGTGTGCCAATAGGGTGGCATTTACCTCATTCTTGCAATGTGAAAACAGCCTAAAAAATGAACTGGAATAAAACCTAATAATGATAAATGCTTCAGAGTGGAAGAACAGTCGCCATGTGCAGAGATTGACAGACATATCGGAAACCATACACTCCCCTCTTCTACGTGCATAAGGTAAGGAGCACCTTACTATATGTATCCTATATGAAGAAAAAAACAAAACAAGATGGCAGCAAGTCCTAGATGTGGGTTGGTTTACAGGACACTATTTTCTAGGTGAGAGCCATGTCTATGGCCACCTTAATTGTGAGCCCTTTTAAGAGTTTGGTAGGGAATGTAAATGCCACTCAAGCAGGAACTGATGCAAAATGACTCCAGTTTACGCTGTAAAAAAGTAGAAAAGTTTGCCTGCACTTCAATTTTATAACAAAATAAAATAAAGTGTACTGTATATTAGATACCCAAGTAGTGAAAGTCCGCTCTGGAGATATTTAAATGTACAGAATAAAAAAATGCCACCACTTCATTAACTATTACAGACCATGTGAAAGCCGCAGTAAAGAAGCTCAATAAAGTATTACACAGCTGGCATACAGCGCTTTATGGACACTGCTTCCTGTTCTCACTTCCCCCACTCTTAGCAGCTCCCACTTAGGTGCCCTTTGACCCTCGATAAGGACTAATTGGCCAGCCTTCCCCCATCTGAGGCTGTTAGGAGGGCTCCTGGTCTCTGTGGCATAGAGTTCACACTTCTGACAGAAGCCCTCATTTTTTTTAGCAAGGTAACCAAAATCCAGCAAGATTGCATATTTGACCTCACATTCCAATTTTACAAGCCACTGCATGAGTTACATTACAAACACATCATCTACTTCCAGCTGTGTTTTTACTGCCCGTGCAAGGCAACAAAGTATTAAGGAAACCATGTAGTGCCTCAAAATATATTTGTGCGACATACAAGTTTACAAATTGGCTTTAGAAATTCAACACTAGGAACTTACTAAACTATAAAAACATGTAATCAGATTTATAAAACAAGGATTTAGTGAAGTGAAAAATAACACCTGCTGAATTCAGTTTAGCTTCTTTGAACGCTTGAACGAGGTGATGCACTCAAACTGGCACCTGCTACACATCGTGATTTAGCACTGTGCAAAAGCCATCACTAGCCACATGAGATCTAGTACATGGGAGGAATTTAAAGCTGACATATCGGTAGAAATGTAAAGTCCTCAATATTTTGAACACAATAGCTTAAAGCATGGGTGCTCAACCTGTGAACCCCCAGCTGTTGCAGAACTACAATTCCCATCATGCCTATGCCTTTGGGAGTCATGCTTGTAACTATCAACTTTTAATGCCTCATGGGACTTTTAGTTCTGCAAAAGCTGTAGGACCACAGGTTGAGCACCCATGGCTTAAAGTGCATGTCTGGGACAAAATAAAGGAAATAAAATAAAAATCCAGTCTATGCAATAGGTACACATTTCCCTAGGTTTTGTTTCTTTGACCACTTCAGCCCAATTCTGACACTCCTCACATGTATCTACATGGTTTTGCTAGAAAATTACTAATCTTGCTTTAACTCTTTTGCTGTCACATACTGAGGGAGGGGGGTGTGTGTAAATCTGATAAGCAGACTCCTGCGCCTGTCAGATGGAAGCATTCGGGCATTGCTCTACCACCGATTGGCTTCCACACACTGTCGGTTATGGAGACATTTCCGCTCTTCTCCCCTCCTTGTTGCTGACCAGGAAATGGTCATTTCTGGGTCTGCCCGTCAGTGTCCCTGGCTAGCATGTCTGGGTGATAATGTATTGCAATGCGATCTGCATTACATTACATTCAGTAGAGCACAGGGGGAGAGAGAACCTGTCACCAAAAAAATCATCACATAGTGGACTTTTTTGTCCACTATGTGATTGAAAAAAAAAGAATTTGTTGCACTCAAGCACATAAAACCCCCCATAAAAAAAAATTTGAGGGCCTTCCCTCAGATATATGCACATATGAATAAACGGCAGGCATACACATTAAAACGGCGATTGTGATACACGTTACATATTACCGCGCACGCCGGAGAGAGAGCGCAATATTTCTAGCCCCAAACCTCCTCCGTAATGCTAAACTGATGACCTATAAGGGGCTTTTAAAGTGTCACCTATGAAAAATATAAAAAGGTACAGAAGTTTGTTGCCATTTCTCTATTTTCTCATTGCAACCTCATCTTTTATATATTACCAAAAAATTGGGCAACTTATTTCTTTTGTGTGCACCAAAATGAACTTTAGTGTATTTTTTACTGAAATTTTACTTTAGACGTTTCTGGTAATATCGTGTGACATTAAAAATTTTAATTACCACAATTTTTTTCTCTAGGATGTCTGTTTTCAAAAAATATATAAGGGTTAGGGGGTTTTATATAATCTTCACGCCAAAAATGATTTTTTAAGCATGTGTGCAAAAAAATTGCAAATACTGTTCTGGAAGCGAAAGGGTAAAAGTAAAGGTTTAATTAAATATGATCACAAAATGCATGTAAAAGATATTTGTGGACAATTTTGAAAACCAATGAATAACAGAAAGCAATGTTTTTAAAAACTTAGCCGACTTTCTAGCCAGTAACTGCATATAAGAAAACCAGCAATTATTTTGCCGTTTCCGTTACCCCCCTGTGGCAGGTTAAATGCAGCAAAAAGTTGCATAGGAGTTATAAGCTGCAATGTCTGCACGTAAATGGGAACTCGTCATAGACAATTGTAAAATGTTGGGTCCATAAAGGATAGTGCCCATAATTAGTGACAATTTTTGTGCAATGATGAAGAAAGAAAGAAGAATGCATATTAAGCATACGTACCTCAGAATCCTCAGAAATTGATGCAGAGTTTGTTACTATACCAAAACGTTCCTTCCTTTTCTTCAGCTTTTCATCATCTTCAGTCTGTATGGGTTAAAAAAAAAGCAAAGATGAATATTCCTATCCATATACTAAATACATTATATACTGTATACAAATATTCCAATACAATAATTAAATTCAGGTTTCAAAAGACTTAATATATTTGCATACATTGCATTCAGCAATTCCTTAAAGTGATTTAGTGTGGAGTCAAATACTATTTAGCCAACTGCAGTTGCATGTGGTGGGCAAGCCGACGGTTCAGGGAGTAACTCAGGTACTCGTTTATGGATTTTCTCGAGTTGAAAGCTGAAGAAAGAGTCCATGAAATATGTACTCGTGCACCCAAGTTCAGTGGCCAATGACACACACTAGGCTTATAGCTTGAGCCTATGTTCAAGCAGATCCTTCCCCTTAAACTTGTAAAAAGAATTCTGAAAAATACAATCGGCGAGCTAAATTTCTGACTTGAAAAGGCATTAGCTTTGCAAATTAGGAAACAATTTTTCATTAGCCTAGGTTTGGTCACTACCCTTAAATGAAATATGCCATGAAAGAAATAAATGTAGGTTGCCACCGCTGACCTTCTCTTCTGAAAATGCTGGGTTAGCAACCTGAAAAACAGATTCTGGTTTCATCCTGGATCAGTAACACATCTAGTTTGATGATAAACATACAAACTTTAAGGTAGTCACCAAACGATAGTAAGGCTTTCAGTACGTTCAGAAAAATAAGGATTAAAATATTATCCATTTAAAAAATAAAAAAAAAATAAAAGCGAAGTTTGTGTATTTAAGAGAAAAAAAAAAAAAAAAAAAAAAACTGTATATAAAAAACGGTCAATTGTCTCATTTGTTTTTTAATAGACAAAAAATAGTTGTTTCCAAAACAGCTGCTACAAAAGGACAGCACTACTGTGAGGGTTAATGGAAGAGCAAAATGTCATTAGGTTTTTAAGCTATACAAATTGTAGGTTTCAAGTTGAATTAGCACACCTCCCGTGCATTCTCCCCAACTGCCAAAAAGCACCACTGACTACTGAACGAAATCAACTGTTCAGAAATATCTAGCCCACTTGACCTCTAGGCCAGCAAGGGTCACAAGGAGGCACACGTACAATGCCCCTCACTCTATCTTTAGCCTTATGCTGACAGCTTTTGATTCATGAGCTGCTGGAGCCCATCTGAGCTAAATTACCCCTATCCAAAAGCCATCAGGCAAGGCATTTATCAAACCTCTCCCTAGGTTTGTTTCTGCACCAGGCCATGCTCAAGTGCACCCACGGGCACCAAGCAGCTGTTGGTGACCTCCTACACGAAGTGTCAGATGGCGTCTTGTTCCTTTTTTTGTCTTGCTCTGTCCTACATAGAAGTAGATTTTCATATGCAATAAGAAAGAGGATAAAACCCCCAAAAAGGATCAAAGAGGTGAAAATGTGAGCACGTGTGGCAGAGATGAATTGGGTAAATTAGGAAAAAGAAAACAAAGATCAGCAGTTATAAAACATGGCATAATATAGTTGTATTCGCAAAGTCCAGCAAACACAGGGATTTATTTATTTTTTTAAAACCTCAAATTACAAATTATGCATCGAAAATTATTATACATTTTCCCACAAGAATTTATGTTTTATCATTCATAAGCATTTACAACTTCAATAAAAAAAAAAAAAAAAAAAAAAAAAAAAAAAGGAAAGGAGTAGATGATTTCCATCCATAAAACAAAAATCAGCTCAAATATTTGATAAACCCGCACAAGATCTTTTAAGAAAATAATAGAAAAAAAAATTGGTCAATATCATCGGAAGGGTCTTTTTATAGTATGAATGTTTAATTTGTAACTGGATAAAAAGTGTTTTGCAATGTCTTAAGAC
This sequence comes from Rana muscosa, assembly GCA_029206835.1. Classification (NCBI taxonomy): domain Eukaryota; kingdom Metazoa; phylum Chordata; class Amphibia; order Anura; family Ranidae; genus Rana; species Rana muscosa. The sequence continues at coordinate 858,796,962 of CM055117.1, forward strand.
ATTCATTTGTAAAAAGTCACAAAAAAAATAAATAAAAAAAAATAAAAAAAGTTAACCCGACTTGAATTTTTTTTAATCTGTCGATGCGGAGTGAACACCTTATTCAGAACAGGTGTTGTGAAGCAGGCGCACCCAGAACTCATGGTAAGAGTGGTTTGGAATCTAGATGCAGTAACCTAGGGAGAGGTTTGATAAATGCCTTGCCTGATGGCTTTTTTAATTACATAGATCTCAGACTAAGTAAACTGAGATTTCTTTTCAGACTTTAGCACAGTTGAAGTGTTTGTTTGAGTCCTTAAGACAGGGGTGTCCAAACTTTTTTCATAAGAGGGACAGATTTGATGAAGTGAACATGCGTGAGGGCCGACCATTTGGCCTGACATTCTGTGAACCATTAAAATTCGGTCTAAGCGTGTTCGTTCGCGCACGAATACACTGCCCAACACAAATTCTCTTGCCTTTGTGGCTGTGTGTGAGTGAGTAAAGAGATGAGCGGGCGTATTATTTGGATATACCGTATTTATTGGCGTATAACATGCACCTTCACTTTAAGAGGGAGGTTTCAGGAAAAAAACCTAAAAATTTTAAATAAAGATTTGTGAAGCAAAATGAGGGTCAGTGCCCATCTGCAGACCCCCAATTGCCAGGAATGCACCACCCATCATTGCCAGGAATGAGGCACTCACCCCCCATCATTGCCAGGAATGAGGCACTCACCCCCCATCATTGCCAGGAATGAGGCACTCACCCCCCATCATTGCCAGGAATGCACTCACCCATTATTGCCAGGTTCACTGCCAGGAATGCACTCGCCCATCACTGCCAGAAATGCACTCGCCCATCACTGCCAGAAATGCACTCGCCCATCACTGCCAGAAATGCACTCGCCCATCACTGCCAGAAATGCACTCGCCCATCACTGCCAGAAATGCACTCGCCCATCACTGCCAGAAATGCACTCGCCCATCACTGCCAGAAATGCACTCGCCCATCACTGCCAGAAATGCACTCGCCCATCATTGCCAGAAATGCACTCACCATTGCCATCAGTGCAGCCTTGGAGGGGACATGGAAGAGGCAGGATGAGCACCAAAGATATCCAGGAGAATGTCCTGTTTACACAGCAGCCTCTTCAAGAGAAAGACGCGCCTCCTTTGATGGACAGAACAGTCGTCCAATGGCAGCGCCGGAGACGGGACTTCCTATTAGCAGAGGCTGCAGTGTAAACAGGAAATAATCCTCCTGTGTGCACGGCACTCGTCCCGCCTCCTCCCTCCAAGGCAGCCAGCCTAACACATATATATCTTTTGTGGCCCCGGCGCTGGGAAATTGTCGGGGGCCACAAAAGATATATATGGTTTAGATAACCTGGCGGGCCGTGATTGGCCCGCGGGCGGGACTTTGGACATGCCTGCCCTAAGACATCTGTGACTCAATACAGGGCAAGATATGAATACAGAGTGCTAACAATATACAGTGCCTTAAAAAAGTATTCATACCCCTTGAAATTTTCTACATGTCATGTTACAACCAAAAATGTAAACTTATTTTTTTGAGATTTTATGTGATAGACCAAAAGTGGCACATAATTGTGAAGTGGAAGGAAAATGATAAATAGCTTTCATTTATTTTTTACAAATATGTGAAAAATGTGGTGTGAAATTGTATTCAGCCTACCTGAGTAAATACTCTGTAGAACCACTTTTCACTGCAATTACAGCTTTTTGGGTATGTCTCTACTAGCTTTTTTTTTTTTACAAATAAATATGTGAAAGGCATGCATTTGTATTCAGCCCCCTTTACTCCGATACCCCCAACTAAAATCTAGTGGAACCAATTGCCTTCAGAAGTCACCTAATATAGAGTCCACCTGTGTGTAATTTCTTGGTATAAATACATAAATACAGCTGTTCTGTGAAACCCTCAGAGGTTTGTTGGAGAACCTTAGGGAACAAACAGCATCATGAAGACCAAGGAACACACCAGACAGGTCAGGGATAAAGTAGTGGAGAAGTTTAAAGCAGGGTTAGATTATAAAAAAAAAATACCAAGCTTTGAACATCTCACTGAGCAAGGTTCAATCCATCATCCGAAAATGGAAAGAGTATGGCACAACTGCAAACTTACCATGACATGGCCGTCCACCTAAACTGACAGGCCGGGCAAGGAAAGCATTATTCAGAGAAGCAGCCAAGAGGCCCATGGTAATTCTGGAGGAGCTGCAGAGATCCACAGCTCAGGTGGGAGAATCTGTCCACCTTTATGAAAAAGCGGCAAGAAAGCCATTGTTGAAAAAAAAAGCCATAAGAAGTCTGGTTTGCAGTTTGCAAGAAGCCATGTGGGGGACACAACAAACATGTGGAAGAAGGTGCTCTGGTCTGATGAGACTAAATTTTAACTTTTTGGCCTAAAAGCAAAACCCTATGTGGTGGAAAACACTGCACATCACCCTGAACACACCATACACACCGTCAAACATGGTGGGGGCAGCATCGTGTTATGGGGATGCTTTTCTTCAGCAGGGACAGGGAAGCTGGTCATAGTTGATGGGAAGATGGATGGAGCCAAATACAGGGCAATCTTAAAGTAAAACCTGTTAGAGAGTCTGCAAAAGACCTGAGACTGGGGCAAAGGGTTCACCTTCTAGCAGGACAAAGACCCTAAACATACAGCCAGAGCTACAATGGAATGGTTTAGATCAAAGCCTATTCATGTGTTAGAATGGCCCAGTCAAAGTCAAGATCTAAATCCAATTGAGAATCTGTGGCAAGACTTGAAAATTGCTGTTCACAGACGCTCTCCATCCAATCTGACAGAGCTTGAGCTATTTCGCAAAGAATGGACAAAAACGGCACTCTAGATGTGCAAAGCTGGTAGAGACATACCTAAAAAGACTTGCAGCTGTAAATGGAGCGAAAGGTGGTTCGACAAAGTATAGGCTAAAGCCCCGTACACACGGTTGGACTTTTGGCCAACAAACTTCATTTTGAGCAAGTTGGACCAACAATCCGACCGTGTGTACGCTCCAAACCTTGTTTGCTTTTTTCTTGTTTTCATCGGACAAAAGTTGGGTCTGCAAAACGGACAACTTTTGCCCAACAAAAGTCTGATGGAGCAAAGTCCGACCGTGTGTACAGAAAACCATCGGACTTTTGTCCGATGGACAAAACTACTAAATGTTAAAATCAACCAACAATAGCAGAAGTTGACCAAAGGGTGGCGGTAAAGAGCAGAAAAGAGCAGAAAAACCACGTGATGTTGCAAAGAGTTTTGGGGAAGTTTGCAGAAAAGTCCGAGCGTGTGTATGCTATGGGTGTTCCCGACAAACTCCGTTTGGACAAAAAAACACGGAAAAATCCGATGGAAGTCCGACCGTGTGTACGGGGCTTTAGGAAGGCTGAATACAAATGCACGCCACACTTTGGACATATGTGTAAAAAAAAAAAAAAAAAAATTGGAAAAAACTATTTATGATTTTCCTTACACTTTACAATTATATGCCACTTTGTGTTGGTCTATCACATAAAATCCCAATAAAATACATTTACATTTTTGGTTGTAACATGACAAAATGTGGAAAATTTCAAGCAGTATGAATACTTTTTCAAGGCACTATACCTGCATTAAATCCCTTATCTAGCTTTAGGTACTTTTAGTTTGACAGTTCAGCATGAATCTGACAGCTGCTTGCTCTGCACCAAAGACATGGTCTTCCAGCCTCCAAGAGTACACAACCGAGTGGCAACAGAGCTCTGCAAAAAAAAAGAGGACTCAAAGTATATGTAAACCCTCACCTTTTAAAACAACCCATTAAGTTTAAAATAGAAATGAAACACGAGTTATACAAATAAAAAACAAACCCCCCCCCCCCCTTATTTTATACGTGATCACATAACCTCTGTTCTCAGCTGCATAAGCAGCTCAGAGAGCTGGGAGGAGGAGAAACAGCAGAACACTGATCTTCCCAGTGATTGACTGTGCAGGGGGAGCATTTCAGGACAAGTCTTATTAGGAGCAGAGCAGGCCGAGTTCTTAGCACCACTAGAAAACTGACCATGCTGTGCTCTCATGCCCAGTGTGCTCATTTTTTTTAACAGGAAAGCAGAGGGACCAACAGGAACGCCAGGGATTTCACACAAAGGAAGCAATACAAAGAGAACAGGATACTTTTTAATACAAGTACATGGTACAGCAGGCACAATCAAGAATATGAATTGTTGGGTTTACATATTCCTTAACTACAGGGCTCTGTTTAATGGATTTTGCATTCAGACTCTAAACGCGGTAACCCGCATTTAGCCGCGTTTCATTTATAGGCGTTTGAAAGAAAGAAAGCAAGTGGGTCCAGGCAGTTGACAACAGTAAGGCTTCATGTACACGGGACGTTGTTCAACTTCTCCTGAACGATTTAACTTGACAGCTAAAAACCGGCGTCTAAAAATGGCCATTTAGCCGCGTTTACATGCCACGTTTGCGTCTAGAAGCATTTGAAAAAAAATATATATATTTTTAAAATGACCGAAAAACGCCTATAAACGAAACGCAGCTAAATGCGGGTTACCGCGTTTAGAGTCTGAACTCATTTTTTTGCCTTCAAAATTAACCTATGTACATGTACACATAAGATAACATTGAATGAGTTCATGGGCAGTTGAAAAAAGTGTCCAACTGCCTCTGAACGTCCGTTTAGCAGCAGCAGTGTACATGGGGCCTAACTGTCAAATTTCCGGTGGCATCTGACAAAAGTTAAAATGTCAGGCTCAGGGAAAAAAAAACAAAAAAAAACAAGTAAAGCTAAATAAGAAACCCAATATATATTTTTATAAGGATGTCTACACAGTTATATTAAATCAAGAGTAAAGATTCAGATTATTCTACAAGAGTGATAACTGGCTCTCTTTAATTGGAATACAGGTGGTCCCTTACTTACAAACATCCGACTTACAAACGGAGGGAAACAGGAAGTGAGAGGAAATCTACCCCTAGGAAGGGAAATTCTCTCCCGTAAGGCCCCTTTCACACTGGGGCGGGCATGTGCGGTGGCGGTATAGAGGCGCGGTTTTCAGCGCCGCTATATCTTTGCATTTACCGCGACATAACCCCCGCTAGCGGTCGAAAAAGGGTCAATACCGCCCGCAAACCAAGGCTACCGCTGCGGTTTGCGGGCGGTATAACCGCTGTGTCCCATTGATTTAAATGGGAAAGAGCGGTAAAGGAGTGGTATACACACAGCTCCAAAGATGCGGCTTGCTAAAACGCCTGAAATACGCCTCAGTGTGAAAGGGGTCTAAGAGTTAATATGGGAAAAAGGTGTCTTCACTGATGCTTTATCACCAATCCTTGTTTCCCTAATAACCCAACACGGGGCACAGACAACAAAACAAATGTTACAGGGATGATGATAACCCTTCCCTATGCTATCCAAAAAGCTTAAAAATAGATTTTTTGGCTGGAGCTACACTTAAAAAAAAAAAAAAAAGTACCTGTTCCAACTTACAGATTCAACTTAAGAACAAGCCTACAGTCCTTATCTTGTTTGTAACCCAGGGACCGCCTGTATACTGTAATCACCCGTCTTGTATTCACACTTATATTAAGAGCTTCAGGTCGCAATTTGCAGCATTGTTTTGCCATCCAATTACAAATCATTAAGACTAAATTGCTGAATTTTATAAACCTTAAATAATGGCTATGTTGGAAATAAACTATTTCAAAATTCATATATTGGCATAGCAGATTAACTGATATGCAAAAGAACACACTTCCTTTAATGTCTGTGCGAAAATTCACTGTACACAGGAACGCTTCTGCCTGTTTAGAGATGAATGCGGGTCTTGGAGCAAGTTAAAGTATTTATGAAAAGATCTTCTACAATTACATGCAGGACTTCACAGACAGCTGAACCATCTTTCTGACCTACTCAATAGGGAGTGGCGACATCTTGGCCCAAGGAATATGCAGCATGGCAGAGATTCAAAATTCCTGTTGCTTTCCTTCCCCTGCCGTGGTGTATACCAACTCAGTGCCTTTATACCACCAACCACGAGACCTGACAAATTAAGGAAGTCTCCCTGTGGTTAGAATAGACTCGTTTGGATTGCTTTATTTACACTCACTCAACCCTCCCCATTCTCCTTGCTCTTAAAAAACAGTAATTAACCCACTTGAAATCAAACTACAAACAAGTAATACAGTGAGATAATAACTAGAGGATCAAAATTAGGAAGCACTTGATTGCTGAAAGGGTTAGGCCAAGTTCATTCTTAGGGTAAGAGTTGTTAACACTTTCCTCTGAATCATGAGATTTATTCACCTCACATTCACATCTTTACAATGTTTAGTGCATCTATAGAAGATATATGTGACCAAACATCAAAATATTAAAATACAATGAAAGTTAAATAATGTAATACAAGTATTAGAGAGTACAGATCATAATTGACAGAAGTCCTTATAAAAGTTAGGTGGCCACAATACACCCCCAGACTGATGACCCCCTACGTATCCTCCTAAAAAATATTCTAAATGGGAGCCCTACTTAAAACAGTTTTAATTGTTTACTATTTAAAGAAGAAATCTAACTTGCATTAAAATAACAAGTACTCATATTATCAGCTGTGGCTTTTGTCCTGTTTGTGAGCTGTTGTGTCTATAGACTGAAGATTACAGCTTTTAAATCAGCTTCTCCTAGCTCATGTGAAAAAATAAATAAATAAAAAAAAAAACAAGCAATCAAATGGAACTGGAGTGCTATTTAAACCAGATTCTGCATATAAAAGTTCATAAAAAGTCCATATGGGATCAGAATAAGAGGAAGAATGGTGGATCAGAGCACCTGCGGCAGCACCCTTTGAGTGAAGATACCAAAAGGTAAAACAAAATTGCTTCACTTAGTCTGGCGCCCCTTTTGGCATCTCCTCGTTCATGTGCACACTGACACAAAAACACAAAATGTTAATAGGTTCTGACTGTTAAACATAGACTTAGACAGCAGCTGGACCTGCACCCAAATATGGGTGGAACATGCTTCCAAAGGTAAAAACGTATCCTTTAACATACTGCTTTCATAATCTCTACCAAGTAAAAGTTCCACAGTTAACCATAGAAAGGGACTCATGGTTTCCAAAAAGAAGGCATAGAAGAAAACTTTTGTCAGCTGTGTATTACATTTTTATTTGTTCTGTAGGTCTAGGGAAGATCTTTTTTTTTTTACTGTGGAAGGCATTTTGGTTTCAGTCCTTTTCCATCAAACTCCAAGGCAGTGGTTGTCAACTTTCTTGATATGGAGGGCCTCAAGTGCAGCCCCCTATATTACCAAAGGGCCACACATAAAATTCAATATAAAAAAATTAGAGATCAGAAACAGCCAACACAGAATATATACAGTAGTCAAAGGAGATAGTCGGAAACTGAACATGTTATAGGAGTTGCTGGAGACATGCTTCTGGAGACCGCCATAAACTGGAGACATATTACATGAGGCTGCTAGAAATACCCACTATAACAAAGCAATTGGGAAACACAGATTAGATTCCTGCAAGGGCCCCAAGGGCTGCAAAAAATGTGCAAAAGCGCTGCATATGGCCTCCAGGCTGGAGGTCAGGCACTAGAGGCCTATGGACCAATAAATAAAAATTCAGGAGATCAACAGTCTGAGATGTTGCAACCACCATGCCCACCAACAAGTATTTCACTGCCACAGTCACATAGCTTATTTAACTTTTCCATTCAAATGGGAAGTTAAACAGCTGAACCTCTTCCCCATATATGTGTGCTTTTTAAATTGAGTCGCAGCCTCACGATTCACCCCTTTCAAAATTATTTGATATCTGCGCCAATAAGGTATACAGTATATCTGCGGTTTAGTAAAATTCTTCCAATGCAAAGGACCAAGTCACATATTTACTTAGCGAATGCTAAGTGAATGAGGTGCAGTTGTATTCACCTCAGTCATCCAAGCAATATTTATTTTTTTATTTCCCTTGCACATGATTAGGTATTCAAACCCAATTCAAGATACAAGCAGGCACTTGTATTATAAATTTGGAAATAAAGCAGGTAGGCTTCTTGCGTGTTTCATATGCGTTCTGTTTACACAGGCTTTTATACAGGCTATTGTGTCCACAGGGAATAAAAAGGTTTCCGAATCTGTAGATATTGCGATTCGCTTTAAAGATTTTTATTCAGCTTTATATTAGAGCTGCACAATCAATCGTTAAATAATCGATGTCGCAAATCAACCCCCCTCACGATCTTAACACAGCATTTCCTTGATTCAGTGAAGAAAGTTCGCTGCTCAAGCCGACAGCTGTCAAAAAAACAAACAAAAAAAACCCCAGCCTGCCAAGTTTATCACAGCATCTCTCAGTCCAGATAAAGATTAACATTTCCTTCTTTTAGATTAACCCCTTCCTTACTGGGCACATATACCCCCTTCCTGCCCAGGCGAAATTTCAGCTTTCAGCACTGTCACGCTTTGAATGACAATTGCGCGGTCGTGCGATGTGGCTCCCAAACAAAATTGACGTCCTTTTTTTCGCACAAATAGAGCTTTCTTTTGGTGGTATTTGATCACCTCGGCGGTTTTTATTTTTTGCGCTATAAACAAAAATAGAGCGACAATTTTGAAAAAAAAGCAATATTTTTTGATTTTTGCTATAATAAATATCCCAATTTTTTTTTTTTTTATATATTTTTTTCCTCAGTTTAGGCCGATACGTATTCTTCTACATATTTTTGGTAAAAAAAATCGCAATCAGCGTTTATTGATTGGTTTGCGCAAAAGTTATAGCGTTTACAAAATAGGGGGTAGTTTTATGGCATTTTTATATATATTTTTTTTTTATTAGTAATGGCGGCGATCAGTGATTTTTTTCGTGACTGCGACATTATGGCGGACACATCGGACACTTTTGACACTAATTTGGGACCATTCACATTTATACAGCGAACAGTGCTATAAATATGCACTGATTACTGAATAAATGTGACTGGCAGGGAAGGGGTTAACACTAGGGGACGAGGAAGGGGTTAAATGTGTTCCCTATGTGTGATTGTTACTGTGGGGGGAGGGGACTGACTGGGGGAGGTGACCGATCTGTGTCCCTATGTACAAGGGACACAGCATCGGTCCCCTCTCCCTGACAGGACATGGATCTGTGTGTTTACACACACAGATCCATGTCCTTGTCTCTGTAACCGCCGATCACGGGTGCCTGGCGCGGGGCGCGCGCGCGTGCCCCCCAGTAGCCAAATAGCGGAGGCCGTATAATAACGGCCTCCCGGCATTTGACAACCACCTTGCGGCCGTATATTCTCGTACGGCGGGCGCGAGGTGGTTAAAGGAATGAACTTCTGCCTGTAAATGAGGGCAGTTTAACCACTTCAAAGGAGTTGTAAAAACTGTGTGTAGCAGCCTCTCCAGCAGCCCCTAATACTTACCTGTGCCCCAGCTATCTCCAGCGATGTTCACAAATGTCTAAGCCGTCTGGGAAACTACTGATTGGCCGAGACACAGCAGCAGCGCCATGCATACTAGCTCATTATACCTTTGTCTTACAGGGTTTGTTTTTTGTTTCTTCGGGTTTACAACCACTTTAAAAGTACAGTGGGCACGGAAAGTATTCAGACCCCTTTAAATTTTTCACTCTGTTATATTGCAGCCATTTGCTAAAATCATTTAAGTTCTTTTTTTTTTCTCCTCATTAATGTACACACAGCACCCCATATTGACAGAAAAACACAGAATTGCTGACATTTTTGCAGATTTATTAAAAAAGAAAAACTGAAATATCACATGGTCCTAAGTATTCAGACCCTTTTCTGTGACACTCATATTTAACTCAGGTGCTGTCCATTTCTTCTGATCATCCTTGAGATGGTTCTACACCTTCATTTGAGTCCATCTGTGTTTGATTATACTGGAACCAGAGGGCCGGAGAGTCCAAACGTCATATAAATGTGACTTACGCATAATACACCAGCATAGAGAAGAAGATTCAGCGACTACATACAGCAAGGGATCGCTAGAAGTTGGTAAGCCCATTTTGTGTAGGCAATCTGGTCCATCTTGAGAGTGCATATTGCTGGGGCAATGGTTTAATTAGATCATTTGCCCATGATTCAGTAAGGATAAAGGGGATTATTATGTGCATCTATGCAGTGGGGGGGGGGGGGGGAGTGGCCCGTGTGGGAGGTGGTGCTACAGGCATGTGACTACAGCCTTCATGTGCACACACACATATATACAGGGGACTGGAGAGAGGTCCGGATACCATTGCTTTGACTCTGAGGAAGAGGGTTCGCCCTCGTAACGTGCAAGTCGCATTATATGACGTTTGGACTCTCCGGCTGTCTGGTTCCAGTAGGAGGCCCTCTGGTGGCATCTACCCCTGTTGATGGAGTGTTGTATACGCTTGTATTTTACCTTGCTTTGTGAGTATTTATGATCTTTGTACTCATTTTAATTACATCTTGCCATTGGTAATGCACTAGGTCGGTGCACTCTTCTTTTCTACATTTTAGTCTCAAGAATACCTATTATTCTGAGGAGGGCAGCAAGACTTGTGGTTATTCCCTATTCCAACGGAAGGCTCTGGTTGTGCCACTAAGTGACGGAGCTCCCAAGCGCAGGAGACGGTTTCTGTGAATGCACTGTGAGCTGTAAGGTCTTATATAGACAGGTGTGTGGCTTTCCTAATCAAGTCCAATCAGTATAATCAAACACAGCTGGACTCAAATGAAGGTGTAGAACCATCTCAAGGATGATCAGAAGAAATGGACAGCACCTGAGTTTAATATATGAGTGTCACAGCAAAGGGTCTGAATACTTAGGACCATGAAATATTTCAGTTTTTCTTTTTTAATAAATCTGCAAAAATTTCAGCAATTCTGTGTTTTTCTGTCAATATGGGGTGCTGTGTGTACATTGAGGGAAAAAAATGAACTTAAATGATTTTAGCAAATGGCTGCAATATAACAGAGTGAAAAATTTAAGGGGGTCTGAATACTTTCCGTAACCACTGTACTAGAGCAATTTTTTTTGCACACATAAAAATCTACAGTTTTGGCTATAAAATTACTTACAACCCACACAGAACATCATGTGTTTTCTTAAAGTGGAGGCCTGTTGAATAAAAAGGTAGTTGTAGCAATAATAAAAAAATAAAAAAAAATAAAAAAAAAAACTTGAATAATATTTCCGCAACTGTTGTTAACTATTAAGCGCATATTTTCAGAAACAAAAATTAAATAAAATTTATTTTAGGGCAAACACAATACCCTTTGTTAAATATATAAAATTAGGTTGAGTCAAGTAAATAGATACCAAACATGTAAAGTCTTGAAATCGCATGTGCCCATAAAAAGCTACAGCACCCAAAAATCTCCATAGGCAATGCTTTAAAAACGTTAAAACTGATGAGCTTTTAAGGGCCAACTGTGAGCTCTGGTGTTAGTATTGTTGCTCTCACGCTGGCATGGCAATACCGTGCAATTGCACTTTATGCGTGCGTTTGCAGGTGTGCGCAGGACAAAGTGAGTTACAACTGGCTTTTTTTTTTTTAACACATTTTATTGTATTTAACTTTATTGCCATCACAAGTAGTTGAAAAAAAAAAAAAACGTGATAGCACTGGGCAGGTGACAGGCACTCTATGTAGACATTAGGTGTCTATTAGACTTTTTATTATCGTCTCGCCAGTCATCCAAAGCATCCAACCAAGCACAGATCATGGTTGGTTAGATGCTTCCCTGGCTGTATCAGCTAGGAAATGATAGCTCAGAATCGGGAAGTGAGGAAATCATCATTGCTTCTGGCTTCAGTCACAGCGGAGAAAATCAAGGAATGGATGGGAGATGTGCCGCCTGCACAATAAAAGCGATTGGGTGGCTATACAGCCGCCTGATCGCTTTGTTTACAGCCTGAAACTGGCGGAGGAAAACAAGCACAAGCGGATGGCTGCTACAGTCATCCGCTTGTGCTTGACTCTTTACTCTGGATGTACGTCATATGTCCACAGAGCTGAACTGGTTACATTTCTAAAATCTACTATATACATACACTATATTACCAAAAGTATTGGGATGCCTGCTCTTACACACACACACATGAACTTTAATGCCATTCCAGTCTTAGTCCGTAGGCTTCAATATTGGATTTGCCCACTCTTTGCAGCTATAACTGCTCCAACTCTTCTGGGAAGGCTGTCCACAAGGTTTAGAAGCGAGTCTATGGCAGTGGTTCTCAACCTGGGGGTCAGGACCCCTCTGAGGGTCGAATGACCATTTGCCAGGGGTCACCAAATCCTGGGCTGTTCCTGGAGCCCGCAGCCGCCCACTCAGCCTCTTCACAGCCACCCATTCAGTTCACGGCATGGCTGGGGGGCAGAGACTAGAGGTCAGCTGACTAGTGAGGAATGTGAAGTGGGAGGGGCTGGAGGAGACCCCATCTCCTGATTTCGGCATAGGTGTCACTGCTACGAGACACCACAGAGCTGGAGACACAGTGAAGCCGAAGACACAGTGAGTAAACACTACCTGTGATTAGAGTTGCCATTAAAAGTCCCCCCCCACCAAGGAGTAAGAGAAGGAATAAAAAGAGAATACATGGAAGGGAGAGGAAAAGAGGGGGAGGAACAAAGAAATGGAAAGAATAAGAGAACAAGAAAGAAGGCTAGAGAGATGGATGGGGAAAAAAAACAAGAAATTAGGAGAGAGAGATAATAGGGAAAGAAAGGAGAACAAAGTGGTACATCTTAAAATGTACCATAAGTGTTTTAATACTGTACGAGTGGAAGGGACTCGGGGAGCGCTAAATGTCAAATTACTTATCTTGCTTTGGGTGCTGACAACCCACGCTATGAAAATTATACTGTTAGGGGTCCCCACAACTTGAAATTTTATCAAGGGGTCACGGCCCTTGAAAGGTTGAGAACCACTGGTCTATGGGAATGTTTGACCATTCTTCCAGAAGCGCATTTGTGAGGTCAGGCGCTGATGTGAACGAGAAGGCCTGGCTTGCAGTCTCTGCTCTAATTCACCCCAAAGATGTTCTATCAGGTTGAGGTCAGAACTCTGTGCAGGCCAGCTAAGTTCCTCCACCCCAAACTCACTCATTTATGGACCTGGTTTGTGCACTGGTGCGCAGGCCTGTTGGAACAGGAAGGGGCCATTCCCAAACTGTTCCCACAACAAAGTTGGTTGCACAAAGTTGTCCAGAATGTCTTGGTATGCTGATGCCTTAAGAGTTCCTTTCACTGGAACCAAGGGGCCAAGCCCAACCCCTGAAAAACAACCCCACACAATAATCCCCCTTCCACCAAATGATTTTGATCAGTGCACAAAACAAGGTCCATAAAAAGACATGGATGAGTGAGTTTGGGGTGGAGGAACTTGACTGGCCTGCACACAGAGTCCTGACCTCAACCCAATAGAAAGCTTTGGGATGAATTAGAGAGGAGACTGCGAGCCAGGCCTTCTCGTCCACATCAGTGCCTGACATCACAAATGCGCTTCTGGAAGAATGGTCAAACATTCCTTAGACACACTCCTAAACCTTGTGGACAGCCTTCCCAGAAGAGATGAAGCTGTTAAAGTATCTCACACAAGTGAGTACACCACTCACATTTTTGTAAATATATTATAATTTTTCATGTGACAACACTGAATAAATTACACTTTGCTACAATGTAAAGTAGTGAGTGTACAGCTTGTATAACAGTGTAAAAGTGTTATCCCCTCAAAATAACTCACACAGCCATTAATGTCTGAACCCCTGTCAACAAAAGTGAGTACACCCCTAAGTGAAACTGTCCAAATTGGGCCCAAAGTGTCAATATTTTGCGTGGCCACCATTTTCTTCCAGCACTGCCTCTTGGGCATGTAGTTCAGCAGAGCTTCACAGGTTGCCACTGGAGTACGCTTCCACTCCTCCATGACGTCATCACGGAGCTGGTGGATGTTAGAGACATTGCGCTCCTCCACCTTCCATTTGAGGATGCCCCACAGATGCTCAATAGGGTTTAGGTCTGGAGACATGCTTGGCAAGTCCATTATCTTTTACGCTCAGCTTCTTTAGCAAGGCAGTGGTCATCTTGGAGGTGTGTTTGGGGTCGTCATGTTGGAATACTGCCCTGCGGCCCAGTCTCTGAAATAAGGGGATCATGCTCTGCTTCAGTATGTCACAGTACATGTTGGCAATCATGGTTCCCCCAATGAACTGTAGCTCCCCAGTGCCGGCAGCACTCATGCAGCCCCAGACCATGACACTCACCACCATGATTGACTGTAGGCAAGACACACTTGTCTTTGTACTCCTCACATAGTTACATAGTTAGTCAGGTTGAAAAAAGACACAAGTCCATCCAGTTCAACCATAAAAAAAAAAAAAAAAAAAAAGAAATACCCACACACATATATATATATATATATATATATATATATATATATATATATATATATATTACAATCCCATATACCCAATTCAATACCCACAGTTGATCCAGAGGAAGGCAAAAAAAAAAACCCAGCAGAGCATGATTCAATTTGCTACAGCAGGGGAAAAATTCCTTCCTGATCCCCCGAGAGGCAATCGGATATTCCCCGGATCAACTTTACCTATAAATGTCAGTACCCAGTTATATTATGTACATTTAAGAAAGAATCCAGGCCCTCACCTGGTTGCCGCCACACACGCTTGACACCATCTGAACCAAATAAGTTTATCTTGGTCTCATCATACTACAGGACATGGTTCCAGTAATACAGGTCCTTAGTCTGCTTGTCTTCAGTAAGCTGTTGGCGGGCTTTCTTGTGCATCATCTTTAGAAAAGAGGCTTTCTTCTGGGACGACAGCCATGCAGACCAATTTGATGCAGTGTGCGGCATATGGTCTGAGCACCGACAGGATGACCCCCCCCCTACCCCTTTAACCTCTGCGGCAATGCTGGCGGCACTCATGCGTCCATTTCTCAAAGACAACCACTGGATATGACGCTGAGCACGTGCACGCAACTTCTTTGGTCGACCATGGCAAGGCCTGTTCTGAGTGGAAACTGTCCTGTTAAACCGTTGTATTTTCTTGGCCACTGTCCTGCAGCTCAGTTTCAGGGTCTTGGCAATCTTCTTATAGACTAGGCCATCTTTATGTAGAGCAACAATTATTTTTTCAGATCCACAGAGTTCTTTGCCATGAGGTGCCATGTTGAACTTCCAGTGACCACTAAGAGTGTGAAATCGATAACACCAAATTTAACACACCTGCTCCCCATTCACACCTGAGACCTTGTAACACCAACGAGTTGCATGTAACTAGGCAGGTAAAATAGCTAATTGGGCCCAATTTGGACATTTTCACTCAGGGGTGTACTCACTTTTGTTGCCCACAGTTTAGAAATTGTGTGTGTTGAGTAATTTTGAGGGGACAGCAAATTTACACTGTTATACAAGCTGTACACTCACTACTTTACATTGTAGCAAAGTGCAATTTCTTCAGTGTTTTCACATTAAAACAATATAATATTTAAAAAAATGTGAGGGGTGTACTCACTTTTGTGAGATACTGTATAGTTGCAAATGGTAGGCCAACTCAAAAGTAAACCCTACTGACTAAGACTGGAAAGCCATTAAAGCTTATGTGCGTGTAAAGGCAGGCGTCCCAATACTTTTGGTAATATAGTGCGTCTGTATGAACAAATGCTGTATACCGGTAGATTTCTTTTGAGAGTTAAAACTCAGTTGTGTAATGAAGCTCTCTCCACGAGATCTGTGCAGATCTTCAGTGGGAGAGATCTGGCTCTTTCTGAAACAATTATTTACCCCTAAATTCTTTGGAGAGAAACATGTTTTGGTGCGGATGTTTATGAAAAAATAGAATTACGCAAACCTGACTAATATAAAAACCAAAAACAAATATCAGTAGGGGTTTTATTTATCGTTTTCACATTCCTCTTAAATTAACTACCATACTGGCACAAAACAAATATAAATGTGGACAAATTTGTTGGTATCTCATTAGCTCATTGAAACAATGCTTCATTACTCTTGGAAAGTGATGAAATGAAAATGTACACTTGTATGCATTTGCTATGTAACAGAGTAAAATAAAGCAAACAATGTGTGACTTGTTGGTACCTCTAGAATTTTTTCTTTTTTTTTTATAAAATGTGGAAATGGTGATATTTCAAACACTTTTTTAATACTTTATTTAGGAGGTTAACCAAAGGATTGACAACGGTTTTGCATACATATACTGCATTTTTTCAGGTGGTCATAGCACACATAAGAATCAACAGTCGTTTTACAACTGATTAAGGATTGTTCACCCATCTTTCCCTGGACTGTGTCCAGTACAAGCTTAGCCAGGCGAGTATTAAAGTGATACTATAGGTTCGATATTTTTATTTTTTTTAAACAACAAACATGTCATACTTACCTCCACTGTGCAGTTCGTTTTGCACAGAGCGGCCCCGAAAATCCTCTTCTGGGGTCCCACGGTGGCTCTCTTGGCTCCTCCCTGCATCAGATAACCCCTTTCTGGGAAGAGCTCACCAAAGTGGGTTACCTTGTGGGCGCGCTCCCATGTCCAGCATTCGGCATTCGTAGCCGCCGAATGCAGGACTCGGCGCTGCCCCCCGATGCCCGCGTCATTGGATTTGATTGACAGCAGCGGGAGCCAATGGCTGCGCTGCTATCAATCTATCCAATCAAGAGCCAAGAACCTGTGGAGAGAGCGACGGTGGGATTGTGCCCACAGAAATTTGGGGCTCAGGTAAATAAAATGGGGGGGGGGGGGGCGGATGCATTAAGGTGAAAAAACACGAAACCCCTTTATTCATGGGGAGTTGTGAGACTGGGAGGAAAGAGGAAAATGACACAACCCCTGTATGTAAAGATTGATAGTTCAAATGATAGACAAAAGGGGGAGATTTACTAAAACTGGTACACACAGAATCTTGGACAATAAAACCTAGAAGCTGATTGGTTACTATGCACAACTGCATATTCTGCGTTCACCAGTTTTAGTAAATATTCCTTAAAGAGTCTTCCAATAGATACAAAATGAACTCAATGGTCAAGGTACATTCGTTTCTGATTGCACCATTGATCCCTTTTTGAATGACAGCAGGCTCAACAGAAGACTACCAACGAGGACTCTACTGTTGAAAGAAAAACATAAAAAAAGCCAGACTGAAATGTGATAACATGCATAATGACAAAATTACAAAAACCTTCTTGGACAGATGAGACAAAACAAGAGCTTTTTGCCATGTCACATCAGCTCAATGTTGAGAGACAATTAAAACAATGCATCTAAAGAACAGAACATACTGTGAAACATGGAGGAAGCTTGGTGACGTTTTGGGGTTTGGCCATGTCTGGCACCTTGAATACAGATTATGCAGGGTACAATGAAATCTAAGGACTACCAAAGGAATTCTGTGACAAGATGTACAGCCCAAACTCGGAAAGCTTTCTCGGTTGAAAGTGATGGGTTTTTCAAAAAGATGATGACCCAAAACACACAGCTAAAAGCACCCAAGAATGGCTAATTACAAAACATTGGACTATTCTGAAATGTCTATGAGCCCTGATCCTAATCCTATTGAACATCTATGGAAAGAGTTGAAATATGTCGTTTGGGGAAAACGAGCTTCAAATCTGAAATATCTGGAGCAGTTTGCTCAAGAAGAGTGCAGCAAACTACCGGTTGGGGGGAGCTAAAATCGAATTTCAAGCTGAATAAATTGCATGTGTGCAGTGATTGCTGCTAAAGGTTGGGCAACAAATTATTAGTCTAATAAGAGTCCCATTTTTGTCCACTCTAGTTTCATTTGTTATATTGTTTAAAATATTTTGTGAAATCAAAAGCAAATGCATGGATGCATATTACTTTTTAGGTTTTTAGAAAATTTTGAAGGTTCTTCTTTCAATTTTGATGGGTGCCAAATTTTCCAAATCTGTAATAGCAGAATTGCCTTTGGCGGGGAAAGCTAATAAATCAATTTATACTTTTTCACTTGCAGACCACGCAATAGCCAAAAGAGGACTACAGCGTGGTCGGCTAGATCTGGAAGGGCATCCTCTGTGACCGCTGTGTCCTCTGGACATAGATGATCACAGATCGGGGTAAAGGGCCAATTAGAGCGGCCTTTTTACCATGCAATTAGCTGTGTTCCATCACAGCCAATCACATGTAAACAGACTTACCGGTTATCAGCAGTCCTTTCCTCACGCGCTGTGTCTGTGTGAGGAAAGAAGAGCTCATAACCGGCAAGGCTCAGTACGCAACACTGTGCCCATATAAAAAATAAATAAAAAAATTCACACGAAGGGAGATAGGCCGTCAGTATGTCAGGGTTGCTCAATTTCCAGAGATCTCAATCAATATTATATATATATATATATATATATATATATATATTATATATAAATAAATAAATAATTTACTTTGTGGACTATAACTTTCCTACAGACTAAAACAGGTATAGGCAACCCTTTAAACACAGTGAGCCCAAAAACTTTTTTTTAAACATAAAAAACTAAACGGAGCCAGCTACAGTACATAAAAAAATTCAACTTGACACTTTCAATCATGGAATGGAATCTAACTAGAAAATGCTGTAAAATTACGAGAATAGTAATAAATAAATATTGAGCTCTGCACCTTCATATCTCCGATAACACCAATCCCTGCACCTTCACAACCCACATCTAGCACATTCTGGCACCTTAATTCTAGCACCTTCACATTTTAGACCACTACCAATTCATGCAGCATCACACCTAAAATCAGCTCCAATTCCTACACCTTCACACCTCAGATTAACCCCAATTTCTTCACCTTCACACCAGTCCCCAATTCCAGCACTTTTTCACCCCAGATCAGTCACAATTCCTGAACCTTTAAACTTCAGATCAGCCCCAATTTCTGTACCTTCACACCAGATAAACGCCAGTTCCTCTGTACCTTCAGACCCCGGATCATCCCAATAACTGCACCTTCAGCCCTAATTTCTGCACCTGTAAATTAGTAGTTCCCAATAGCTAACATGGTTAGGAATGCAGGGCATAGCAGTGTTCAGCAAGGTGGAGGATGTGGTCAGCAGGGCAGAGGACTGGGGTCAGTGGGGTAGTGCACAAGGGTCAGTGAGGCAGAGTACAGAGGTCAGTGGGGCAAATAATGTGGTCAGCAGAACAGTGTACAGGAGCAGCATATAGGGGGTCACTGTTGGAAGGGCACAAAGCAGAGGTCATCCTCCCAAAACAGCACCTAGCTGAGATAAGATTTTACAGACACAGCCTCCATCTGCACAGTGTGTAGCTGGCTAATGCAGCTTTGCTGCTGTTTTGAGCTAGAGATTTCACAGGTCAGAACAGCAACATAGCAGGCAGATGGAGGGTGTATCTGTAAAATAATCAGATTTTAGCTATGTGCTGTGCATGAGGACAAGATCTTCTGAGTGCCCTGGGTGGGGATGGGAGGAGCAGCTAAGCAGGCTGGGCACAGCATCCTTCGAAGTAGGGGGGTGCAATATGCTCTATATGCGGCTGAACATTAGGAACCATGTCGGCCAAATGAATGCAAGCCGAATGAGGTGGGTGGAACCGGAGGCAGGAAATAGGTAGCTGTGCTCCTCCTTGTGTAGCCAGCTGCAAGAATCAGACGGCTAGCTATTTGGGTGTCCAAGCCTTCGTGTGCCATCCTAAATGCAGCCACGTGCATGTCTGGCACGCGTGTCGGGGGTTGTCAACCCCCTGAATCTAAATAATAAACACTGATTTAGGTTATTTTCATCAAAGGAATGTAGCAGAATACAGTTTGTCCTAAATTTACGAAGAAAGACTTTTTGCAAATTTTTTATAATGGAGATGAAGAAAAAGTACCAGTTACTTACCGGTAATGGTCTTTCTGGTAAGTCTTCCAGGACGGCACAATGAGAGATGACTAGTCCACCTGACAGGAAACACAATCAATCAAAGAGGTTAAAAATCCCACCCCTCCCTGTGCTCCTCAGTTTGTGAAAAAGTACTCCACACTAGTGCACGAGAGTGAAAACAACATACCACAACAACTCTATATATATATATATATATATATATATATATATATATATATATATATATATATACTTAACCAGAGCGGTGGGAAGTAGGCCTGCCGTCCTGGAAGACTTACCAGAAAGACCATTACCGGTAAGTAACTGGTACTTTTCTCAAGACGTCTTCCAGGACGGCACAATGAGAGAGAAGCAAGTAATTTGCAGGCCTACCTTAGGGTGGGACGACCGCTTGCAGGACCTTCCTACCAAATGAGAGGTCCTGAGGCGACAGCAACTCCACTCTATAATGCTTCAAAAAAGTGTTCTGGCTTGACCATGTCGCAGCTTGGCAGATTTGTTCGACCGAAGCTCCGGCCCTTTCTGCCCAGGAGGTCGCCAGAGACCGAGTGGAATGTGCTTTAACCTTCGGGGCTGTCTTAGCAGCCTGGTCATAAGCTAGGGAGATTGCTTGTTTTATCCACCTAGCTATGGTTACTCTAGAAGCCTGTTGGCCCTTTTTCTGACCAGAAAAATTAATAAATAAGTGGCTGGATTTTCTGAAAATGCTAACTCTATCCAAATAAGAAAGCAGACATCGTCTGACATCCAAACAATGAAAGGAAGCCTCCCTTTCATTCTGGGGATTGGAACAAAAAGAAGGGAGTATTATTTCCTGTGTTCTATGAAATTTTGATACTACCTTGGGAAGGTACAGGGGGTCCTGCCTGAGAACAGCCCTGTCCTCAAATAAACGAAAAAACGGCTCTTTAATTGACAGAGCCTGCATATCACCTACTCTTTTGGCTGTCGTTATCGCCAGCAGAAAGGTAAACTTAACTGTGAGAAGTTTAATAGAAATATTGTCTAAAGGCTCGAACGGAGCCTTAGTTAACTGTTCTAGAACCAAGGAGAGATCCCAGGGTGGAACCCTAGAGATCTGTACTGGAGACATTCTGTCCCTAGCTGACAAGAATCTTTTAATCAACGGGTCCTGGGACAATCTTCTGTCCAGGAAGTAAGATAAGGCTGCTACCTGAACTCTTAGTGTCTTGGTAGCCAGCCCCAGATCAACTCCATCCTGGAGAAATTCCAGAATGACCGAAGTTTCCTGTTGGGAAACCTCTCTCTCTGAACACCAGCGAGAGAAGACCCCCCACACCTTAGCATAAATCCGCCTGGTGACCTCCTTTCTACTAGAGAGGAGAGTGGTGATCACTCTCTCTGAACAGCCCTTCTCCCGCAGGTTCTGCCTTTCAAGCACCAGGCCGTCAGTTTGAAGAAGCTGGGCTCTGGGTGGAAGACCGGACCCTGAAGAAGGTCTGACCGAACTGGTAGATGGAGAGGGGGAGCTACAGACCAGTTCTCCAGAGTGGGAAACCAGGCTCTCTTGGGCCACCAGGGGGTGACCAAAATGAGACAGCATTCTGAGAGGTCCAGCTTCTGCAGGATCCTCGGAATCAGACTCAGAGGGGGAAAGGCATAGGCCAGATGAAAACTCCACACCTGGGCCAGCGCATCCACTCCCTCTGAGCCCCATTCCCGGGTCAGGGAAAAGAACCTCTTTAGCTTTTTGTTTTCCCTGCGGGCGAAGAGGTCTATCTCCGGATTGCCGAACCGTTGGCACACCAGATCGAACACCTCTGTGTTCAACTCCCATTCTCCCTGGAGAATCGGGTGGCGACTTAAAAAGTCCGCCTCTACGTTGTGAACCCCTTTTATGTGAACCGCTGTGATAGAGGGAATCCGGAGCTCTGCCCAGCTCAGGATCTCCAGAGACAAAGCCAGAAGGGTACGCGACCTGGTGCCTCCCTGATGGTTCAGGAATGCCACTGTGGTGGCATTGTCGGATAGAATCTGGACCTCTCGGCCCCTGACTCTCTCCTTGAAGGCCTTTAGAGCCTCCCGGACCGCCAACAATTCCCGGAGGTTTGAGGAGGCGCCCCTCTGACCTCGGTTCCAGGAACCCTGAGCTCTGAGCTCGTCTAAGTGAGCCCCCCAACCCCAGGCGCTTGCGTCTGTGGTTATCCTGAGAGGGTTGGACTGACTCCACAGACGACCCACCAGTAAATTCTGAGGAAGGAGCCACCACCTCAGAGATTCCTTTGCCACAACTGGGATGGGGACCCTGTAGTCTAGAGATTCCCTTGATCCGTCCCAAGAGGATAGAAGGAATTCTTGGAGAGGTCTGGAGTGGAGCTGAGCCCACGGCACCGCTGGGATGCAAGAGGTCATTAGACCCAGGACCCGCATGATGCTTCTGAAGGAGGATTCCTCTGCCTCCAACATAGACCTGACCGTTGTCATAAGACCTTGGACCTTGTCCTGGGGTAAAACAAGTTTTCTTTCTAAGGAATCCACTAGGAATCCCAAGTAAACTTTCTTCTGTTCTGGGACCATCGAGGATTTTTCTTTGTTGATGATCCACCCCAGGCTTTCCAAGGTGCTCACGACCCTGGCCAGGTCTGCAAGAAGGAGATCTCGACTCTGATTGTAGAGAAAGAAGCAGATCATCGAGGTAGGGGACTACTGCTATACCCTGCAGGTGCAGGTAAGCAATCACCTCCGCCATGATCTTTGTAAAGACTCTTGGACTGGATGACAGTCCGAAGGGAAGCGCAGCAAACTGCCAATGCTGCACTCCCTGGGCGGAAGTGATTGCAAACCTGAGGAAGGCCTGATGTGCTGGGAATATCGGGACGTGTAGATAGGCGTCCTTTAGGTCTATGGTCACCATGAACACCCCCCTCAGAAGAAGCTTCCTGAGAGTGTACACGCTCTCCATCCGAAACCTCTTGCGACGCAGATAAGCGTTCAAGGGTCTCAAGTTTATTATAAGCCGATGCTTCCCTGACGGCTTTGGAACAACGAAAACGTGGGAATAGAAGCCCAAACCTTGTTGTTCTGTA
The DNA here is from genome assembly GCA_029206835.1 of Rana muscosa. Taxonomy (NCBI): domain Eukaryota; kingdom Metazoa; phylum Chordata; class Amphibia; order Anura; family Ranidae; genus Rana; species Rana muscosa. The sequence continues at coordinate 858,819,907 of CM055117.1, forward strand.
GGTACCGGGATAACTACTCCCTGCCTTTCCAGTTCTGAGACATTCTGTACCAGACCTGCAGCTTTTAAGGGGTCCCTGGGTAGATGTGTTACCAGAAACTTCGGGGGAGGGGAGTGAAGGAACTCTAGCTTGTAGCCCTCTTTTAAGATTTGGAGGACATGGGGGCTCTGAGATATGCTTTCCCACCTGGGGAGAAACTGGGAAAGCCTTCCCCCTACCCTTACGTCACTTAGAGTTCTTGTCATTAGGCTTTTGGCTGGAGAAAAGGATACCTCCCTTCTGTTTGTCCTTGCCAGCACTCCACCTCCTAGTATTGACAGGTCTTTTGTCTGAAGACCGGTTCTTACCCTGGGGGCCTCGAAAAAATCTCCTTTTTTCCTTTTTAGGTTTGGTAGGAAACTTCTTACCCTTTTCGGTGGACCTGGACAGGGCTTGGTCAAGTCCTGTACCGAAAAGAAGGGAGCCCTCAAATGGGAGACCACATAAACGGGTCTTGGATGCACTATCACCATCCCAGGTTTTGACCCATACAGCTCTTCTAGCAGAGTTTAAGAGGGCTCCAGTCTTTGCGGTGGTTCTTACGGTTTCCACCGCTGCGTCCGCTAGGTACGCCACCGCGCTACCTATTAGCTGCAACGACTCCAAGACTTCCTTGGATTTGGAAGTGCCTGAAACATGATCCGTTAATTTTGAGATCCATGCATCTGCATTCCTGGCTACGCATGCTGAAGCCAGCGCCGGGCTCATGGCTGCCGCATTGGCTTCCCAGGCCCTCCGCAAGGTATTTTCAGCACGCCGGTCCATCTGATCTTTGAGGTTACCAGTATCCTCAAAAGGAGAGGTCAGACTGTTTGGATACCTGGGCTAAGGAAGCATCCAATCTGGGTGTTTTGAAGAACCTATCTTCATCTTCCTCCTTGAAAGGGCACCTACGTTTCCACGTTTTTGGTCTTAAAAGCTTCCTTTCAGGATCCTTCCATTCTTGAAGGATAATGTCCTTCAGTGCCTGGTGGACGGGGAAGGTTCTGGGTTGAGACTTCAACAAACCCTGATACATTCTATCCTGTGCGGAAACCTGTTCCGCAGGCTTCTGGATCTCCTCAGAAGCATAAATTGCCCCAAGGAGGCCCTCCATATCATCGGCCGAGAAGATGTGCCTTCCTGGCCTGGAGCCCTCTTCCTCGTCCTCTGCCTGACTATCCACCAGACCCTCATCAGATACTTCTCGATCGGAGATATCTGAATCCTCCTCCAGCTCCGAACCCTGTGAAGGTAGGGATTTTAGAGGCTGCGGGCGTCTTTTAACCACCCTGGGAGTCAAAGAACTCTCCTGAGAGGAAGAGCCCCCCCCACTTGTCTGAGGTTCTGGTTCCCTAGACCTGAGTGAGGATTGAAACTCCTTAAGCGTAGTTAGCATCTGGGTCTGGACAGACAGGAAGTCTTTCATGACCTGAGATGTTTCTTTTCCAGCCAATTTCTGAATGCATTTAAAGCAGAAAGGTCTGGAATAGTCTGGAGGCAACCTATCGTTGCAGTAGCCACATCTTTTGATGCGAGCAGGGGCTTTAGAGGGACGGCTGGTAGACCCCTGGGCAGTGACGTCCCCTCCTGCAGAAAAAACAAATATACACAGGGAATTTTTTAGTACCAAACACCCCTGTGCAGAGCAAAAAAAGGGGGAAGAGTCGGGGTACCTCCCCCATCATAACCCCTGCTGGCTGGGTAGGACTCACCTCCTGTGGCCTCCTCTGTAGCCTTGGCCGTACCGGGCCTTTCCTCATGCTCCATGCGCCGTCCGGGCTCGAACCGTGTCGCTAAGAGCAAACAGGAGGAATGGGCGCCTCTTTTCCTGGCATCTTTATAGTGGAAGCTGGCTGAAAAGACGCCGGCCGTCGCCATCTTGCCGTAGACCGGAAACCGGAAGTGGCGCGGCGCGCGGTGACGTCATTCCGGGCGCTAGAGGAGGAAATCAATGAGTCCTCCAGGCCATGGGAAAATGGCGCCGCACATGCCTGAGCGGCGCCAATAGCCAGAACAGCGCTTCCCAGCTGGGTTCACCACCGCATCTGCGGGAGACCTGCCAGCCCCCCCTCCGAAGTGGACACCCACCAGGTAGGGAGGAAAAAAGAGGAAACATTTGGCCCCTGAAGCTTCCAGGTACCCTGTACCTTAGGGCTTCAGAAAACTCAGGGGGTTCTTCAAGGCTATTCCTTCCCCCCTGAGTATGTTACAACAAAAGGGGGACCCCCCAGGAAGGATGAGCCCGTCCTGCTAGGTCCAGAGGCTTCCTAAGCGTTCGACCTAGGTCCCAGGGGGAGACCTCCAGCATCAGGCCTTTAGGTCTTTAGAAAATAACAAACGGTTTCGCTGTGGGGAAACACAATCAAAAACTGAGGAGCACAGGGAGGGGTGGGGTTTTTAACCTCTTTGATTGATTGTGTTTCCTGTCAGGTGGACTAGTCATCTCTCATTGTGCCGTCCTGGAAGACGTCTTGAGAAAACACCCTTTTCCCCAAATTTTCGATCTTCTCTTTTATTTAGCAAAAAATTAAAAACCCAGCTGTGATTAAAAACCACCAAAAGAAAGCTCTATTTGTTTGGGGAAAAAAAATGATAAAATGTATGGGTACAGCGTTGCATGACCACGCAATTGTCATTCAAAGTGTGACAGCGCTGAAAGCTGAACATTGGCCTGGGTAGGAAGGGGGTGAAGGTGCACAGTATTGAAGTGGCTAATTTTGCTTGCTCAAAATGTTTGGTGGCTCCTAGCAAGCTACACATGATTCCTTGTGCGTCACATTTGATAAATATTTTGCTGTAATCACTGACTGTAGTAAAACGCAGCCAGAACACTCAGCGCATGGTGCTTTATGCACTGAACAGCTTTATTAAACAAAGAAAATACAAAATACACAACGCATAACTGAAAACAGACAGACATACAATGTGAACAAGAGAGACTGCCCAAAACAGTCAAATCTAGATTCATATGCGCCAAGTCATCTTTGGGAAAGAAAGCAGATTTACATGAATCAGAATTTTGCCAATTCCAATTCACAGATTGAGCTACTTGCCTACTTTCACTCCACAAGGCTAAAATAATTTGTGATCAGAAAATTTCAAATAGTAAAAATTTGATTTTATATTAGAATTAAGAGCTTTAAAATGGCTTTGATAAGCACGACAGCATATCATAAATAGCCATTCATTTAAACAAAAGGACAACATGCTTGTAATAAGGAGGGAGTCTTACTGAACTTGTTAGTTGTAAGGGAACAGGAGGGGAGGGGAAAAGTATTCTGGATTAGGGTTCTGTATGTGGGAGAAAAGAGGCAGCGGAGCGTGGGCTGAGGGCCATCTGAAAGCAACATTAGCCTCTGTGATTAGAGCAGCAGGGATGACTAGTCGACCGAAAGATATCTGCCTTTGTTGTTAGGGTGGGGCGGAAAATTTGCATTTATATAAATTACTTTCACTCTAACAGGATTGGCAGAGAATTTTTAATACATGGGCAATATGACAACTGAAAAGGGTGCAGATAACATTTGTCTAAGATTATGAAGCTGCTTTGAGACGGCAGTAAGCTGCCCAATGCCTTAATAACTTGAAAGCTTATTGACAGTTGGTGCTTAATTACCAAAGTTTACGAAAACAATTCAATAAAAGTACACACTGGTAATTTAATAAAAAGGAAAATCATATGCCAATTGTGCTGACACTTAAAAACACAAGTATCTTGGAGTTTACACACACCTTAATGTTGCACATATGCTCAAACAGTAAATTTGTCTTATTTGCTCCTTTAGGCCTCATGCCCACGGGCGTTTTTTCAGCCGCGTTTTTGAGCGTTTTTTACAGCTTAAAAACGCCTGTCCATGTTAGTCTATAGCTTCATGTCCACCTAGGCGTTTTTGAGCTGTAAAGAGCATAGGCGTTTGTAAGCTGTAAAAAAAACCCAGGGCCTCAGCATCAGAATTAGGCAGAAAAAAACGCGAGCGTCAAAAAACGCGCAAAAACGCGCACTAACGCGCAAAAAACGCGCACTAACGCGCGGTCGCGTTTTTAGCTCCGACGGGTTTTTTTTTTTTTTTTAAATAAAAAAATAAAAAAATATTTACAATAACATGGACAGGCGTTTTTAAGCTGCAAAAAACGCAGCTGTAAAAACGCCAGTGGGCATGAGGCCTTATGGTCTGAAATATACCATTGAAAGTTGTATTATATATTCAACAGTGCTTCTGCGTGGTTATCAATTAGTGCCGGTTCATACTGGGGCTACCTGTCAGGCGACTTAGTCGCCTGACAAGTCGCGCTCCATGCAGTGCAATAGAAATGTTCTATTAGGAGCGACTCAAGTCGCTCCGACTTAGAAAAGGGTTCCTGTACTACATGGGGGCGACTTCGGAGCGGCTTGCATTGACTTCTATTAAAAAAGTTGTTTGCAAGCCGCGCTGAGGTCACGCTGTGCGGGGTGGCTTCAGAGTCGGACGACTTTGCCGGTTCACACTGGGACGGCTTCAGTGTTGTTCCCTGCTATCTTTCTAGACTACAATAAGTCTCCCCCTCTTATGGAGAGCAGCGGGGGGTGTTTTTGTAGTCCTAACAGTCCCCTTCCTAGGGTGACAATGCTGCTCATTACGATTGTCATCTCAGGACAGGATTGTGTTAATGGCAAAATTACCAGGTTAAAATATAGGGAAAAAAATAAAAAACGATTGCAGCCACTACATCTAAGGACTGGTACGCTGCAATATAATCTACCAATTTTTGCTCTTGAGTTTAGAGCACTGGAAAATGTAAATCTGCAAAGTTACCACATGATTTGAACAAAAAAATTAAATACAAAATGGCAAAGTTTAATATTCTAGCATAATGAAAAGTTAATTAACCACATCAATTAGCATTCCAGAACACTAAACCATACAGAACAGTAAAGGTCTTAAATATCAATATTACTGCATATAACTTCTGGCTTCAATAAATTAAAGTGCAAGATAATCAGTTGTGCAACACTGCGTCTTTACACACACTAAATTATACATAACACATACATACACACACACACACACATACTAGGGATGCAGCCAAACAGTTGAGCCCTTAATGGTAAGACTGGCACAGTTCACCTCAATTGCTCTTTCAGTTTGATATGCAGTGTGTGTGACTGCTCCTGTGAGGCATTGTTCTACATACAGCAAAGCATATGCTGGACACATGTCATTAGTTGACAGCATCTACTGATCTTTTGGTTCATTGGAAAACATGCTTTGGAATGTTTCCATTGAGGTGGTAAAAGGCTGGGTTGGTGAAAGCCTTACAGCATAGAGCTCTGTACACATCTATGTTTTTATTTGCACCACTATGCTCTGACAAGCAGGGTTGGTGGCTCTAAAAAAAAAACTCAACAGTTCATGACAACGCTCACTGAACCAGAAGAGAGGGGGAGGTTGATGAGGTAAGAGGTTCTTGTAGTAGTGACAAAGACTAGTTTTGTTTCACAGCAGGGATAGATGAAGAATAAAAATCGGTCACCATTTGGACTGAGATCAGCCTTCTCCACCATTTTAGATTTTTTTGGGGCAAGAAAAATAATAATTTGGGGGGTGGGAGAATTGCCAACGTACATATTATATATATATATATATATATATATATATATATACTCGAGTATAAGCCGAGATTTTCAGCCTTTTTTGGGGCTGAAAGTCCCCCCCTCGGCTTATACTCCAGTCATAGAAATTTTTACGTTGTAAATATTACCTGTAAAGAAGTTGCGGCTGCGGCGTCCATCGTTCAAATTCCGCGGTCTTTTCCTGTTCCTTCCTTGATAGGCGAGTCTCAGCAGACACTCTCCGCCTATCACGAACGTTCTCTCATCCTCAGTTTTCCAGCAGACGTCTGTGATTGGCGGAACACACAACACAGTGTCTGCTGGGAAAACTGAGGATGAGAGAATGATCGTGATAGGTGGAGAGTGTCTGCTGAGACTCGCCTATCAAGGAAGGAACAGGAAGAGACCGCGGAATTTGAACGATGGACGCCGCAGCCGCAACTTCTTTACAGGTAATATTTACAATGTAAAATAGGGAACAGCGAGCTAGGGAACAGTGGGGCATCGGCTTATACTCGAGTCAGTAAGGTTTCCCAGTTTTTTTGGCAACATTAGGTACCTCGGCTTATACTCGAGTATATACGGTATTTTTTTTTTTTTTATAAAAATACAGGCCCTCCTAATAAACTCCACAGCACAAAAAAGATCAGGCAAATGCTAAGTTACTGCAATTAGCTCTGCGCTTGTATATAGGAAGCAGGAAAAAGCTCTCTGCTCTTTCAGTAAAATACACAGCAGTTTGAAAACCACTAATATGAGCAGAAAAGCCCAACATTTTCAGCTTGTAACCTCGAGTCACTATGCTGTGGACACGCTCATCTGTAATTTTCATCTGCAAAACTTTGACGCCCTGCAGAAGTGGAATGGACCCCAGGCTTGAAGGACTTTAGGGTCCATGGGTTTTTTCAGAAATCGGTATGCGACTTGGGCTTGGATCTCAAGGTCCGGGACTGGTAAAAGGAATGCTTCTTGGAAGAGGATGGAGCAGCGGATTTCTGAACCATAGGCTTTGACTTCTTAAGTGATAACAGGGTACTTTTAGCCACCATCACATTCTGTATGTATTCATCCAAACCAGGACAACGCAAACGTTCCTGTTGAAAAGGTCAACGTTCCACATGCTTCTTGCAGGATAACTTCGCTAACCAACACTTCAGCCGTAAGATTCAAAGACAAATAAGTTGTTGAATGTAGTCCTTCAAGGCATCCACTGAAGTGGAGTACACGTGGGAAATCTACCACATTTCTTCTTGTTTCGGGATCTCCACTAGTAGGATCCCACTCTCTCATCATACCACAGGCTCATAATCTGGTAATCTCTGGTAAAACTACAGATATAGGGGAGGCTTGCCCAACCCCTATTTTTTTAACCAATTAGGATTACGAATACCACCTATATGACCCTAAAGATAGGAAGTCCCCAAAGAGAGTACAACATTGTAGGTACAGTGTTGGCCAGTACTACAGAGGAAAAACATTTGGGGGTACTTAGATTGATTGCACAATGAGAAAACAGTGTGATCAGGCAGTGGGAAAATTGAATAGAATTCTAGGATGCATCACTAGAGGGAACACCAGCAAGAGGAGGGAGGGAGGTCCCGATTCCCCTATTCATGCCTCTTGAAATTTTTCACATTTTGTCACTTTACAACCATAAAAACGTAAATGTATTTTATGTGAAAGACCCAAACACAAAGTAGCACATAATTGTCAAGTGGAAAAAAAAATAAAAAATTAGATAGATAGATAGAGATATCTATCTATCTATCTAATAGATATAAATGTATCTATCTATCTATCTATATGTGTACGTATGGTTTTCAAAAAAGTTTACAAATAAATATGTGAAAAAAGTTGTGTGCATTTGTAAATTCAGCCCCTGTGTCAATACTGTGTGGAACCACCGTCTCTCCAATTACAGCTGCAAGTCTTTTTGGGGATGTCTCTACCAGCTTTGCACATCTAGAGTGAAATTTTTGCCCATTCTTCTTTGCAAAATAGTTCCCATAGGCCTCTTGGCTGCTTCTCTGATTAATGCTCTCCTTGCCTGGCCTGTCAGTTTAGGTAAACGGGCCATGTCTTGGTAGGTGGTAGGTTTGCAGTTGTGCCATACTCTTTCCATTTTCGGATAATGGCTTGAACAATGTTCAAAGCTTGGGATTTTTTTTTTTTTTTTCTTATAACCTAACCCTGCTTTAAACTTCCCCACAACTTTATCTCTGACCTGTCTGGTGTGTTCCTTGACTTTGAAGAAGTGGAAGCTGAGAAGTAGACTTATCTGGATTTTAATGCATATGTATTATTGCAAATGTATATTATTGCATGTTCAAGCTAGCCAATGACTTTTATGCAAAAATTTGCTTGAAATTATAAACGTGTAGAACAGTGTGCAAAGGGTTCATTCAGATGTTTTTAGTGCCAACATTTGGTCACACCCCTTTAGCACCTGGAGTGTTTATTTTTATACTATAAATACACACGCATACACACATGCTGGACAGAGGGATTCGTTTGATGAAGTGGGCCAGCATGAACATGTATTGCAGCATATAAACCAAAAATCAAAATTTTTAAGCAATATTTTGCTCAAAATTTGCAATGTGTGCAAAAAGTTATTTAGGAATTTTCAGTGTCAACTTATGGTTATCCTTTAAACATTTCATATGTTATATATACCTAATCCATTTTATTCAAGCACAAACATCTGTTTGTATCAACCCTTGGAGTACCTGGTTCTCGGTAACAAAAGAATCGGTTTTGTCTAGAGACAGTGTTGGGGGTCTGGATTGAGACTGGGCAAATGGAACTGCCATGAAAAAAAAAGCTCCCATCAGGCCTACTGCTCTCAAATAAAAGCAAAGTTTGATGACGCCTGAGCTGAAGAGCTGGAATCTGAGACTAGGTTTTTCCTGAGGAAGAAATGCTTTGGCCCAAGTGTCCAACACTAGACCCCAGATTCTACAAAAGAGATTAGTGGCAAATTATAATGTTTTAGTATGAAACTGAACTGATGAAAAATCTGGACAATTAAAAGACACATTATCCAACAGAGCCTGCGCCCTTAACAGAAGAGTTCACCTAGATATCTCAACGGTTATTACACAAGAGCTTAGGAGTACAAACGCTGGAGCCAGCACCTTGGTAAATATCAGTCAGATGTAAATGAGAGGCTGAAAAGTAAAACCATGAACTGATAAAAGCAGGGCCCCACAGAAAAGAAATTGCTGGTGTGCTGGAAGGAACCATGAAGGAAAGCACCAGTAGAGGTCCACAGAAGCCAAGATGTCTCCATGGTGAAGCGATTTGGTGGATTCTTGTGGAATTTCTGGACCAATTAAAGACATTCAGGTTGAGGGAAGGGAGAAAAAAAAAAAAGGAACATTTCTCAGACTAGAGAAGTTGCGCTCGTCGCCAAAAGCATCCTTGAATATTCGATCACAAGCCAGTTTGGAGAGACAACATCCCTCGAAGGCCACATGCTTTAAACGCTTCTTACACAAAAGTTCCTGCAGTCCAGCACTTTAACTAAAGTGCCTGATGCATGTGTATTGACATGAGACCCATAAAGAGATGCTGAGAAGCTTTCGCCAGACCATCAAAAGGGAAATTCAAAAGTTATGATTAGTTCTTTGTATTCTATAAATCATGGAATCAACCACAGCAAGGATAAAAAAAATCTCAAAGGGATGGAATGACAGTAAAGTCACTGCAAAATCGGGCGAGGGGCAGGGCTGCCTGAGAGAACATGCTTCTATAGAGGACTTGCAACCGCTTATTGGTTGTTTGACTTGGTGATCCTACCATATATAGAAGGATGACTGAATGTTGAGGAAAAACCTTGTGGCTTCATTCTACAAAAATTAAGGCCAGAGAGGGTGGAATCAATGGCTCTTGCTCTGACTACCAAGTTAATAGGAGCCCAACCTCTTTTTGCTCTGGTGTATTAGCCACAAACTGAAAATCTGTCTGAAAAGATTTTTCTTCCAGAAACAGCATAGAGGCCATATCTTATAGTGTATCTGCAAAGGGGTCCACGACTGAACCAATGAAGTCTAGAATGTCTATTGCCAGATTTAGCAGGGGAGGGGGGAATGGAAACGTTAGACCCCTGAGTCAGAGTGATCCTTCTCACAAGACTCAGGGTTACAATATGTACAAGAAGAAAGAAGTCATGTAATAAAAGGTGTGCTTCCACTTCCCAGCCATCCAAAAATTTCCCAGATGTACTCGGCCAATGAGCTCTGTGACCAAGGTCCACTTCGGGTGGCCTGAGGTAGTCTGACATGTCTCTGACCAATGCTGTGTCAACTAAAAGTACTTCTAGATTGCCCTGTATGCACTGGGAAGCTGCCAGAGAGCATGAAGAATAAGCAGATGCGAGTATGATAGCTCTGCCCCCAGCCATGACATTATAAAGCCTGGAAAAATAGCAAGAGCATGAAAAATAAGTAAAGATAGCTGCAGTACATTATACCAGGCTCAGCCGCCGCACAAAAAACATACAGCATAGTGGTGTAGTGGTTAGCATTTTCACCGAGCAGCAAAAGGGTCGCTGGTTCGAATCCCGACCACGACACCATCTGCCTGGAGTTTGCATGTTCTCCCTGTGTCTGCGTGGGTTTCCTCCGGGTACTCCGGTTTCCTCCCACACGCCAAAGACATGCTGGTAGGTTAATTGGATTTTGTCCAAATTGGCCCAGTATATATATGTGTACATATAATTGTACGAATGTGTGTCCCAAGCTAAATGACCGCACCAGCCAGAAAAACACTGGCTGCAAAAAGCGCATTGAGGCAGTTCAGTTCGCATTTGTAGCGCTATACAAGTCATTCATTCATCAAAACGCTTTACACAATAAAAAGGGAGGGTTCCCAAACCTGCCACAGAAATAAGACAGGAAGCAATGGAGACTGCAGCACATAAAACAGTAATCAGCCATTGCACATGGCATTAAAAAAAGGCACCCAAGAGTAATAAAAAGTCCCTCACCCCCAACACAGTAGGGATAGGCTGCTGCAGCTCACAAAGAATACTGGCCTGACTTGTAGCAGCATCTTGTAAAGCTGAACACAGTAATTCCAGGCTGTGGCAGAGTGAACACCAGCATACTTAATGAACTGGAAAAACCTGCACTTGTTGGCTGACTGAAGAAACTTCTAAGAATTCAGGGCTGTGGCAGACAGAACACCAGTATACTTAATGAACTAATGAAACCTGCTCTCATTTGCTGACTGGAGAGACTTTCAGGATTTTAGTGTAGGGCTTGATTCTACCAGCAGCTGTTGATAGAAGAAAAAATGAATAAAAAAAATCAGCTGTAGAAAAATATGTGTCGACTCTCCTGAGCACACAAGCAAAAAAAACTGAGGGTTGCCATTGTCCCCTTCTCCCGTAGGTGGCAGTATAACACGAAGGCAAATTACTTTTTGTGTCTCTCAATTGACGAGTAAGAAAACACTTGCAAGAACCGTTGGTACTGGAGTAAGAGGCTGCTTTATCAAATCAAGAGCTGCAAATGAGGGCTGAAACAACTAATCAACATAATCGTCAACAATTTTTATTATTGATTAGTTGGTCAGCATACAGAATGATTTGTTTACACATCAGTATGAGCGGTGTACTGAGCTGTATGTGTGATGCACCATGTATAGACATGTATGAACAATGTACTAAGCTGTATATGTGCTGCACTGTGTACACGTCAGTATACACAGTACAGCAGAAATATAGTTCATACTGTACATGTCAATATACACAGTGCATCGCACATGGCTCGGTACACTGTTACTACGTGTCAGTAAGTGCCTGAAAACTTGTGAATGTGAGAGGCGTAATGCTAAATGGACATGTAGTCCTAGGCAGGAGAAGGAGGCGATTTAAAGCAATTATAAAAGGTAGAAGTTTTTTTTACCTTAATGCCTTTTATGCATTGGGGTTAAAAAAAAAAAAAAAAATAGGATTTTTATAACAGCTTACCTGTAAAATCCTTTTCTTGGAGTACATCACGGGACACAGAGCGACATAGTCATTACTAATGGGTTATATAGATACCGTCAGGTGCTGGCACTGGCAACTTTCAAAACCGGAAGTACCCTCCCCTATATAAGCCCCTCCCATCCGGGAGCACCTCAGTTTTGTAGCAAAGCAATAAGTGTCCCTAAAGAGGGGCGGGAGCTCTGTGTCCCGTGATGTACTCCAAGAAAAGGATTTTACAGGTAAGCTGTTATAAAAATCCTATTTTCTTTCTCGTACATCACGGGACACAGAGCGACATAGTCATTACTAATGGGATGTCCTAAAGCAATGCCAAATGAGGGGGGGGATACACCATATATAAGCTGAGCGCTATCAGACATGAGGATCTTTTGCGGCCTGCAACACACTGCGCCCAAAGGCGACATCCTCCTGACTTCTAACGTCCACCTGGTAGGACCTAGTAAACGTGTGTACCGAAGACCATGTTGCGGCCTTACAGATTTGAGCCAGGGAGGCCTGGTGATGCACTGCCCATGAAGTTCCAACTGCTCTCGTGGAGTGCGCTCTAACTTTGAACGGAGGCGGTCTCCTTCTCAAGCCATAAGCTTGCATAATGACCTGTCGAATCCACTTGGCTAAAGTAGACTTTGACGCTGCCTGACCCTTTCTGGGGCCTTCCGGCAGAATAAACAAAGTATCCGTTCTGCGAATCTGAGCAGTGGCTTTTAGATAAGCTTTAACTGCTCTTACTACATCCAAAGAATGCAATAACTTTTCCTCTACCGAAGTAGGTTTGGGGAAAAAAGAAGGAAGAACCACATCTTGGTTCAAATGAAACCTCGATACCACCTTAGGAAGAAAGGCTGGATGAGGACGTAACACTACTCTGTCCTTATGGATAACCAGATATGGCTCCTTACAGGACATAGCTGCTAATTCCGATACTCTTTTAGCCGAACAAATGGCTACTAGAAAAATCAATTTCCTGGTGAGAAGCACCAAGGAAATATGCTGTAATGGTTCAAATGGTTGTTTCTGTAGAACCGACAGAACCAAGTTTAGATCCCATGGACATATGGGAATATTAACCGGAGGCCTAATACGCGTCACTCCTTGTATAAAGGCTTTGACTAGTGAATGCGAAGCCAAGGGCCTTTGAAAAAATATTGACAAGGCCGAAATCTGACCCTTGATAGTACTCAAGGCAAGCTTCCTATCTACAGCCCACTGTAGGAAGTCCAGAATCCTACCTATTACGTACTTATGTGGATGCCATTTCTTGGCCTCACACCACGCGATGTACGCCTTCCAGATTCTATAGTAGATCTGCCTGGATACCGGCTTCCTGGCATTGATCATGGTAGATACCACAGCATTAGAGAGCCCTCTCTTTTTTAGAATGTGGGCTTCAATAGCCAGGCCGTCAAACCTATGGCTGGTAAGGAAGGGTGGTATATCGGTCCTTGCGAAAGCCGGACGACGTGGGAGAGTCCAAGGACTCCCCACTGAAATTTTACAATCTCCGCGTACCACGCTCTTCGGGGCCACGCTGGAGCCACCGGAATCACTGGTTTCTTTTCTACCCTGATTCTGCGGAGTAATCGAGGTAACCATTGTGGTGGTGTGAATGCATATATCAGCTTGAACTGATCCCCAGGGAACACTAGGGCATCCGAGCCGCAAGCTAGGGGATCCCTTGTCCGAGAGACAAACCTGTCCCCCTTTGCGTTGAATCTGGATGCTAGAAGATCTACATCCGATGTTCCCCACCGCTGACATATTGTCCAGAAAACCTCGGGGTGAAGGGACCCTTCCTCTGGGCCTAATTGCTGGCGACTTAGAAAGTCCGCCTTCCAATTCTCCACTCCTGGAATGAATACCGCAGATATGGCTGGGACATATTTTTCTGCCCATTTCAGGATGTAATTTACTTCCCTCTGGGCTGCACGACTCCTGGTGCCCCCCTGATGATTGATATATGCCACTGCTGTGGCATTGTCTGATTGAATTCTGACAGGGGACCCTTGGAGTTTGGATGTCCATGCTACTAGGGCATACCGGGCTGCTCGTATCTCTAAGAGATTGATGGGCAGGGCCTTTTCTGCATCCGACCATCTGCCCTGGAGAGACTATTGCTCCAGTACTGCTCCCCAGCCTATAAGGCTGGCATCTGTAGTGACCACCTTCCAAGAAATCGGACTGAAGGATTTCCTTTTTTCCAGATTCTGGGGAACCCACCACCAACGGAGGCTCTTGCGAACGGAAGGGGACAAGGACATTGTAAGTCTAGGGCCTGAACTTTTTTGTTCCAGGCTGACAGTATGGCCCCTTGCAAATTCCTTGAATGGAATTGACCGTAGGGTACTGCTTCGAATGATGCCACCATTTTTCCCAGCAGCCTCATATACAGGCGTATGGACGGCTGTCTTTTTTGTACCCACTAAGTGGATCAAATCTTTCAAAGACAACACCTTTCCTCGAGGCAAGAATATTTTTCTCTGGCCTGAATCCAACCTTAGCCCCAAGTATTCCAGACTTTTGACTGGTTTTTAGGGCTGACTTGTCTCGGTTGATAATCCAACCGTGAGATTCCAGATACTTGATCGTCTTGTGAACGACCACGTCTAGTTTTTTCACTGAGTGGTCTATCAGCAACAAGTCATCCAGATATGCCATTATCATTACACCTTGTGTTCTTAGATTGGCCAATAAAGGGCCAGAATTTTTGTAAACACTCGTGGTGCTGTGGCCAAACCGAAGGGTAAGGCTCTGAACTGAAAATGGCGCCCTTCTACTGCAAAGCGTAGAAATTTTTGGTGGACTGGAAAGATGGGAATGTGCAAATAAGCATCTTTGATGTCGATCGTGGCTAACCAATCCTCCCCTTGTAGGGCAGTGGCCACCGATCGGATCGACTCCATCGGAAAGTCCTGATATACAGGAATTTGTATAGCCCTTTTAGAATTAATATGGGCCTCCCGACCGCGTTTGCTTCGGGACTGTAAAGAGGTTTGAGTAAAACCCGAACCCTCATTCTTCCAGGGGAACCTCCATAATTACTCCTTGGAGCAATAGTTGTTCTAGTGCCAACAGGAGGGACTCTCTCTTCCGGGGATCCCTTGGCACGTTTGACCTCAAAAATGGGAAGGAGGAGAGTCTTTTAACTCCAAACTGTATCCCAAACCTACTGCGGAGAGCACCTATCTGTCTTGATCGTGTCCCGCCAGGTCTCTTGCGAACAACTGGAGTCCTCCCCCCACCCGACTGAGTGGGGGCTTCAATGAATTTAACTTTGGGGGAGGTTTTGTACCTCCCCTGACCCAGGGTTTCTCATTACCCTGCTACTGTCCCTGTTTTTTACCCCCGGGATTTGACCGAGGAGGCCGTCGGAACTGTTACACAGCCGATGCCCCAGGGACTGGAGAAGCAGGCCTCTTAAAGAGGGACCTCTAACTCTGCTTTTAACCGGCAAGAGCGTATTTTTACCGCTGGAAATTTTCTGGATATATTTGTCCAGGTTTTCCCTGAATAAGCGTTCACCATGAAATGGGACGCTAACCAGCCATTCTTTACAGGGAGCTTCAGCAGACCAGTTTTTGAGCCATAGGAGCCTACGCATATGTACTATAGACAGCGTAAGGCGGGAGGCCTGATGGACTGAATCCTCTATGGCGTCAACCGCAAAGCCTAAGGCTCTAGGTAGATCAGCTAGGGCAAAGCCTGCTGATCTGTCAAGTCCCTCAAGACCTGTTTCAACTGATCCTTCACTGCTTAGCAGACCCCAATAGCTGCTACTGCTGGTTGTATCACCAAGCAGATTTTCATAAGGACTCCAATCTTTTATCTATTGGGTTCTTGAACATTTGGACATTATCCACTGGACATGTCAGTGATTTATACATACAAGAGATGGCTGCGTCCACTGTAGGGACCTTCCATTTTTTTTTTTTTTTGATGAACTTATCCTCCATGGGATAGACCACCGGAAATCTCTTGGGGGAATAAATATTTTCTCAGGACGTTCCCAATCCTGGTAAATGAGCCCTTTCAGTAAAGGGTGAAGTGGAAAAGAACAAACAGTCTGGGGGCTTCTAGCGACCCCAACGAGGATACAGTAGTGGTTGATGGTTCCGCAAGGTGCATTTTTAAATGCTGATCGGACCATGTTAGTCAGAGACTGAACCCATAATCTTTCAGCTTAAGATGCTGAGAAAAGGTTCCCCCACTGTTGATTCCTCTATAACAGAATCAACCTCATCCTGATCCCCTTCAGGCAGGTCGATCCCTGTATGGGACTGTTGCTCTGCTAACAGGCACTCTGAAGGAGGAGACGGAGATCGGGCGTGCTTTCCCTGACAGGGAGGCAGCGATAAATGTTGACAATCTCTCTCTAATCCTCCCAGAGCTGAGGAAAAAACCTCCTCTGTTACATACACAGGAGCAGGTGAACTGAGGACAGCCACAGTACCAAGTACCCTGCGGGGTCTCTACGGTCACTTACCTCTGAACTTCAGGGGAGACTGGTGCAGCAGGAGTATGCCCAAGATCCTCCGAGCCCGATGAGACCCCCTTCGCTTCCTGGAAGATTCAGTTCCGGAGCTTCTGGACGGCATATTCCTAAGCCTAAAGCTGAGGTATTCCAGCCGTAATACACCACTTTTACTGAGAATAGTCTAGCACAATTGCTGCTATATCACAGTTGGTGTCTACTAATGTGCCTTTCTAGGGGATGCCTGTATCAACCGCTTGCTGTATGCCTTTAAATGTTGCCAGCTCTGTCTCTGTACTTCATAGCCAGCTCACTACAATATTGTGTTTTTTTTAAACTGCTGGGACGCCCGCACATGCGCAGAAGCGCTGCGGCGCGCACAGAGCGTCATCCCCCAGGCTCCGCCCCCTTTCCCGGCTCACCTCTATATATAGAGGCGCGTGCACGCGCACGTGCGCCTTCGGCGCTAATTTCAAATATGGTAACAAGGGACAGGAGCCAGGGCCCCTCTTTGCCGCAGGCCGGGGGATGGACGAGCACTGCAACATGGCAGAGGAAGCAGTTTCCTATAAGAGAACTCACCATCTGCCTGGACTTTGCTCTGCTGAGAAGAAGCTAGTCCACATGACAAGAAAACATTCCACAGCGGCCTCTAGTGGACAAACACAGGTACCGCAGTCTAATATATTAAATATATATAAAAAAATTATTATTTATTTTTTTTTTCTTGACCACCATTAAAAATGATTACATTTTTTTAGTAGTTACAGGCATGCACAGAATTTTGCGGGAATACCATTAGGTAACAGACAGAAAGACAAATTAGGCTTGGGGGTCCCCCAATAGAACCAAGTTCCTGGGGGCCCCCACTTACCTGTTCCCCGCCGCAGGACTTTGTTTGGTCCACAAAAGCCCAAACTTCACCTATCACGGCAGGCATTGTAATCAAACCTTCAGGGACCGGGTTCCCAAGGATTCCACTCCCCTGGACCTGTATAGCACCCTGCACAGAAAACATCTTGGTCGTGGGTATGACCAGAGCTCTGGATCCCAGGGTCCAGCTCTCCTAAGAGAAGCATTACAGGCAAAACCTTGCTCTTCTCTGCAAGGCCCGGGTACCGACCGTTTAGCTATGAAGCTTTTTTGGTCGGATCCGGAATAGCTTACTGAGGCCCAAAAGAACCTGTACGCAAGCTCAGTGAAAAACACATGTTTCTTCTTGGCCAACACCTTAGACACTGGCAAAAAACTGAGGTGCTCCCGGATGGGAGGGGCTTATATAGGGGAGGGTACTTCCGGTTTTGGAAGTTGCCAGTGCCAGCACCTGACGGTATCTATATAACCCATTAGTAATGACTATGTCGCTCTGTGTCCCGTGATGTACGAGAAAGAAAAAAAACTTCTGTGGCCAGCTCCCCCCAGACCGCCCTGTATACTTACCTTATCCCGATCTTCAACCATGGGCACAGCGCTGCTCTCTTACCCTCCTCACAGGACTCGCATTCTGTCAGCCAGTTAGGAAAGAAGCAGGGGTCAAGGCCAAGCACACAGTGCAGCTAGGGATCAAACCCACGCGCACACACACATTATACACACACACACACACACACACAAAGTTTACATACCCTGGCAGAATTTAGGATTTCTTGGCCATTTTTCAAGGAATATGAATAACGCAAAAAATTTCTTTCACTCCTGGTTAGTGTTTGGCTGAAGCCATTTATTATCAATCAAATGTGTTTACCCTTTTTTAATCATAATGGCAACAGAAACTACCCAAAAAACCCTGATCAAAAGAAGTTTTCCTACCCTGGTGAATTCGGCCTGATAATATGCACACAAGTTGACACAAATGTGTGTGTGTGTGTATGTATATGTGTAATTATATATATATATATATATATATATATATATATATATATATATATATATATATATATATAAAAGGTCAATGAATTTCTGGACTCCTGACAGACCCTTGCATCTTTCATCCAGTGCTGTACTGACGTTTCTGAGTCATGGGGAAAGCAACAAAAAAGAATTGTTAAAGGATCTGCAGGAGAAGGTAGTTGAACTGTATAAAACAGGAAAGAGGTATAAAAAGATATCCAAAGAATTGAGAATGCCAATCAGCAGTGTTCAAGAAGTGGAAAATGAGGGGTTCTGTTGAAACCAAACCACGGTCAGGTAGACCAACTAAAATTTCAGCCACAACTGCCATGAAAATTATACGGGATGCAAAGAAAAAAAAAAAAAAAAAACACACAAATAACTTCAGGTGAAATACAGGACTCTCTGAAAACATGTGGTGTGGCTGTTTCAAGATGCACAATAAGGAGGCACTTGAAAAACGATGGGCTGCATGGTCAAGTCGCCAGAAGAAAGCCATTACTACGCAAATGCCACAAAGTATCCCGCTTACAATACACCAAACAGCACAGAGACAAGCCTCAAACCTTCTGGCACAAAGTCATTTGGAGTGATGAGACAAAAATTTCGCTTTTTGGCCACAACCATAAATGCTACATTTGGAGAGAAGTCAACAAGGCCTACTGTGAAACGTGGAGGTGGATCGCTGAGGTTTTGGGGATGTGTGAGCTACAAAGGCACAGGAAATTTGGTCAAAAGTGTTGGCAAGATGAATGCAGTATGTTATCAAAGAAATACTGGAGGAACATTTGCATTCATCAGCCAAGAATCTGCGCATGGGATGTACTTGGACATTCCAACATGACAATGATCCAAAACACAAGGCCAAGTCAACCTGTCATTGGCTACAGCAGAATGAAGTGGAAGGTTCTGGAGTGGCCATCTCAGTCTCCTGACCTCAATATCATTGAGCCACTCTGGGGAGATTTCAAACGTGCAGCCAAAGAATTTCCAGGAACTGGAGGCTTTTTACCAAGAGGAATGGGCAGGGTAATTTGGGTAGTTTCTGTTGTCATTAATAAAAAGAGTAAACACAGTTGATCAATAATAAATGGCTTCAGCCAAACACTAACCATGAGTGAAAGAAAAGTTTGTGTTATCATTCATATTCTCTGAAAAATGGCCAAGAAATCATAAATTCTGCCAGGGTATGTATACTTATGAGCAGCACAGTAATATATATATATATATATATATATATATATATATATATATAAAAAATCTCTGAAGCCAATTAGTTTCTATGCAGAGCTGCACTCGATTTTGCACTCTCCAGTTTTAGAAAATCAACCCCACTACATCAATATACTAAAATTTGGCAGCCCTGGATTAGCAAATACTTGCCCCTGACTGACACTTATTCATTCTATAATCCTGTCAAAAATAGGCACACTCAGGATCATTGCCAGTACAACCCCCGAAATCATCCCTTCCTTCCTCCCTCCCCCTCACTATTTTTTTTAAACCCCCCTGCCATTTACGGTTTACTCCTCTGACAATGTTTGGTCCCTTATTATCCCCAGAGCTATGTCAGTGGCAGACAATCCAAATGCCAGCGATCCTGCACTCTTTATAACTACTATGTTTAAACTATTGATGATACCATCGCTTACCAGATCTATATCGTACTCTGAAGCCTCGTACACACAATCGGATTTTCCGACGAGAATCGTGTGATGACAGACTGTTGGCCTAAAATCTGACCGTTTGTACGCTCCATCAGATGGTTGTCGGACAATGGTCTGTAGTCAGATTTTCCTATTGTGTGTACACAAGTACGTCACGACAAAAGTCCAAAGTACAAACACGCATGCTCGGAATCAATGCTCACCAAACACGACATTAGCAAAAGGTGCCGCTCAAGAGCTGAAATTTTACGTAGTACGTCACTACGTTTGTTTTTGTTGGCCGACAATTGTGTGCCGTTTGTATGCAAGACAAGTTCATGGCCAATGCCCTTCGGACAAAAGTCTGACGCTTTGTCTGCGTAAAATCAGATCGTGTGTTCGAGGCTTAAGTGTTGATACCTCTACTTTGGATCCATATTGGTTATTGTGTATCCTTCTGCTATATTTGAACTTGAAAAAAGATCATTGTGTCATGCAGCTGGTCTGCCAAATTACATTAGTCTCAGTCTTCTTTTGCCTCTTGAGCAGCCGATCTGACTTCTCCGAACATGGATCCCAACCCGCTCAACACTTACAAGAGGGAGCTCCTGTTAGATCAGTATTACAAACTTGTGCATAATTTATTATGTACAAAAAAAAAAAAAATGTATGATCTGATATAAGGAAATTACTATTTTACAGTCACTATTTCCAGGCTGTGATTGGTGCTCTGGGCTGCTTGATATTTTTTAAATATGCTCATCAGGCTATTCTTACCCATTCCTCCTGAGAAAAAAAGCTAGATTACAGAGATGAAGAACTAAAGCTTGACCGCTTTCGTACTAGCCTGTAATACCCATATATTACAAGATCATTTTAATTTTTAAGTGGTTGTAAAAGGCACAGCCCCCCAGCTCTCCCCTAATACTTACCCAAGCCCCCGATGTTCACTAGAGCCTTGGAGACAGAGGGGGTGGGGCCGAGCTGCAGCTCCATGCGTGAATGGACATACAGAGCCCAGGAGCGCTTGCTGTGGGGGCACCCGGCAGGGGCCAGAGCACTGGCGGGGGACCCAAGAAGTGGAGGATCTGGGCTGCTCTGTGCAAGACCATTGCACAGAGCAGGCAAGTATAACAAGTTTTTTTTATTTTTTCCAAAATACAAAAAACAAGACTTTACTTTTGCTTTAAGTTAACCACTTCCGGACCGCCCACCGCACATATACTGCAACAGGGCAGCACGAAACTACGTACCTGTACATCGTTTCATGCATGAGATACTGTGGACGCGCACGGGTCCAGCAGACTCAATGTCCGCCGGCCAACTGCGATCGCATTACAGAGAGGCAGAACGGGTATCTGTTTATGTATTCAAGACAGATCCCTGTTCTGACGGGGACAACATGGTGATCTGCTGTTCCTAGTGATCAGGAACAGCGATCTAAGTGTTGTCCCAGTGAGCCCATCCTTCAACACATCTAGAACACATCTAGGGAACACAGTTAACCCATTTATCATCCCCTAGTGTTAACCCCTTCCCGGCTAGTGTAATTTATACATTGATCAAGGCAAAAAACTATTTTTAGTTTACCTGTAAAATCTTTTTCTTGGAGCACATGACAAGACACAAGGCACTTCATGCTGCCACCTTCAAGTGGATGGACACTGGCCAAAAAAGGTAGGAATCTCCATCCAGCCTTAACCCTTCCCAGCTCAGCTAAGTCTTAGTTTTGTAGCAAGCAACAAGGAACAGAGGGGAGAGATCCCCATGTCCTGTGATGTACTCCATGAAAAGGATTTTACAGGTAAACCAAAAATCATAATGTCTTGCACATCACATTCAGGATTACTTGGTGTGCCCAAAGTACTGAACATATGGGGTGGGCAACACAACAAGACCGATATCCCCAAAAACAGAATAGGGGAGACCTCGCTACAAAGCCGTCTGCAAGACCCTTCATGCAAAACTGACGTCTGCAAAGGCATTAACATCTACCTGGTAGAACTCATGTTAACAATAGAAGCTTGAAACTAATCACCCAGGAAGGACCAACACCAGAGAGGGTAGAAAGGGATCCGACCACAAAAGGGAGGCACCTTGCCCTTGCTGCCATAGGCATCTGAGAGAAGGTGATAATTCCTAGGAATAGGGGAATGAGAAACAAGCTTGACCGTTGTGAGGACCCTCAGTTAGAACAAATGTAGACTTCAAATACATTTTTGAGTGTTACAGCATAAATCAAATATTTATTATTTTGGGCAATTTTGTGAGTGCCTTTCTGCCAATCACAAGCTGTCACACCCCGCCCGCCGGCGTCTATTGGGTGTATGTGCTTAGAATAAGGAGGTGAAACCCCCATCAAAATCCATAGTAGCCAATCAGCTGGTTAATGGGCATGAATGAGGAGGGAGTGGGCTGTCATTTACCACTGTGTAAATGCCCTCACACGTGTGACACTACAGTCACATGGGCTGCACAGCTGTGATCAAGGAGGCAATTCTGAGCATATGCACTGTCAACAGACGCTCTGCAGAATCCCCAGATGCAGTGGAGACATGGACAAGAGGGAGGGATAAAGAACAGAAGGATCAACCAGTTTTTTTGCAGAATACAGAAAAAGAAACCCATTGCGACTAAGGGAGTATGAACAGCAATAATAGTTTTTAAAAGGAGTTGTAAAGGCAGATTTTTTTTTATTCTAATGCATCAAGATAAAAAGCCTTCTGTGTGCATCAGCCTTCCCTTGGCCCCCTTAACACTTACCTGACGTCCCTCTTTGTCCACGAGTGTCTCAGCCATCTGACATTAACCCCCCTGATTGGCTGAGATACAGCAGCGGCGCCATTGCCGCTGCTGTCAGAGTTAGCCAGCCAATCAAGGGAGAGAGGGGGGCGAGCCGAATCACAGAACGCCCCCCAGAAACAAATTTCTGCTTGTGCGATTGGCTCACTGATTTTCCCAGAAGTCTACACCAAGTTATAAGTCAGATTTTTGACATCCCCTGCAACACAAATGTAATTTTTGGCAAGATACTCCCAATAGGAAATAACTTCTAAAGGGATGCAGACCCTGCAACTTTCCTCATTAGAGCCCCTATTCTGCAGCAGCCGATTGATAATTATGAAACCACTCCCATTAGACTTACTCGGCACAGAGGCACAGGAACAAACAGGGATTTCTTCAGAATAACAAAAAAGGTAGGATTCTTCAACAAAGTTTGTTAAAATCCTTGCAATGCACATAGATCACCCAGAGGGGAATGTACACTGCTCAAAAAAATTTAAAGAACACTTTGAAAACACATCAGATCTCAACTGGGCAAAATCTCATGCTGGATATCCATACTGATATGGACTGGGTAATGTGTTAGGAATGAAAGGATGGCACATAATTTGATGGAAATGAAAATTATCCACCTACAGAGCGCTGAATTCAAAGACACCCCAAAAATCTAAGTGAAAAAATTATGCAGCAAGCTAGTGCATTTTGCTGAAATTTCATTGCAACTCAAAATGGTCCTGAGTAGTTTGTATGGCCCCCAAGTGCTTGTATGCATGCCTGACAACATCAGGACATGCTCCTAATGAGACCGATGGTGTCCTGGGGTATTTCATCCCAGATCTGGACCAGAGCATCACTGAGCTCCTGAACAGACTGAGGTGCAACCTGGCGGCACCGGATGGACCGAAACATAATGTCCCAGAGGTGTTCTTTTGGATTTAGGTCAGGTGAGCGTGGGGACCATTCAATGGTATCAATTTTTTCATCCTCCAGGAACTGGCTGCATGCTCTCGCCACATGAGGCCGGGCATTGTCGTGCAGCAGGAGGAACCCAGGACCCACTGCACCAGTGTAGGGTCTGACAATGGGTCCAAGGATTTCATCCCGATACCTAATGGCAGTCAGGGTGCCATTGTGTAGCCTGTATAGGTCTGTGCATCCCTCCATGGATATGCCTCCCCAGACCATCACTGACCCACCACCAAACAGGTCATGCTGAACGATGTTACAGGCAGCATAAAGTTCTCCACGGCTTCTCCAGATCCTTTCACGTCTGTCACATGTGCTCAGGGTGAACCTGCTCTCATCTGTGAAAAGCATGGGGCACCAGTGACGGACCTGACAATTCTGGTGTTCAATGGAAAATGCCAATCGAGCTCCAGTGTCCAGCAGTGAGCACAGAGCACACTAGAGGACGTCGGGCACTCAGGCCACCCCCATGAAGTCTGTTTCTAATTGTTTGGTCAGAGACATTCACACCTGTGGCATGCTGGAGGTCATTTGGTAGGGCTCTGGCAGTGCTCATCCTGTTCCTCCTTGCACAAAGGAGCAGATACCGGTCCTGCTGATGGGTTAAGGACCCTCTACGGCTCTGTCCAGCTCTCCTAGAGTAACTGCCTGTCTCCTGGAATCTCCTCCATGCTCTTGAGACTGTGCTGGGAGACACGGCAAACCTTCTGGCAATGACACGTATTGATGTGCCATCCTGAAGGAGTTGGACTGCCTGTGCAACCTTTATAGGATCCAAGTATCGCCTCGTGCTACCAGTAGTGACACTGACCCTAGCCAAATGCAAAACTAGTGAAAAACAGGTCAGAAAAGATGTCAGACACCTCCACCTGAAAAAACATTCCTGTTTTGGAGGTCATCTCATTGTTGCCCATCTAGTGCGCCTGTTAATTTCAATTAAAAGCAGCTGAAACTGATTAACAACCCCCTCTGCTACTTAACTGACCAGGTCTATATCCCTGGAGTTCTGATTCAAAAGTGTTCCTTTAATTTTTTTGAGCAGTGTATTTTTTTTTTCAGAACAAAAGTGGAGTCACGCTTCAATTCTCAGACTGAAGCATGTTACAAATTCTGGCTATTCATGAGTGGTCATCTTCTATGGCAAATCCACCATGTCAAACAAGCAGTTTGTTAGTCTACATGTCAAATAGGTAGTTGGAAGCCCTCTCTCGAACTCTATACTCTTGCAGATCCGAACATTCCCCCCTTATTCAGACTAGGACTTTACTTTCACAAAATTCGAATGGTAACAGGAATTGTAAATACACAAAGAAAAGCAGCACCACCACCACCACGATAAAAAGTAATGCAGGCCAGGAAATGACAAACCACCTTAATAAAAAAATTTGTAACAAATATTTTCCCACTTCAGAATGGAAAGTATGTATAAATACCAAAAAAATTGTAAAAGTATGCATCAGCTACAGAGATGAGACAAATCATTTAACACTAGCAGGGGTGCTTACAATAATCAGCTTTTTTTAAATGTAAAACCTTTACCCCAAAAAAGAAAAAACTGCTGTAACTGATAAAGCATTAGCGGGTGTTTGGCTTTGTTAGTGTATTTAAATCTGCTAGTACATCTAACACTTTCCTCCCTCAGACATGACCATGCTGCTGTCCAAAGGTGCCCTGTGCTCATTCATCCGGGGGGGGGGGGGGGGCACCAATACAAGTGGTGTGTTGGCCAGATCACAAGGTGAAAAAAGCCTACAAAACAAACAAGATGCAGCCACATCTAATGATTGGTAAGCTGAAATATATTACATTTTTGATTTGGGGTATATTAAAAGCTTTACCTTTATTGCTATCGCAAGGGGCTAAGCAGCAGAAGAGCTCTGGAACAACAGGCAGCATCAGCACAATCTCAATACTGTAAAAGTGATCAGGCAGCTCTACAGCCGCCCAGGTCAATTTTACCGGCAAGTAGTTAAAGGAGATCTATAGCATTGATATACCATTATAATAGCATCACAAGCAATATTTATTTTTGATTATTCAATATACGTTTACTTGAAAAATCTCCTTTCACATTGTGAGTGATGCCTGTCTGCTGACCATATTTTCAACACTTCCTATATTCCCTGCATGCTTTGCAGCTTCTCCACGGGTAATTTCTTGATTTACTTTCTAAGGACTGCAAGCAAATGCACGAAATTCTTAAAGAAATAGCAAGAGGGGAGAGAAGCGCCGGGCAGGTTCTTAATACAGCAATACAAATGTATTTAAGATGAAATTCTTTAAATTACAGTAAATAGATTGCATTCACATAGTGCTCAGTGGATGCGGGCCTGTCCAGTCCAGTGAGAACAGAAAACCGCCTGGTGACCCTTGGATGACGTGCTGGGGTCACCCGGCGGTTTTCTGTTCCCACTTTATTGCTGTACTAGGAACGTGCCTGACGCTTCTCTCCCCTCTCTTGCTTTCAGCTTCCACGGTTCCTGGGTTCCCAGCTCTTGCTTGAAGCAGCCTCGCCACCCACTGCAGCAACATAATAGAGACTAATTTAAGGGGTTCACCCTCCAAAACTTCACTTTGAAACACGGTTTTTGTTTCTCATAAAGTTTCATCTTTGCAACTTTTTCATATCAATATGATTTATGAGCATTTGTGTACTCTGATTGCAACTATCAGGTTCCTTTAGTGCTGAATTCCACACACACAAGCTTTGTGTGTTCTTTATCTTTTAGTTACTTCTTAAAGAAATAAATTTTCAAACTTCAAGATTGTTTAGATTAATAGGAATATGCTAGAAACTAAAAACACAAATGTTGAAATGAATATAGAATTTCAACCATAGATGCACTTTAAAAGCATATCTAAATCCTAAAATAATAGCCAAGCGGTCCCTTAGACATTGTGGCTGCATTAGTTATCCTTTTTCCACCTGGTAATCCTGCGCATTACACACTTCCTGTCCCTGGATGGCCAAGTTTACTTCACTAGCAGAAACATTACATAAGACTTTGGCAAAACAAACTGGATAAGTCCATGAAAAAGGGTGATAACTGCGCTAACGGTGTATTACTGTGTATTATAACTATTCTATTTCAGCAGTGAATATTCAATATTAATAAAGTGCCACAATGTGCTTAAAAAAATATACAATTATATCAAATATTCCACACAGCCCTGTGCTTTCAATAGTGAAATATAAAACAAACCAGTTATATGATGCCAAAAAATAAATAAAAAATTTCCACCAATTTGTCAGGACACCACCACCTTCTGAAATGGTCACTCACCAAAAACAAGCTACATATGCGCCTTTGGTTCATCTAAGGGATAACCACTCCACTTATAGGGATCAATCTGAAACTCTTTCCAATCGGTATGCCAATGTTTACTTCTTAAACATCCGTGTTGGCTCATCTCAGAATCTTATATAAAAATAAATAGCCATCATTGCGCAATATATTTGCCATTTATTGATAAAATAAGGTATAAAATATTGCACTCACAAATTCCAGTGCCAGGAGGCCAGAACAGAGCCTTTCCAGCAGTGTATATGGGGCCGATATGTCAGCGTCAGATTCCCTGTGGTTAGCGTGCGGTCCAAGCCTCGCTATCGTTCGGGTACAGGCAGGAAGTGATGTCGTCGTTATCCAGAGGTCGGAGGAAAGAGTTTCAGATTGATCCCCATGAGTGGAGTGGTTATCCCTTAGATTAGGGATCTCCAAACCCTGGCCCGTGGGCCACATCGGGCCCGATTGGATGTTTTATCCGGCCCGCAGCCCATTCAGAGACTGCCTGCTTCAATTCCTTTGTGCGCTTTAGGCAGTGGGACAGAGCAGAAGGCAGGCGGGGCTATGTATGTGTGCCGCTGTCAGAGCAGATCCAATGAGGCAGAGGAAGGCAGAGCGGTGGACGGATTCCTATGCCACGCAGGGAGGAGACGGGCCCCGCTGTCGGGCAGCATAGATGTGGGCTGGCTGTGCGCGCTGGAGTCAGGCTGGGGGAGTGGCGGCAGAGGAGGCGGTTGGGCTGAGGGAGTGGCGGCAGAGGAGGCGGTTGGGCTGGGGGAGTGGCAGCAGAGGAGGAGGTTGGGATGGGGGAGTGGCGGCAGAAGACGAGGCTGGAGAGGAGGAGTTTTCCACTCTGTGCAGCTGCCACCACCAGATTTGTATGGAGGTATTGTGCCCACTCCAGTGACCGCTAACCCACCCTGGTGTGCTGCAGATTCCCCAACTGACATAATCTGGAGGAGGAGCCACAGGACTGGGAGGAACAGGAATGCAAAACCCAAAAAGGTGTGTGTGATGCTGGAGGGGTGTGTTAGGAGAGAGGTATGAGGAGGGGGGGTGTGTGATCAGAGTGGAGAGATATGGGGGGGTGTGATCAGACTTGGGGGTATCTGGGGTGGTGGTATCATATTCGGGGGTATCTGGGGGTGTAATCAGGGTGGTGGTGATCAGGCTGGGGGGTATCTTTGGTGGTGTTATCAGATTGGGGGTATCTGGGTGTGTGATCAGAGTGGAGAGATACTGGGGGTGTGATCAGACTTGGGGGTATCTGGGGTGGTGGTGATACCAGATTGGGGGGTGGTGGTTTTATCATATTGGGGGGGGTATCTGGGGGTGTGATCAGAGTGGAGAGATACTGGGGGTGTGATGATCAGGCTGGGTGGTGGTATCAGATTGGGGGGTATCTGGGGGTGTGATCAGACTTGGGGTATCTGGGGTGGTGGTGATCAGGCTGGGGGGGGGGTATCTGGGGGGGTGGTGGTGATGATATATTGGGGGGTATCTGGGGGTGTAATCAGGGTGGGGGACACTGACGTGCAGAAAGGCTCTGACGAGATTATTTACATTTTTATTCATTTATTTATAAATACATTTTTTTCGGCCAACGAATATTTATAAAATCTACAATGTGGCCCTCGGGCTAAAAAGTTTGGAGACCCCTGCCTTAGATGAACCAAAGGCGCATATGTAGCTTGTTTCTGGTGAGTGACCATTTCAGAAGGTGGTGGTGTCTTCACAAATTGGTGGAAAAATAGCCGTGTTTAGTCACGGATGAGGAATTGATCACATGGGAAATAGTTGATCAGCATTGAAGAAAATCGCTGGGACTGTATTTTTCTCCACTTGCATTTATATTTTTTGATTTTTATTTTCTATTTTATCATACAACTGGTTTGTTTTATATTTCACCATTAAAAAGCATAGGGCTGTGTGGAATATTTGATATAATTGTATATATTTTTTAAGCACATTGTGGCACTTTATTAATATTGAATTTTCCCTGCTGAAATAGAAGTGATATACGTACCGTAATACACAGTTAGCGCAGTTATCACCCTTTTTCCTGTAACCAACCATCCCACAATCTTGGTGGGAAACATTTAACTGCAGCAAACGTATACAATCCAAAATAGATTTGACATAATTACGTTTTTCTTTGTGCCGGTGACACACACATACATACCACATGTATGGATAAGTCCATGACTAACACCAACAGAACCTTCTTGAGAAAAGCAGACTCCTAGTAACCAAGCCTGCATTTTAATTTTATTTTTTGATAGAGCAGGACTCCATTAAACCAAACCATACCATTGATCTTCTGGACTTTATTCTTTAAACCATTAAAATTCTTTGAGATCGACATTTTAAGATGTGTGAATATATAAAATTGTTTATTTGTATGGCTTCCATAGAGTTAAAAACAGATTTTCAGGCAATCATACAAAAAGCCAGGCAATTCTAAAGGGTTCATAAGCTTTCCCCTGCAACCGTATACTCCACACTGGAAGGTCATCTTTAGCAAGGTTTGTATTGCCTAGGGGAATATTTATAAAACTGTGAAAGAGATAGTAACAAAAAACTTAATGCAGGTGAACCTTCCTGGAGAGTGTACTTTAATATCCAGACAATGCAGAAACATTCACTGCTTTATAAATATGCCTGAAAGTATTTAAAATATACCGTAAATGTAATTTTGTGAAGAACTGTCTTGCTGCCATAAAATTCATAACCCACGCAGAAAACTGTTGGTAATGAAAGCTCCGATTGCTGGGACAAGACTGACGATGCTCTTTTAAAAGACATTATGATAGATGAGGTGTAGTAAAATAAAAAAAAAAGAAGAAATGTGTACCCAGCTTATACTACAAAACTGTGCCTTAAAACATACTACAGTTCATATTCAATATCAACAGTACAGAGTCATAAGTTTGATTTAAACACTTTACTAGAGTAACACAATGACTGCCAGTGTGTTGAATTTCTTAACGCAACAGAAAATAAGCAGGTAAAATAATAATCATAAAAAATCTGAATTAAGCACGCATGTGAACCTGAAACAATCATACCCATTCTTCTTGTGCCCCCTGCCCTCTCCTGTAGCTATTTTGTACACACATTAACCCCGCAGGACTGCTGACCTCTGCCTCTCGCCTGCCACAAAAAAAACGTCATCAAATATTTTGCCTGCCAGTTTGGGGCAGCTAATCTTTTGCAATGAGTGACCACAATTCCGCAGGGACCACATTTAAAATATGCCCTCATTAAGAAGAATTAAAAAGGAGGAGGGATTGGGGGTGACAAGGTTGAAGTCATTCAGGTTAGAAAGACCTTCTCAAATCACAGACTTATGGGCTGGTTAGGGGACACACACTGGTAAAGAACTGAAGCTGCTTCCTATATCTTGCATGTCCAAAATATATCCAAAAATATTCAATGACATTCAATTCATAGCTCTAGAGAAAAGTTCATATAGCACAAATCACTTGAAGTTAGATTGAGGAAGTTACTTAGAAATTATGATTCTTGTGGAGAATAAACAAGCTCTATAGTTTGTTGCACAAAGTAATTTGATGTTAAGCATTCTCTAAGCAGTAATAGAAACACTAGACAAATTTCAGGAATCAAAAAGAGGAATTTTGACTTGCTGTAAATTCTATACCCCGGAGTACAGTAAATAACACAGGCAACTTATTCATACACCATGGGTTATAGTCTTGTACCTTCAAGTGATTGGATACTGGCAAGCTTTTGAGGGCACGCGGGCCACCCAGCTGTAGAAAATTGCGCTTTTGTCAAATAGATCATTTGTTGCATTACACGAAATAGAACTAGAATTAAATGTTGTGATAGGGCTGGTTCTTGCTCAAGTGCACGGCAGCATCATCACTTCGATGCTGAGCGGCTCCTTGGCAGACCGCATGTTTGCCTGCCGTTTATAGTTGGCTACCTTTTGCATGGTCTCAGCCATAGCTATAAGTGGAGGTATTCCCCTGTGGGGTACTACTTATGGAGTGTGTGGGAGATAGGGAAAGCATGTCCTGTAGACGTACACGGTAACCCAGCTGTAGACTATTCTGAAATTAATCCTCATGGTGAAAGGGCAGGAGGAAGTGCCCGAGTACATTACAAGGGCTCTAGCCAGAAATCAGTTTACACCTTAGGGCGAATATATTCCAAATATAGCCCTGTTTTTATAGACCGATCAATGGGTGACCCTTACCTGTTCACAAGGCTGGATTCACCCATCACAGTGGGCATACCCCTGAAGGGTCTTCAGGGACTTGGTTCCATTGTGATGGATCATGGACCTGGCTAGCATCTTGTGGCTAACTACGCATTGCACCAACCATCAAGGGGCAACATCATGTGTTGCCCGCAGCAACATTACAGGCCGTCCTCACAGCATGGGGTTCGGGTATGGTTCATATAGTTCTACTGATCCAGGTAGACTGCTTCTATAGACAGTGAGGTTGATTAAATAAATCTTTAGAAGATAATAAAAGAAAATAATTAAAAGTAGTGAAGATGGTTTTGCCAGGAAGGCGAAGAGGCCAAACATCTACAGACACTAGTAAAAACTGGTGGACTTGCAGGGGGGGGGTGGTTTATAGGGGAGTGGTCCCAGGTAGACATGTCCTCAAAAGCTTGTTAGATATCCAAATCACCTGAAGGTACAAAGCTTATAACCCATGATATATGAATACGTTGCCTGTGTCCTGTGCTTTACATTTAGAAGTTAATGTGACTAATAACTAGACCAGGCTCCTATTGTCTGCAACTTTAAAATTCTCAGCTACAGAATCATGCATCTGAAAGTTTTATAACAGCTCTGGCCTGATAAGTCTAACACTTGTGTTTTATTGTGTGTGTATATGTATGTGTGTGTATATGTATGTGTGTGTATATGTATGTGTGTGTGTGTGTGTGTGTGTGTGTGTGTGTGTGTGTGTGTGTGTGTACATTCTCAAAACGCAACAGGCTTTAGGCATTTTGGCTTGGTTTTAACAAGTGCAAATGTATTATGAACAAGCGAATATATTGATGATAAAGCTAAATTCTCGAATTACTCTGTACAGAAAAGGCCATCTCCCCAGATTGGCAAGACATTTTCAAAATAGGAAAATCTAGCTGCCACTAAATTAAGTGGTTTAGTGTATAAATAAAAACTACTATAAAGTAGAACTGCAGTTTAAAGCTTCCCTGTGAGGTAAATAAAAAAATTGTCCAGAAGAATATCCCTATAAAAGAGTAAATTATTACCTCTACTGCTGCTGAACGGCACTCCGTTCGAAAGCCGGTAGAGGCACCAAGTTCATAAAGTTAACTTGCAACTATTTTTTTTTTAAAACAGCTAGCCAGGAGAGGTCTGGACTGCATACGTTACAACAGGGTTCTGCAACTATAGAAGCCCACAATTCTTGCAAGGAAAGAGCATTTGAGGTGAAGACCACACAACAGCCAGCCACACCTATAAAACTGGTGCAAAGAAAGTAGCTAAAGCGGTTTTTGCAGTACACACCAAGGAGAGGAGTGTACAACCTGTGGCCTTTCTACTACCCTGCTCTTCTCTTTAAGTACTGTATATCTAAAGCACTTCCCCCATCCTTCCCATTTTGGGTAGACTAGGGAATGGTAGAAACCAGTCAGGTTTTTTTCCAATTTTTGTCCCAATATTTCACTGTACCAGACAGATCTGTCGCTGGCTTTCAGAACTTTATTTCTATTCCTTGTTCTTGTGACAACTCCTAATTTAGGATTTCCCTTTTAGTTCCAGTAACAGTGGTCACCAGAACAAATGCAGAGGGTAATTTCTACACAGTGGGGAATACAGACAGCGCAAAAGCCTAAATGCCTGAGAAACCGTTTTAAACACTTCAACGATTGATCAAAAAATAAATAAAATCATTTGGCTTTAGATACATTGTATGATGTTGCAAAGTGGTGTCATGGTGTCACCAATAACCACTGCCATCTTGAGTAACAGCCTGTTGATACTTTAATCCTTTCCCTGAAGAAAGGGAGGGTCTCCATGAACTCTTCATGACTGAAGTCCCTCTCGAGGGCAGAACTTTGTTTGATAGAGTCCAGCGGCTGCGATCCTCCTGACTGCAGCAATCTTCCTCCAACCCAATACTGATTCAGCAACCTCAGCTGTTAACCCGGGCCAAGGCTGTGTAATCTGTAAGAGTAGCAGGATGCCTCCAAACACCGCTCTTCTTCTATCTAGACTTCCTCCTTTGTGAGCGCATTTTATGATGATTTTCAAAATGTTACCACATTTTAACTTGCTATGCTATAGGAACCTTTTCAATGTTCTCTCTGCATGTAACCTGGAGCTCCCCACTCTGTATTGCCTGGCTGCATTGGACTTATTTCACTGTTAAGATTTATTTTGTCTACTGCATTGGACTAGCCTTGGATAGATAATTCAGGATTTTAGTTTCTTGTTCGTCTTTTATTAGACAATTTCATTTTTTTTAATTGAATTTGTTTTTCGTCCGTACTGTTACAGGTTAAGTTTACTGATCACAAAGCATTCCTACCCCTATCTGCATATTTACTTTTGTACCATGTCACTGGTTATTTGTCAGTCTGTTCGTCTAGCAGGGTTAGGGGTAGTGTTTTTCTGTTTGGTAAGCATTGACAGAAGCAATGAGATTGCTGTAATTTTCTAGTTTTTTTTATGAACAATCACATTTCGAATTCCAGTTGTCACAAGATTTGTACAATGATTTCTAGTTGACTGCTATAGATTACTGCACTTTGCACATTATCATTGCCCTACGCACTTTGTTGAATAAGCCTTCATTCATGATCTTGTGGCAACAAATGTCTAGTTATTTTGGACATTTAGAGAGTAACCAAAGGCCAAAGTTTTTATTTTTAATTTTGGATAGCGTGAAGAGGGATTAGGACACCTGTCAGTTTTTTAAATTGCCGTCTGTATCCTTGTTAGGGAGATTCTCCCTTCCCATTTGTCCTGTTTAAAAGTATCACTGAAAGTGAAAGTAAAAGTAAAAGTAAAAAGAAAATCCCACATTTTGGCTTGACACCAGAACAGTAATAGAGGGGACACTAGTTCTGGTGACACTAGCATTCTCGCTCTTTGGAGGAAACTACTTACTTCTGGTTTTGGCAATGGGACAGAAAGTGAAAGGAAAACCTCCCCTATAAGCAAAAAAAAAACCAAAAAAACAAAAAAAACAACCCTGACAGGGGTTATAAAGTTACGCTTTAAAGTGGATGTAAAACCAATTCATAAAATTTGAGCTGGGCACACATCTGTAGTTTTGTTATCTCTCTTCAAAGCACTAAGTCCCGTAGCTCTCTCCTGCCCCGTTCTTATCAGCCTCATAACTCCTGACATGTTCTCTGTCATATATGATAAAAAGCAAGAGTAAAAATTGTATCCGCGCTTAGAAACTAAAACAAAAACCAGCAGCTATGCACTATAACCCAGATATCAGGCACAAGCAACATGTAAATAAAAAGTTCAGCACTAAAAAAATAATTGCAATATACAACACAATGCATATAACAGGTGCAAAGATTAATAAAGTGCATCCAGTGCAATCAATAGTGTATGAACAATATAGGAAATAGCAAAATATTGCATATAAAAATAAACGTGCAAAATTTTAAATAAATCAAGTACTAATTAAGCACTTTAATTAGTACTTGTTTTATTTAAATTTTTGCACGTTTATTTTATAAGTGCCATCATTGGTGCAAAACTTTCAGCTAGAGATGAAATTCAAGCATAAATATCAGTGCAATATATAAAAAGGGTGCAGATCTCTGGGACTAAAGTCCATGTGTAAAGTCTATTGCAAAACCATGTTAAAATGATGATCAAACACCTAGTTGCGTGACACCCATCACCAAATTAAAAAATGGAGGCTTACCAGAAAACCTGCAACCCCCCCCCCCCCAGGCCCCTTTCCCACTTACGGACCGTTCAAGTCCACCTGTCAGTTTTTCAGGTGGACCTGAACGGATGCTCCATTTCACCTCTATGGAGCAACAGATGTCAGCTGACATCCGCTCCAATCTACTAAATGCAGACAGATGGAAACCCTATTTTCCATCCATCTGGCTGATCGGATGAAAATGGACAAGCGGTCCTTCTTTATCCGATCCCCTATAGAAGAGCGGAGCTCTAACAGGTGACCCTGCACCGTGAGCAGAGACAGACCTGTCATCCGCCAGCTCAGCTGGGATGAACGAATCAATCCCTGCTGAGCAAGGGGAGTCCGTCAAAAACAGACTGCCCCGTGTGAAAGGGGCCTAACTCAGGGAGGTCATACAGCGCTTGTCTGGATCTCTCATCCACTGAAGAAAAGCCCAGGTGCTCTCTCAGGTGTTCTTAATTGGTAAACCAGAAGGCTCTCAATAAACCAGGAAGTAGTGCCAAAAACCATCAATGGATCAGCTAGCTGAAGTATATATGGAACAAAATACCCCAAATCAGCTTCAAATTTAACCACTTAAGGACCGCCTCACGCCGATATACGTCGGCAGAATGGCACAGCTGGGCACATCAACGTACAGGTACGTTGCCCTTTAAGAGCCCAGCCATGGGTCGCACTCACTACCCGGTCCTGAGCTCCGTGACCGCAGGACCCGCAGTCCCGATCGCCACCGGTGTCCCGCGATCGGGTCACAGAGCTGAAGAACGGGGAGAGGAGAGTGTAAACAAACCTTTCCCGTTCTTCTCCGTGGCATGTCAGTGATCGTCTGTTCCCGGTCATCGGAACAGACGATCAGTGACGTGTAACCACGCCCCTACAGTAAGAATCACTCCCTAGGGCACACTTAACCCCTACAGCGCCACCTAGAGGTCAAACCCTTCACTGCCAGTGTCATTTTCACAGTAACCAGTGCATTTTTATAGCACTGATCGCTGTAAAAATGACAATGGCCCCAAAATGGTGTCAAAAGTGTCCGATGTGTCCGCCATAATGTCGCAGTCACGATAAAAAAAAATCGCTGATCGCCGCCATAACTAGTAAAAAAAATATTAAAAATGCCATAAAAAGTCCCCTAGTTTGTAGAAGCTTTAACTTTTGCGCAAACCAATCAATAAACGCCTATTGCCATTTTTTTTAACCAAAAATATGTAGAAGAAGAATACATATCGGACTAATCTGTGGAATTTATATATATATATATATATATATATATATATATATATATATATATATTTTGGGGGGGGATAATAATTATAGCAAAAAGTAAAAAATATTGAATTTTTTTCGAAATTGTCGCTCTATTTTTGTTTATAGCGCAAAAAATAAAAACCAGAGGTGATCAAATACCACCAAAAGAAATCTCTATTTGTGAGAAAAAAGGACATCAATTTTGTTTGGGAGCCACGTCGCACGGCCGCGCAATTGTCAGTTAAAAGCGACGCCGTGCCGAATCGCAAAAAGGGCCTGGTCTTTAACCACTAGAGGCCCGCGCTATAGCCGAATGATGGCTACAGCGCGGACCTACAATGCCGGGAGGCCATCAATTGACGTCCTCCCCTTCCCCCGCACGCGCTCCTGAGCGCGCGTGCCTGGCGGCCGCGATGTCCGCCAGGTAGGCGCGATCGGCATTTTCAGAGCAAGGGACGTGGATCTCTGTGTGTAATGTCGCAGTCCCGATAAAAAAAAAAAAAAAAAAAAAACGCTGATCGCCATTACTAGTAAAAAAAAATTTAATAAAAATGCCATAAATCTAGCCCCTATTTTGTAGACGCTATAACTTTTGCGCAAACCAAACGCTTATTGCGATTTTTTTTTACCAAAAATATGTAGAAGAATACGTATTGGCCTAAACTTATATATATATAAATTTTTTAAATTGGGATATTTATTATAGCAAAAAGTAAAAGAAGTAGTGTTTTTTTCAAAATTGTCAGTTTTTTTGTTTATAGCGCAAAAAAATAAAAAAACTGCAGAGATGATCAAATACCACCAAAAGAAAGATCTATTTGTGGGGGGAAAAAAGGACGTCAATTTTGTTTGGGAGCCACGTCGCACGACCGCGCAATTGTCATTCAAAGTGCGACAGTGCTGAAAGCTGAAAATTGGCCTGGGCAGGAAGGGGGTTTAAGTGCCCAGTAAGCAAGTGGTTAACCAGCCAAAATGGTCCGGGGCTTAAGTTGTTACTAAAAGGTAAAACGTACTTACATCAGATTAGTAAAATGCAGGCAGATAGATACATAAAGCCAACCGAAACCCTTGTAAATGGCCAGATAGTGATCGTGCATGCACAGTAGAGTGTGTACGTATCAGTCACGGCGATCGTTTCGTCATATATGACATCGGGGGGTTGCACTGATATTTATGCTCGAAATTCATCTCTAGCAGAATTTTAGGTTTTGCACAATTGATGATACTTTTTGCACTTTAATTAGCACATGTTTTCTTTTAATCTTTGCATAGTTCTTTTTTATGCACTATTTTGCTATCGATTTCCTATATTGTTCATACACTATGGATTGCACTTTTCTTAATCTTTGCACCTGTTATATGCATTGTGTTATATATTGCAAGTATATTTTTATTTACATATGATAAAAGCAGCCTGAGTTTTGTGTTGGGGCGGATGCTTTCAATAGATTAGCAGAGCCCTGAACTATCCAACATCAGCTCTGAAAGTCACCACCTATGAGGAGGGGGGGGGGGGGGGCGGTGCCTTTCCTCCAATCAGCTGTCTTGGCTGTATGCCCAGGCTTCACTGCAGTGCTGAACAGGAAGAGAAAATCTAACAAGATCTGAACATTCTAAACAGTAAACTGAAGACAGCACATATACATGCAAACCTATGTAGGGAGATTTGTTTAATCTCTGTGTATAATCTGAGGCTGTTTACTTCACTTAGTATATGTATGGGTTTACATCCACTTTAAGTTTACTTACTGTGGGGATAAAACAAACACTGAAATGTATTAAACTAAACTATAGACATTTATTATAGCAAAAAGTAAAAAAAAAAAAATTGTTTTTTTCAAACACAGGCGTGGGCTTGAAACATTTTTTTTTCTCCTATATTTATTAAACAATTTAATATTTCTAAATTACAGTTGGAAAACCAATACATCCTAGCCAGAAATATTCAAAAACACAGGGAAAAAAATGTTCCAAGATAACTGTTTCAATTTGGAATGCTGCTCACAAAAAATAGAAGGAATAAAAGAGCCATAAATTAGCTGGGGGAAGGGTTATTGTATTTATTAAAAAGAAGCAATAACCTTTCCAACAAGGAGGTGTGAATATGTCATGCACAGTGCAAGACAAAGGCAGTTAACTGGACCCTCATAAATGCATCCTATTGCAGGCTAACACTACAGTGTGAGATTTACTTTGCTTGAGGTGGAATTTTGTGAAATAGTGATCGGATGGAGGCGTAGCACGAGGGCACACCTGGGAGGGTCAAACATACACACATTACAAGTGACTCTTAGTTAGGAATTGTTGGATTAGATAAAAGCAGTTGCTCTCCCTCTACCCTCCTTCCATATGTTGGTCAGTTCTGCAAAACAGCAGTAGAACCTGTGATGAAGCAATGTAATACCCATACAAAGGTTATGACTTGTTTACACTCTATACGCAGTCATTACAGAACACTGAACAATGTGCCTATACAAAGCATCTCCAAATAGTAAAATGCCCAACTAAAGAATCAGAACACATTTGGCACAGTAACATCCCGTTTATTTCATGCTACATAAAACCGAGGAGGCCTGTGTGCTATTAAGCTATAAACTATGGTCAAACCTCCCAATTATTTGTGTTACAACAGTTTAACGTAAGGAGGGGGTTTTGAGAATGACCTCAATATGTTTTATTAAAACATTTTATGCCTGCGAGATGCAATGAGAAAAGCCTGAGAGATGCAATTTTCACATTTTGTATGTCAAATACTTTCTTAGACAACGCATATTAATTTCCAATTACTACTCAAATTCCAACCAACTACATTTCTGCACCTATATGCCTTTAAAAAGTGTAATGAAACCAGCCAGAGCAAACTGCGTACTTGATTAATATTTTGCAGATTCAACATTTTCCAACTATAAAAAAATTAAGCAAAAATCCCACAACACAACACAGGGAGCTGATGTACAAAAACAGAATAGTGTACAATACATGGTGCCCATTTCAGAATACAGATGGGGAAAATCACTAGCTATGCTATAAAATGCTTCTGGTATTCCCAACTCTCTTTTGCAATTAACATTTTTTTAAATAAAAAACAAACAAAAACAAAAACAAAAAAAAACATAACCTGCATACAGAAATCGATGTAATGTGGTTTTATAAAGTTTTTTATAAGTAACCTAATAGTTTCACAGTTATCCATCATCCTCCTTCCCATTTGCCTGTAGTAACAGCAAATCCAAATGTTGCTCATGCTCAAACATCAACACACAGGAAAAAATTTGAGCATGGTCTGGCTTTTAGCAGATTTATAATAGGATGCTTGTATCAAGCCTTTGTGACTTTTGTGTCAGAGTACCAGACCTGATCAGAGTAAGGGCTTGTTCCCTCGAAAACACATGCCAGATTTTCATCACACGTTTTTTCTGTGTATGACAATGTACCTGGTATGACTAAACCCTAAGTGCTGGTTCACACTACAGCGACATGAAAGTCGGCACGACTTTGCGAGGCAACTTCGAGGCGCATCCAGGACAGGCGACTTTGCCAGTGGCTAATCAAACAATAATCAGATCTGTGGGAGGGAGGTGTTTGCCTGAGAAAAATTATTTTCTCTTCCTGTAAAGTTGCTTCAGTTAAAGTGGTTGTAAACCCAACCACACAACTTGCACCTACAGGTAAGCCTAGATTAGGGCTTACCTGTAGGTGCAAGAAATATCTCCTTAACCTACACGGTTAAGGAGATATTTGCAGAAAACCCTGCACCGATGTGTACGGCGCATGCGCGCTGTAGACAACTGCGCAGGCGCACTGAGTGGTGTCAGTTTTCTGAATGGGATAATGCCGGCCTGCGCGCATGCGTGTGACATCGTCACCGCTCCGGCCAATCACGGCGCCGGAGCGGCGATACACGAAAGGGACATCGAGGCACGATGTCGGCGGGGAACAAGGAGCCGTTCGAGGGCTTCGATCTCAGGTAAGTCATTCATAATGAGCTAGTATGCTATGCATACTAGCTCATTATGCCTTTCTTTTGCAGTGTTTTTGTTTAAAAAAAAATACCGGGTTTACTTCCTCTTTAAGACACTGATCCGACTTGAGGCGACTTCCATTGAAATCAATGGGTACAAAGTCGCCTTCAAGTAGTACAGGAACCTTTTCTAAAGTCGGAGCGACTTCAGTAGTGTGCATTAAGACGGCTCTCATTCACTTTAATGTCATTTCTCAGGTCGCGTGACTTGGGGCGACAAGTCGGATCCCAAGTCGCGGTAGTGTGAACGGGCACTAAAATGGAAGTCTGGGTTGCACATGTCCTGAACTCTTAAAAAAAGGCTCTGTGGAGTTGATTTTCTAAAACTGGAGTGCGAAAAATCAGGTGCAGCTCTGCATAGAAACCAATCAGCTTCAGGTTTTATTATGAAAGCTTAATTGAACAAGTTAAAGTTAGAAGCGGATTGGCTACCATGCACAGCTGCACCAGATTTTTCACTCTCCAGTTTTAGTAAATCCCGTGTGTCTCAAAAGATATTGGTCATATACTCGAGTTGCCATGAGACAAGGCCGTTTTTTTTCCCATTACGGTAAAAAAAAAAACTAACTTGTCATGCAGAAAACTAATAATCCCTTACCTTTTTTGTGACGGGAGAAACGCTGACACCAAACCTTTGGGCTCTCACTTTAAGTTTATCAACATTCACCTAGATGAGAAATATTTTTCACCAATTCATAAAAGTTTGTTTATGATTGGGAATATTTTATGGTGAAAGAATCTCATACTACTAGGTTTAAAAAAAAACTTTTAACCCAAAATAACTGCTGCAATTCTGCACTGAAAAAAAAAAAAAAAAAAAACTGACCATGATGTAACATATACCTCAAGTCCAAGCATTTATTTTTACTCTTCAAAGTAAAAATTTTATGCCAAATGCATTCTTTTAGACTATGGGTGGCAACAATGGAAACTTACCTGGGATTTTACACCTGTGGTCTGCCCTGGAAAAAGAAAAAAAAGTTATTCAGAAGAACTGTCACAAAACAAAATAGAGAGGCATTAATACTTGGAGCAATACAGCTAAACAATCCCTAAGTCTTCATGTACACAAGACATTTTACAACCTCCCTAAACAGTTTAACTTGACAGCTTAAATACGTCCGCTTTGCCACGTTTGTGTTTAGGAGAGTTTTTTTTTTTTTTTTTAAGAAAAGATGTTTTTAAATAGTCAAAAATGAATCTCCACAAAAAACGCCTGTAAACGAAACGCGGTTAAACGCGAGTTACTGCGCTTGCAAACATTTGGTGTTCCAAATGCCTCTGAACATCCGTTCTAAACGCATTTTTTTTGCTTTCCAAAAAATGCTTCTGAACTCAACTGCCTAGAAACTACTGCAAACGACCCTGAGTACATGTACTGATAAGATAACAGAGGAGAGTTCAGGGGCAGCTGAAAAGAATGCCCAACTGCACCTAAACGTCCGTTCACCAGCAGCAGTGTACATGAAGCCTAATTCTCAAGACAGACAAATCCATTCTTATTCTCACCTTTCTGCTCAGTGGAAGGAAGACCAAACCTTACAAGGAAACAAAAAAGCAAATGGTGAGCACATGTAATGAAGAATATTTAAATACAAAGTTGAGGTTGCAGTATATTAGTGGATAACTGTCAAAATTAGTCTGCATGTGCTACATACGCAAAAGCTCCAAAATTATACCCATAACAAAAATACTTACCGTATAGCACGAGCTGCCTTTTTGCTATCCAAATTGGCAGGAACATTAAACCTTTCAGCTCTTTTCTGAAGTCTCTGAGGGGGAAAAAAAAAAAAAAATCAGCAGATAAGACATTTGCTCTGCAACATTCAATTCTGCATAGATCAATAAAAATAGGTAATTAAAGTAGAAGTTTTGGCTAACACTAAATAACTCTAAATCTACCGGCAGATACATTCTAAGACTAATCTATCTAACCCTGTAAAAGCAAAAAAATTAAAAAATAAACGTATCTTTTCTGCAGCCAATCCGGTCCGGTCTCAAGTTGGCGGATGCTGTGTGAAAGAGACAGCAGACAACGGCTGGAAAATTCCTGGTAGGCGACGTCACCCATAGGACTTACTATGGGGCTTCCATTGTCGGCTGCCTCTCCTGCACCCGCCTACACAGAGAAACCGCCGCTGACAGCTTAGCGTGGAATTGGATCGGCTGCAGAAAGGGTATGTAGGTATAGCGATTTTTGCTTCACAGGTTTAGATAGATTAGTCTTAGAATGTGGCTGTCAGTAGATTTAGAGTTAGTTTTGGGCTGAACTTCTACTTTAAGTGTCACTCGCATACATATTTGCACAATTCCCCTTCTACAAAGTGGAGGAGTACAGAAATGTAATTGAAGGGGTCCTCCACTTCAACGAGGAAGTGGAAACTCTTGGATATGTTGCACACTCTAAAACCCTGACCAATTACTTGTTTACAGTGTAAAAGCAGTTTCTACATATATTTTTTATAGCTTTAGCTAAAGAAAAAAAATCATGGGCTTATAGAGTGAAGGCTGCCATAGCTAGCAACGTCCTGACAACGTTAGGGCTGGCTACCATGCTAACCCTCTAGCTAGTTTTCGATGTGGAACAAGTAACAACCAAATGAATTTACAACTTCTGATCTATATACAGGTTGAGGACTACACAAGTACAGATGGGGAGGAACAACATGACAGCCAGGCAAGAAGCAATAGAAGGCAAGGACAACAGCCTCCTTATTTCCCTCATGGAAGGTTTAATTTAAGCAACCTTCCAGTTAATTTTATATACTGCATGCGTAACCGATTTGAAGATTTCCACAGTCCTGTTGAATGGGAATTTGGTTTTTGCTTTTACTAAATAAGGGCCACAAAAAATGAAGTAATGCTGTAAAAAACAGTTTTTTTTTAACATTTGCAGATAGTATGAGGCCGTTATGATAATGTAATACAGGAAAGAGATTCTTTTACACACACGACTGCCTTTCCCAAAAAAAAAAAAAACACACAAGAAAATCAGTTATTCTGTAGAGAAGAACAGACTGCAAGGCAATATTACAACACTCTAAAGATCTCAATTTCTGGACAGGTGTGTGCCTTTAGGTCTAAGTTGGTATTGGTAGTTTTCTGAACTTCATGTAATTTTCAAAAGTTTTTATTTAGCAGTCGGAGGCACTGACTGAATCATATCAGCCATTTAGTCATAGTTTAATACTACAAATCAATTACTTACATCCGCCAGAGGCACCCCACTTGTTATCTTCACCACTTTCGTCTCTGTTTCTCTGTACAAAATAGAAGACAGAATATATTAAGCCACAGTATCTTTCATAGATTCAAAAAGTAAAAGAAGATTTTAAATCCTTAATATATTATAGTAGTGCAAGGCTTTAGATCAGGGGTCTTCAAACTACGGACCTCCAGGTGTTCAGGAACTACAATTCCCATCATGCCTAGTCATGTCTGTGAATGTCAGAGTTTTGCAATGCCTCATGGGATTTGTAGTTCCGCAACAACTGGAGGGCCATAGTTTGAGGATCCCTGCTTTAGATGGTTGACCAGCATGCATCATCTTTTGCTGTAAATGGAAGTTAGTTCAAGGAAAAGCAATAAAAGGCCACGACATCTTAATTTACTGCATGTACAACATTATGTTTCCACTGCAATTTTTGAACAATTATTCAAATTTCCAAAAACGTATAGATTAAACTGTTGCAGTTTTCAGGTTCACCAAGAACAGGATCCTGAGTGAAGTCAATCAAAATTACCTGGGAGTGGCCACATGGGCCGAGTACAGGTAATTCCTTCATTATGAAAACGCAGGGAGCATCATATGGAAGTGAAGGTGGTCCTTCCTAAAAGAAAGATTTTCAGCAAGCAATAATTTCATTTGCAACACGAGGGCGAAAGTGTCAAACTTGCCCCTATGGCTGTGACACAATGACATTTTCTTTGTAGGAAGTTCCCAGGCTTTAAAGCAAAATGAAAGTCAAGTGGTGTCAGGCCCTTAAAAAGCTTTCTCCCATAAAGTGTGGGTCGTAAGAGCCCCATAAAAGCAGAGGTGCTCACTCAGGGGGAACACTGCAATGCTTTTGTTCCAAAATCTTGGAAGAAGTTTTTCCCATGGGGCAGTAAAAAGGTTTAA
Source organism: Rana muscosa (assembly GCA_029206835.1). Lineage (NCBI taxonomy): Eukaryota > Metazoa > Chordata > Amphibia > Anura > Ranidae > Rana > Rana muscosa. The sequence continues at coordinate 858,863,856 of CM055117.1, forward strand.
CAACTTTCACAGGAAGCACAGTGGGGTCATAGGACAGGACGTGCCATTCCACACACCCCAGAGAAGTCAATATGCACTGCAAGTTTTAGGACTCATCAAAAGGCATTTTAAAATGTGCCATTTTCTTTGTGCCCAAAGTTTAGTCAATGTAACATCAGGTCACAAGGCAATCTGTCCATTCCAAACAACATGACCACCATGGCTGTCCTTTCTAAACCCTTGCTAATTAAATAAAGAAGGGGGGGGGGGGGAGAGACACTTCCAGGAACACCTGCTCAACTTGACCACATCACCTGCGTACAAGTGCTGCATCATAACAAAGTAAGAAGCATGCATCTACTATAATAATCCTACAAGATGAAAAAAAAAAATCATCCTTTTAACAACGCATGCATGAAACCTATCACCAAGCCAATAAGGAGTATGAACATGATTGAAACCTTGTTTCTTTTTCTTTGAAATATCTCAACTCATTAGATATATTTTTTATAACCATTAGTACTGGTTCACACTGGTGCGTTTTGACATGCTATTTGGCATGTCAAATCGGCGATATTTGCCGCAAATTGCCGGCAATGGCACCGTCCTACTCCGCATCTGCAGCGCTGCACCGATTTCAAAAAGTCGTTTCTGTACTACGTTTTGCGATTTCGGTCGCGATTTACATTGACATCTGTGCAGAAACCCGCACAGATGTCTTTGTAATCGCGGCTGAAATCGGGACTGCCAGCGAGAGTGAAATCGTGCGAGTTCAGCTGAACTCCCACGGCTTCACTCCCGCAGCCCAGTGTGAACCTGGGCTAAGGCTAGGTTTACATCTGTGCAGGTGTGGGAAGGTTTGTAAATTACATGCATTTCCACAGTCACACAGAAAAGGCGCTGCTTTTAAGAAAATGTGTGCACTATCCATGGGGCCACGTTTTAAAAATGTGCAGGGAACTTTTTTCTGCAGGTACAGCAGCCCATTCAAATAAATGGGGTACTGTGCCCGCGCACATGTGAGCATGCAGAACTGCTTACACGTGAATCTAGTCTTAAATCCCTTCCCAGGTAGATGCAGATAGATAGTAGGATTTTTAAAACAGCTTACCTGTAAAATCCTTTTCTTGGAGTACATCACGGGACACAGAGCAGCATAGTCATTACTATGTGGGTTATATAGAATTACCTTCAGGTGCTGGCACTGGCAACTTCCAAACAGGAAGTACCCTCCCCTATATAAGCCCCTCCCATCCGGGAGTACCTCAGTTTTGTAGCAAAGCAATACGTGTCCCCAAAAGAGGGGTGGGAGCTCTGTGTCCCGTGATGTACTCCAAGAAAAGGATTTTACAGGTAAGCTGTTTTAAAAATCCTACTTTCTTGTTCATACATCACGGGACACAGAGCAGCATAGTCATTACTATGTGGGACGTCCCAAAGCAATGCCACATGAGGGGGGGGATACACCATACATAAGCTGGGCGCCATCAGGCATGAGGATCTTTTGCGGCCTGCAACACACTGCGCCCAAAGGCGACATCCTCCTGACTTCTCACATCCACCTGGTAGAACCTAGTAAACGTGTGTACTGAAGACCATGTTGCGGCCTTACAAATTTGCGCCAGGGAGGCCTGGTGATGCACTGCCCATGAAGTTCCAACTGCTCTCGTGGAGTGCGCCCTAACTTTGAACGGAGGCGGTCTACTTTTCAAGCCATAGGCTTGTATTATGACCTGTCGAATCCACTTGGCTAAAGTAGATTTTGATGCTGCCTGACCCTTTCTGGGGCCTTCCGGCAGAACAAACAAAGAATCCGTTCTACGAATCTGAGCAGTGGCTTTTAGATAAGCTTTAACTGCTCTTACTACATCCAAAGAATGCAATAACTTTTCCTCTACCGAGCTTGGTTTGGGGAAAAAAGAAGGAAGAACCACATCCTGGTTCAAGTGAAACCTCGATACCACCTTAGGAAGAAAGGCTGGGTGAGGACGTAATACTACTCTGTCTTTATGGATAACCAGATATGGCTCTTTACAGGACATGGCGGCTAATTCCGACACTCTTCTAGCCGAGCATATGGCTACTAAAAATATCAATTTCCTGGTGAGTAGAACCAAGGAAATGTGCCGCAAAGGTTCAAATGGCTGCTTCTGCAGAACCGACAGAACCAAATTTAGATCCCATGGGCATATGGGAGCCTTAATCGGTGGAATAATACGAGTCACACCTTGCATAAAGGATTTGACAAGTGAATGCATAGCCAGGGGCCTTTGAAATAGTATTGACAAGGCCGAAACCTGGCCCTTGATAGTACTTAAGGCAAACTTCCTGTCTACAGCCCACTGCAGGAAGTCCAGAATTCTGCCTATAACGTACTTACGTGGATGCCATTTTCTGGCCTCGCACCAAGTGATGTACGCCTTCCAAACTCTATAGTAGATCTGCCTGGATACAGGCTTCCTGGCATTGATTATAGTTGATACCACAGAGTTAGAGAGACCTCTCTTCTTTAGGATGTGGGATTCAATAGCCAGGCCGTTAAACTTAGAGTTAGTAAGGAAGGGTGGTATATCGGTCCTTGCGAAAGCAGGTCCGGACGACGTGGAAGGGTCCAAGGACTCCCCACAGACATTTTGATGATCTCCGCGTACCAGGCCCTTCGGGGCCACGCTGGAGCCACCAGGATCACCGGCTTCTTCTCCAACCTGACTCTGCGAAGGAGTCGAGGCAACAATTGTAGCGGAGGGAATGCATATATCAGTCTGAACTGATCCCAAGGGAACACCAGAGCATCCGAGCCGCAAGCGAGGGGATCCCTTGTCCGGGAGACAAATCTGTCCACCTTTGCGTTGAATCTGGATGCTAGCAGATCTACATCCGGTGTTCCCCACCGCTGACATATTGCTCGGAAGACCTCGGGATGAAGGGACCATTCCCCTGGGCATAACTGTTGGCGACTCAGAAAGTCCGCCTTCCAATTCTCCACCCCTGGAATGAAGACAGCTGATATACATGGGACATGCTTTTCTGCCCATTCCAGGATGTGACTTACTTCCCTCTGGGCTGCACGACTCCTGGTGCCTCCCTGATGATTGATATATGCCACTGCTGTGGCATTGTCTGATTGAATTCTGACAGGGGACCCTTGGAGTCTGGATGTCCAGGCTACTAGGGCGTACCGGGCTGCTCGTATCTCTAAGAGATTGATGGGCAGGGTTTTTACTACATTTGACCATCTGCCCTGGAGAGACCATTGCTCCAGTACTGCCCCCCAGCCTATAAGGCTGGCATCTGTAGTGACCACCTTCCAAGATATCGGGCTGAAGGGGTTTCCCTTCTGGAGATTCTGGGGGATCAACCACCAGCAGAGACTCTTCCGAACGGAAGGGGACAAAGCCATCGGGAAGTCTAGAGCCTGAACTTTCCCGTTCCAGGCTGATAATATGGCCCTTTGTAAATTCCTTGAGTGGAATTGGGCGTATGGTACAGCTTCGAATGATGCTACCATCTTTCCTAGCAGCCTCATGCACAGGCGTATGGACGGCTGTCTTTTTGCACAAAGCAGACGGACCAAGCCCCTCAAAGGGGATACCTTGTCTAGAGGTAAGAAAATCTTCCTCTGGTCTGAATCCAGCCGTAGCCCTAGATATACCAGGTTTTTCACTGGCTGTAGGGCTGACTTGTCCAGGTTGATGACCCAACCGTGAGATTCTAGATACTTGATTGTATCGACAATTACCACTTCTAGCTTGGCAACTGAGTGGTCCATCAACAACAGGTCGTCTAGGTATGCCATTATCGTTACACCCCGTGTTCTTAGATCGGCCAACAGTGGGGCCAGAATTTTTGTGAACACTCGTGGTGCTGTGGCCAGACCGAATGGTAAGGCTCTGAACTGAAAATGGCGCCCTTCTACTGCAAAGCGTAGGAATTTTTGATGACCTGGAAAGATGGGAACATGCAAGTAAGCATCTTTGATGTCGATCGAGGCTAACCATTCCTCCCCTTGTAGGGCAGCGGTGACCGATCGGATCGACTCCATCCGGAAAGACCGGACGTTTAGAAATTTGTTTAGACTCTTTAGGTCCAATATGGGTCTTATGTCCCCGTTTGGCTTCGGGACTGTGAAAAGGTTTGAGTAGAAACCCAACCCCCACTCTTCCATAGGAACCTCCATAATTACTCCTTGGAGCAATAGTTGTTCTAACGCCAATAGGAGAGACCGTCTTTTCAGAGGGTCTCTTGGCATGCCTGACCACATAAAATGGGACGGAGGAGACTCTTTTAACTCCAACTTGTATCCCAGAGTTACTGCGGAGAGCACCCATCTGTCTTTGATCGTCTCCCGCCAGGTCTCTGCGAACAACTGAAGTCTTCCCCCCACCCGTTTGAGTGGGGGCAGCCCTTCATAGGCTTGACTTGGAGGCTGATTTAGTACCTCTTCGGATCCAGGGCTTTTTATTACCCTGTGGCTGTCCCTGATTTTTACCTCCTGAGTTTGACCGAGGAGGCCGTCGGAACTGCTTAGTAGCAGACGTCGCAGGGATAGGAGAGGTAGTCCTCTTAAAAGATGGACCCCTAGACCTCTTCTTACTCGGTAAGAGAGTACTTTTACCACTGGAAATCTTCTGGATATACTTATCCAGGTCTTCGCCAAAAAGGCGTTCCCCATGAAATGGGAAGCTAACTAAGAGCTTCTTACAGGGAGCTTCAGCAGACCAGTTTTTGAGCCACAGAAGCCTACGCATATGTACCAAAGACAGCGAGAGGCGGGAGGCCTGATGGATAGAATCCTTGATGGCGTCAACCGCAAAGCATAATGCTCTAGGCAGATCAGCCAGAGCCTGGGCCTGTTGGTCTGGCAAATCCCTCAGGACCATTTTCATTTGATCCTTTAAAGCTTGGCAGACTCCAATAGCTGCCACTGCTGGCTGTGTAACAGCCCCTGCTGTGGAAAAAGCAGATTTTAATAAAGATTCCAATTTTTTATCCACTGGATCTTTGAACATTTGAACATTATCTACTGGACATGTCAGTGATTTGTTCACAGAAGAGATGGCTGCATCCACCGTAGGAACATTCCATCTCTGGGTGAACTTTTCCTCCATGGGATAGATCACCGGAAACCTTTTAGGCGGAACAAATAGTTTATCAGGATGTTCCCAGTCCTGGTATATAAGTCCTTCCAATAATGGATGTATTGGAAAGGAGCAATTAACCTGGGGAGCTTTTAGCGACCCCAATGAGGAGACAGCAGTAGTTGATGGTTCAACAAGAGGCATTTTAAATGCAGATCGAACCATGTCAGTTAGGGTCTGGACCCACAATCTTTCAGTCTGTGATGCTGAAAATGGTTCATCTACTGTCGATTCCTCAAAAACAGAGCTAACCTCCTCCTGATCCCCTTCAGGTAGGTCGGTCCCTTCCTGGGACTGTTGCTCTGCCAACAGGCACTCTAATGGAGGTGATGGAGATCTGGCGCGCTTTCTTTCCTGTAGAGAAGAAGCGATCAATGCAGCCAATCTCTGCTCCAATCCCTCCAGAGTTGAGGAAAAAACCTCCTCTGTTATATATGCAGGAGCAGGTGGACTGAGGACAGCCGCAGTACCTGGCACTCCCGGGGGTTCCTTATGGGTATTAACCTCTGATTTCTCAGGGGAGGAGGGTGCAGATGACTGCCCCAGATCCTCAGAGCCCGATGGAGACCCCCTACACTTCCTGAGAGGTATATCTCGGAGTTTTTTAGGCGGCATATTCCTTAGTTCAAAGCTGAGGTATTCCAGCCGCAATACACCCCTTACTGAAATAGTCTAATGCAATTTGCTGCTATGTACATCAGTGGGTGTCTACTAATGCGTCTTTCTGGGGATGCCTGTATCAACTGCCCGCTGTAAGCCCCTATACCATGCTACCAGCTCCTTTTCATGCTCTGTGTCCATAGCAAGCAGCGTGGACTGAGTCCTTTTATCTTGCTGGGACGCCCGCACATGCGTCATCTGCCAGGCTCCGCCCCCTTTTTTGAAGCTAAACCTTATAAAAAAAAGCATGTGTGCGCGCGCGCGTGTGCGCTTTTGGCGCCATGTAGGGAGAGGAGCCAGGGTCCCTGTTTCACCAGGACTCGGGGATGGAAGGAAACTACTTGGCAGCATGACAGAGGAATGCAGCTTCCCTGATAGAGAGCTCACTCATCTGCCTGGACTTTCACCATGGAAGGAATAGTCCCAAGAAAAAAAAGACGTTCCACAGCGGCCTCTAGTGGACAAACACAGGTACCGCACTTTTGTCTTTTTTTTTTTTTTTTAAAACCTCTTTTATGAAAAACATTTCCAGGTTTATAGTTTTTTTAAAACTTCCCTTATGAAAAAACATTTCTAGGATTTCTTAGGCATATACAGCTATTAGCGGGAATACCCTTTAGGTAACAGGCAGAAAGACATATTAGGCTTGGGGGTCCCCTCAATAGAACCAAGTTCCTGAGGGGCCCCCACTTACCTTTTCCCCGCCGCAGGACTTTGTTTGGTCCACAGAAGCCCAAACTTCACCTCTCACGGCAGGCATTGTACTAGACCTTCAGGGACCGGGTTCCCAAGGATTCCACTCCCCTGGACCTGTATAGCACCCTGCACAGATAGCCTCTTGGTTTTGGGTATGACCAGAGCTCTGGATCCCAGGGTCCAGCCCTCCTAAGAGAGGCATTACAGGCAAAACCCTGCTCTTCTCTGCAAGGCCCGGGTACCGACCGTTTAGCTATGAAGCTTTTTTGGTCGGATCCGGAATAGCTTGCTAAGGCCCAGAGAACCTGTACACAAGCCCAGATGAATACATGTTAACCTTGGCCAACACCTTAGACACTGGCAAAAAACTGAGGTACTCCCGGATGGGAGGGGCTTATATAGGGGAGGGTACTTCCTGTTTGGAAGTTGCCAGTGCCAGCACCTGAAGGTAATTCTATATAACCCACATAGTAATGACTATGCTGCTCTGTGTCCCGTGATGTATGAACAAGAAAATATGTTTACAAAAAAAATTAAATGCCCTGTAGGTAGAAGCATGTTTGTTGCAGACTACAAAAGGTTCAGTGCTGCCAAGACTGGCGAGTAGTTACATAAAAGTAGGACTATTCATATAAAAAAAAAAGAACAGTAAATGTCTTCATTTCCAATAACATACATGAAAAACAGTTCAAGACACACTCAATCTACATAGAGTTAAGATCTATAAAGACTTATATAAAATGTATAGTATGTAAAGCACTGTCTCAATTCTGGTTTATTGTGCCAAAAAAAAAAATAGTAGGGCAGATACCTTCCTGCTCTGCCTCAATTAGCACTCTTCCCAGTTCTCTGTGAACTACAGAACACTTTCTACCACCTTCTTCATGCTATGGAGGTGAGGAGAGGGCAAGGTATTCGGCAGCCCTAATAAGACTTCTTGCCGTCATCCCCAGGTTAAAAAAAAGCCAAACAAACAAACACACACCTAGGGTCTGATAAGATGCAATATATTACACCAATATATTGTTCCTGGATTTCGATGCATGTTATGGTTTATGAAGTATCTTGAAACCAACTTAAAAACTTTTTTTGTTTGTTTGTGAAAACAGCCTTGATCTATGTAGATGACACTTTAAAATTAAAAAATAAAACAAGCAGTTAAAGTGATTTGCTGGTGCCCGCTACAAACTTGCAATTAAATATACATAATTTTTTTTAGCACTAAAAACTTATAACAATGCCTACATGATTTTATTTTTTTAACACCAGTTCATAATGTTTAACAATGATGGTGTTGCGTGCACAGTTCTTAACAGATAAATGTTCTAAAGTAAAATTGTTACCCTCTTTAGATGAGTACACAGTGCCACCTACTGGTAACAACCATGCACAAAAGATCATTTAAGAGGAACACAAAATAACCCTATAGAACCAATGAAAAGAAGGATAGATAGTCTAAGCTCATGTAATTTTAAGTGAAATGGAAAAGACATTCAAATAAAAACATTTTATGAAAAAAGTATTATATACCACGCGGAGTCTGCCTTGGGGTTGGGGAGGACATTTTTATTAATCCCTATGTAACCATTTGAATATCAAAAAGTTCATTTATTTTGGCAATTCAATTCAAAAAGTGAAACTCATAATTCTATAGATTCAATACACACAGAGTGGTATATTTCAAGCATTTCTTTTAATTTTGAGGATTATGGCTTACAGCTAGTGAAAACCCAAAATTCAGTATCTCAGAAAATTAGAATATTGTGAAGAAGTTCAATATTGTAGACTCATGGTGTCACACTCTAATCAGCTAATTAATTTAAAACACAAGAAGGGAGAGGGAGAGAGGTGCCAGGCAACCAATGGCGTAGAACAGTTTAATATGGAGATGTATATTAAAAACAAAAAACAAAACACAATTATAAAAAAGGTTCCACTCACAGGGTGACAAGCAGCGCCCTGACAGGCTCTGGGAGTGATCCCGCACAGGATCTAAGAAACAGTCCTCGCTGATCTCATCGGCTGAGGAAAGAGGCGTGACTTAAGCCCCATACACACTATCAGTTTTCTTGCAGGTTTTTCTCTTCAGGTTTACCAAAACCATGTAGTGCAAGGGCCTGCCTGATTGCATACGAATTGAAACTCTTAAGGTTTGACCTCATATTAGATGGTTTTGGTAAACCTGAAGAGAAAAACCTGCAAGAAAACTGATAGTGTGTATGGGGCTTAACCTTTGAAACGTGTCCCAACTGGTTACTCCACCCGAAGGCTTGACAGGACTCCACCGGCTCTTGACAGCTTGTGCTCTCAGCGTCGTCCTACTGTTCCCCATCAGAGCCGCTGTTCAGGCGAGGACTGTTTCTTAGATCCCGTGCAGGATCACTCCCAGAGCCTGTCAGGGCATTGTTTGTCACCTTGGGAGTGGAACCTTTTATACATCTCCATATTAAACTGTGCTACACCATTGGTTGCCCGGCACCTCTCTCTCCCTTCTTTCGTTACAGTTGCGGGTTCCCAGACCCGAGTGCAGGCAGCCTAGCCTCCATAGGAGATCACAGTCATCGTCATCAGTGTTTTTCAACCTTTTATGGTAAAGTATCCATGCAGATCTAAAAAAAAAAAATCCTAAGTACCCCTGTCTCGAGAAAATTATTTATATTGTTTGGGTGTCATGGCGTGTGTGTGTGTGTGTGTGTGTGTGTGTGGGGGGGGGGGGGGGGGGGTGATGATTTCTGTGTTTGTGATTGTTTTTGTTTGTGTGCAAAATCATCATTAAATGTAGCCTCACCGGTGTCCATTAATGCAGCCTGATCAGCGCCCACCAATGCAGCTTCACCAGCTCCCACCAATGCAGCCTCATGGCGTCCATAGAACGCATGAAGGTGGAAAAACCTCCTTTACAACCACTTTAAACTATTTGTGGGAGGGAGAGGGGTTAATTAATCTACAATGCTATTTGTAATATGCAGCACAAAGGGGTTCATGTATTGCCATTGGTCACTGATGCATTAGGGACCAGTGGCAATCAATGACCCCCTTTGTGCTGCATTAGTGGCACTAGTGCCAGTGTTTATTAACCCCTTCATGCTGCATCATAAAGGGGTTAATTAGCACTGCCACTAATGCAGCACAAAGGGGTTAATTGCCACTGGTCACTAATGCATCAGTGACCAATGGCAATACATTAACCCCCTCCATGCTGCATATTACAAATAGCATTGTAAACTAGAAAATGCATTTCCTGCAGAAAATGCGTGGGAATGCTGAATAGCTGAATTGCTAAAGCCCACACCAAAGCCATTCACCATAACCACTATACGATCTTTAGGACATACAAGCAGTGTTCCTTCAGTACTTATAAAGCCTCTCTTTGATCATTAATCCCCACACCTAATGAGTGGGAAAAAGTGTGAGAGAACCCTTCAAACAAGCCTTAATAAATCCACAACAGTACATGCTATCGAAACAGCGACTTCACCATTAGAGACACACGGCCTTTGTGAACGTATAGGTATAAAATTTATGTTGATAAACTAAGACATGTGGGCATGTCAGCGATTTAAAAAAGAAGTTTGCTGTGCATTTCGCTGGGAAATGTGAAGAATTTTTATACAGGACAGTCAATGAAAGAAAGTGTAGAACTCTTGTCATTTGGAAGCTCAACCAGCCAAAAGTAAAAGGCGTATCACAAAACATTGCCTGAAACTAGACAAAAATACCTACGTTTTGATGTATAAATTGTGTATGACAGGTAGATTGTGTGAGCGTGAGAGCAATTTATAGAGAAGGAACTAAGATAATTTGTTTAAGGCTCTCTGCTGTAGCGATGACGTGACCCACTCTAATCAGCCCCATAGACACACTGTTAAATCGATAGAATTTCCTGAAATGATGACTAAACTTAAACAGCTTTTTCACAAAAACCGTAAAAGATATTAAACTGAAAAGATATAGCCAGGTAGCTGAATATTTTGTGAACATTTTGAAGTTTGTTTGACGTCTGTAGGTGAAAGTATGAAGGAGCTGAAACTTTTGGGAGCGGATGAAGATTAAGGATTTGAAGCATGCTCTTATTGACTTCAATGTTAAAAAAAAAGTGATAAAAAGCTTAATATTTTAAAAAGTATAAAAATAGTACAAAAAAAATTGAAGAAGTCCCATCATTAGCTAAAAGAGCTGAACATTTTAAAAGTTGAATGGTTTTATTAGCTGAAATTATGCAGAAGTTACGCAGAGCCAAAAAACGTACGGAATAAAATTAAAATTAAGAATAAAAATCAGAACAACAATACTGGGAATGCTTGGAGAGCATTCCCACTAATTAAACCCCCCTCCCCCTTTCAAAAAAAAAAAAAGTTAAGCACTGCATTAGGAGCACACACAAGACACAGCAGTACAATCAGCAATGTTATCAGCCTCTGCTCAGTCACTTGTCCATGACGGTGGACGCTCCGAGCAGGTAACAGCACTCCTCTTCCATCCCACACTCTCAGCCTCTAAATGACATCATGCTGGGCGGGGCCTAGGAAGCTCCTGTCCGGCAGAGAACACTCCGTCCAACAGTGAAGTGTCTGTATGAGTAACACTGGCCGGGTGCAGGAGCGCACTCGGCACACTTGTATCGCTCCACTGCAGGCAGCTCTGCAAATATAACACTGTGGCGGCGGCCATAGAGTGGCCACATTTCCAAACTGCCATTCAGAGACACCCCCCTTCCCAAAAAAAGATGAGGGGGGGGGGGGGAATAGTCTCAGGGATGACGGGGAATTCGGCGGCTGGTGTTTTTTTGGGCGAATGGCTGGTGTGGCACTTAGATCATCCAGACACCATGCTTGATATGGTGTCAGGATGATGATCAAATCATATTTGTATTACTATATTGTAATATAAAATGAAATAGTTCAACTCACCATAATGCAGAATCAGTGGGAACCTTAAGCATGTCACTTTCCACCAGATGCAGCTTGTTACTTGCCACTGCCGCCAGATGCAGCGCGTCACTTGCCACCATTGCCTGCAACCAGATGCAGTGCGCCACTTGCCACCTTGTCACTTGCAACCCATGTTCCTCTGCGTCACCTTCCCCTCTGAATTCACTTGTCACCTTCATTACTTTCCAGTGTCCACCTGTGACTGTCACCTTACTTTTTTCCCTCACCTTCCAAGTTCCAATATCCCTTCTGGTGAGTGGTCCCTCAGACAGTGAGTCGGGCCGTGGGTGGAAGAAGTCAGCACACCAGACGACCAGTCCTGGCTGCTGTCACTCCCTCTCCATGCTGTCGAGTGATGGGCCACGGGCGCAGAAGAAGGAGGTGGGTGGAGAGGAGACACCATCTGGACTCTGGAGAGTCACACACCAGTCCCTGCTGCTTGCCGCTGAAGGAGATGGCAAGGCAACAGTGCAGTACTAGGCGCGGGCTTCCCTCCTGGCCTTACTGTCAAAGAGTGAGTCTGTGATGTCACGTGTTGCTAGACGCCAGGCGGGGAAAGCCCTAGCAACCAGTTCCGGAAGTGTAGGGAAATGCTACTGGTTAGCAGGGGGTGGCTGTGTCCTCAATTTACCCAGCATCAGAGCGGCCCACACAGTGGCACAGGCAGCTTACCCCCTGCCCTTGGTGCACGTACCCCCAGAGGTAAGCGTACCATGGGTTGAGAAACCCTGATCTACATCACCTATGAATTCAACTTTATATCTAGACTGAGCCTCTAAGACATGTATATATACACACACACATACCACAGTAATTTATACACTTCACACTTGAACAATCCAGGGCAGCGCTGAGAACTTTTACTTGTTTGTTTTTAATTCATTTAAACACCTGTAAAAGGTTTTCGGAGCCTTTAAATGGTCTCTCAGTCTGGTTCAGAAGGTTACACAATCATGGGGAAGACTACCGACTTTACAGTTGTCCAGAAGACAATCATTGACACTCTCTACAAGGAGGATAAGTCACAAAAGGTAATTGCTAAAGAAGCTGGCTGTTCACAGAGTGCTGTATCCAAGAATATTAATAAAAAGTTGAGTAGAAGGAAAAAGTGTAGTAGTAAAAAGGTGGACAATCAACAGGGATAACCACAGCCTTGAGAGGATTGTGAAGCAAAGGCCATTCAAGAATTTGGGGGAGATTAACAAGGAGTGGACTACGGCTGATGTCAGTGCTTCAAGAGCCAGGAGAAAAAAGGAGAAAAAGAACTGGACTGTTGCTCAGTGGTCCAAATGACTCATTTCAGATGAAAGTAAATTTTGCATATTATTTGGCGATCAAGGCCCCAGAGTCTGGAGGAAGAGTGGAGGGGCACAGAATCCAAGTTGCATGAGGTTCAGTGTGAAGTTTCCACAGTCGGTGATGATTTGGGGAGCCGTGTCATCTGCTGGTGTTTGTCCACTGTGTTTTATCAAATCCAAAGTCTGGGCATCCCTCTAGCAAGAAATTCTAGAGCACTTCATGCTTCCCTCTGCTGATCAGCTTGCTGATTTCATATTCCAGCAGGACTTGGCACCTGCCCACACTGACAAAAGTACCAATACCTAGTTTAATGATCATGGTAACACTATGCTTGATTAGCCATCAAACTCACTTGACCTAAACTCTACAGAGAATCTGTGGGGTATGGTCAAGTGGCAGATGAGAGACAACAGATCCAACAATGCAGATGAGCTGAAGGCCACTATCAAAAGCAACCTGGGCTTCCATAACACCTCAGCAGTGCCACAGGCTGATCGCCGCCATGCCACATCGATGCAGTAATTCATGCAAAAAGACCCACGACCAAGTACAGAGGGCATACTATACTGTACATGGACATATTTTTCAGTAAGCCAACATTTCTGTATTAAAAATAATTTTTTATTGCTCTTATGCAATATATTCAAAGTTTCAGAGATACTGAATTTTGGGTTTTTACTAGCTGTAAGCCATAATCCTCAAAAATAAAATACAAATGCTTGAAATACATCACTGTGTGTAATGAATCAATATAATATAGAAGTTTCACTTTCTGAATTGACGTGCTGAAAAAGATTTACTTTGAGGGCATTCAAATTTATTGCGATGCACCTGTATATTTTAACTGGAACCAAGCCCAACCCCTGAAAAACAACCCCACACCATAATCCCCCCTCCACAAAATGATTTGGACCAGTGCACAAAGCAAGTGAGCAAGGAGTGGAGGAACTTAACTGGGCTGCACAGAGTCCTGACCTCAACCCAATAGAACACCTTTGGGATAAATTAGAGTGAAGACTGCTAGCCAGGTCTTCTCGTCCAACATCAGTGCCTGACCTCACAAACATGCGTCTGGAAAAATGGTTAAACATTCAAATAAACAAACACACTCCTAAACCTTGTGGACAGCCTCCCAGAAAAGTTGAAGCGGTTATAGCTGCAAACGGTGGGCCAACTCAATATTAAACCCTACGGACCAAGACTGGGATGCCATCAAAGTTCATGTGCGTGAAAAGGCAGGCATCCCAATACTTACGGTAATATAGAGTATGTATGTACAGTGAGGGAAAAAAGTATTTGATCCCCTGCTGATTTTGTATGTTTGCCCACTGACAAAAAAATTATCAGTCTATAATTTTAATGGTAGGTTTATTTTAACCGTGAGAGACAGAATAACAAAAATATCCAGAAAAACGCATTTCAAAAAAGTTAAATTCATTTGCATTTTAATGAGTGAAATAAGTATTTGGTCCCCTATCAGAAAGATTTCTAGCTCCCAGGTGACTTCTTTACAGGCAACGAGCCATCTATTAAAAGGGAGTGCTCCTAAACTCAGCTTGTTACCTGTATAAAAAGACATCTGTCCACAGAAGCAATCAGATTCCAATCTCTCCACCATGGCCAAGACCAAAGAGCTGTCCAAGGATGTCAGGGACAAGATTGTAGACCTACACAAGGTTAGAATGGGCTACAAGACCATCGCCAAGCAGCTTGGTGAGAAGGTGACAACAGTTGGTGCGATTATTCGCAAATGGAAGAAACGCAAGATAACTGTCAATCTCCCTCGGTCTGGGGCTTCTTGCAAGATGTCACCTCGTGGAATTTCAATGATCATGAGAACGGTGAGGAATCAGCCCAGAACTACACAGGAGAATCTTGTCAATGATCTCAAGGTAGCTGGGACCATAGTCACCAAGAAAACAATTGGTAACACTACACCTTGAAGGACTGAAATCCTGCAGCGCCCGCAAGGTCCCCCCTGGTCAAGAAAGCACATGTACAGGCCTGTCTGAAGTTTTCCAATGAACTAAATGATTCAGAGGAGAACTGGGTGAAAGTGTTGTGGCCAGATGAGACCAAAATCAAGCTATTTGGCATCAACTCAATTCACTGTTTGGAGGAGGAATGCTGCCTATGACTCCAAGAACACCATCCCCACCATCAAACATGGAGGTAGAAACATTATGCGTTGGGGGTGTTTTTCTGCTAAGGAGACAGGACAAATTCACGGCATCTAAAAAGGACAATGGACGGGGCCATGACCCATCAAATCTTGGGTGAGAACCTCCTTACCTCAGCTAGGGCAATGAAAATGAGTCGTGGATGGGTATTTCATCATGACAATTACCCAAAACACACAGCGAAGGTAACAAAGGAGTGGCTCAAGAAGAAGCAAATTAAGGTCCTGGAGTGGCCTAGCCAGTCTCCAGACCTTAATCCCATAGAAAATATGTGGAGGGAGCTGAAGGTTCGAGTTACCAAATGTCAGCCTCGAAATCTTAAAGACTTGGAGAGGATCTGCATAGAAGAGTGGGACAAAAGCCCTCCTGAGGCGTGTGCAAAACCTGGTGGCCAACTACAAGAAACATCTGACCTCTGATTGCCAACAAGGGTTTTGCCACCAAGTACAAAGTCATGTTTTGCGAAGGGGTCAAATACTTATTTCACTCATTAAAATGCAAATCAATTCATAACTTTTTTTGAAATACGTTTTTTGGGATTTTTTGTTGTTATTCTTTCTTTCACCGTTAAAATAAACCTACCATTAAAATTCTAGACTGATCATTTCTTTGTCAGTGGGCAAACGTACAAAAATCAGCAGGGGATCAATTACTTTTTACACATACCCCTCAAAAAAATTTAAGAAACACTTTTTAACCAGAGTATAGCATCGAGTCAATTCAACTTTTGGGATATTGACCTGGTCAGTTAAGTAGCAGAGGGGGAGGTCAATCAGTTTCAGCTGCTTTGGCATTAATCAAACAAGTGCACTAGATGGGCAAAAAGAAGACGACCTCCAAAAACGGGAATGGTTTTACAGGTGGAGGCCACTGACTTTTTCCCTACTCATCTTTTCTGACTATTTTTATCTAGTCTTGCATTTGGCTAGGGCCAGTGTCACTACTGGTAGCATGAGGCCATACCTGAACCCTATAGAGGTTACACAGGCTGTCCAAATTTTCCAGGATGGCACATCAATATGTGCAATTGCCAGAAGGTTTGCTCCGTCTCCAAGCACAGTCAAGAGCATGGGAGGAAACAGGCAGTTACTCTAGGACAGCTGGACAGGGCCATAGAAGGTCCTTAACCCATCAACAGGACCAGTATCTGCTGTTTCATGCAAGGAGGAACAGGATGAGCACTGCCAGAGCCCTACACAAAATTACCTGCAGCAGGCCACCAATCAGAAACAGACTTCACGAGGGTAGCCCGAGAGCCCGACGCCCTCTAGTGGGCCCTGCGCTCACTGCACGGCACTGTGGAGCTCGATTGGCATTTGCTATTGAACACCAGAATTGGCAGATCCTCCATTGGCACCCTGTGCTTTTCACAGATGAGAGCAGGTTCACCCTGACCACATGTGACAGACGTGAAAGGGTCTGGAGAAGCCGTGGAGAACATTATGCTGCCTGTAACATCGTTCAGCATGACCGATTTGGGGGTGGGTTAGTGATGGTCTAGGGAGGCATATCCATGGAGGGATGCACAGACCTCTACAGGCTACACAATGGGACCCTGACTGCCATTAGGTAGCGGGATGAAATCAGTGGTCCTGGGTTCCTCCTGGTGCATGACAATGCCCAGCCCCATGTGGGGAGAGTATGCAGCCAGTTCCTGGAGGATGAAAAAATTGATACCACTGAATGGCCCCCACGCTCACCTGACCTAAATCCAATAGAACACCTCTGGGACATTATGTTTCAGTCCATCAGACGCTGCCAGGTTGCACCTCAGTTTGTTCAGGAGCTCAGTGATGCTCTGGTCCAGATCTAGGAGGAAATACCTCAGGACATTATCTGTCGTCTCATTAGGAGCATGCCCCGATGTTGTCCATTACCATTTTGAGTTGCTGCAATGAAATTTCAGCAAAATGGACTAGACTGCTGCATTATTTTTTAATTTTGATTTTCGGGGTGTCTTTGAATTCAGCCCTCTGTAGATTGATAATTTTCATTGCCAAACGATGTGGCATCCTTTCATTCCTAACACATTACCCAGTCCATATCAGATATCCAGCATGATAATTTTTCCCCACTCAGATCTGATGCACTTTCAAAGTGTTTCTTTAATTATTTTGAGCAGAGATTATATATACTGTATTTATTGGCGTATAACACTCACTTTTTTACCCTGAAAATAGAGGGTAAACTGTGCCTGCGTGTTATACGCAGGGGGCTGTGGAAAGTTTTTTTCCTGAAAATTCCCTCTTAAAGTTAGGGTGCGTGTTATACGCCGATAAATACGGTATATATATATATATATAAAATTAATGAACATCTTAAAAAAAAAAACTGCAGCTTTGTAACGCCTACTGAGGCGCCTGGACAGCATGAGCTATTTTCTGAAAAAGGCTAACTTAGCCTTTACACGTTTGTTAACCCCAAAAAATAAAAAAATCCTGCTGCTCCTGTCCATTTATTGTGAAATTAGCAGCATAGTTATCACCTCTGCGTCTCTCTCTACAATACCCGTTTGAAAATGCCAGGTCCTAACCCCCCCACCCCTTCTCTGCTTAGTATAGGCTGGATATTTTAACCACGTAAATCTATATACAGAGTTATATACATCCGACGCATACACAAACGTAGGGAGACAACAGGAAGTGAAAGGAAATCTACCCATAGGAAGGGAATTTCACGCATGTAAGAGTTGTCATGGGAAACCGGTGTCTCCACTGAAGCTTTATCATCAATGCTGGTTTCCATGACAACTCAATATTTTCAAAATCTGATTGTCACAGAGACAGAAAGTGAGGTGAAATATCCTGAACAAAGACACAGACAGCAAAACGTTACAGGGGCGTTAACCCTTCCCTATGCTGTCCAAAAATAATTTTTTTGGGCTGGAGTAGCACTTGAAAAAAATAAATAAAAAAAATGTACCTTTTCCAACTTACATATAAATTACAGGCAAGAACAAACCTACAGAACCCACCCTTCTATGTAACCCGGGGACTGCCTGTATATCCATACCAAAATTATCAATTTCCCCCAACTGCTTAGCCATTGTAAAAATGGTGTCCTTAAATATAGAGCAAACAAATTGGGGAAACTGCCTAGTTGGTGGCAGAGACAAAAATAACTGCATTTTTTTTATTTTCCCAATTCATCCGCAGTACTTAGTCTTTATGTTTTGCCGATCTTTTTCACACAATCACACAATCACACAATTTCACACAATCACAGGTAAAATAGCCTGTGTACTTCTGATAATATGTTGCAAATTACCAAAGCGGTGCATCTACTTGTTAGTAAGTTTAAAAAATGCACTGTGGGAAGTCATAGGACACTCTTGTATAAAAATAACTTAAAAGTATGATTTAGGTTACCAAAATGCATTGTAAACCCACATCTGGGCCTCTGTTGGAGGCCGCTGGTGTTTTCAGCACGTCCGCACAGCAGATTGCCATCTTGTGTGGCACAGTGTCCCCCTTCTACAG
The DNA here is from genome assembly GCA_029206835.1 of Rana muscosa. Taxonomy (NCBI): domain Eukaryota; kingdom Metazoa; phylum Chordata; class Amphibia; order Anura; family Ranidae; genus Rana; species Rana muscosa. The sequence goes on from CM055117.1 coordinate 858,882,218, forward strand.
GTTCCTATTCATTTTCATTTCACATGGAATTCTATAGCAAAAATGCCACAGGATTCTGGGACCCCCTCTAGTGAAATATTTATTTAACAGATTTCTTCATAATAACGCATAGCAAGATGACCATCTCCATTTGTTCGTATACTACCCCCGATTATTAGACAGCATTTTATTCCAAGGTATAAAAGCACAAAACCTGAATTTACATGTCAGCTAATCCTCCCTTAGTGACATCAGAATACACATTTGAGAAGATTAAGATGAAAGTTTATCTGAAAAGATCTTTTGTAATCTGCATGGGAAACAGCTAAATGAAAAGGGGGAATAAAGGGTAAGTGGAATTGTTAGGTAGATACCCTGCTGCAGGCGCTAAGCCCTTTTCATAAAGTGGAACTTAAAAAACGACAGGGCAAACATCTATAGTTTAAGCCAGAAGTTTATCTGAGGACAAAGAAATGTGCACATTACACAAATTCCACATGCACTGAAAACAAATCTACGAGTCTATAGGTATGTAAAATGTACTCCTTACATAACCTTCTGAATAGTGGAATTAAATTCTGTTAAACCAGATGTGGATTAGCTGACAAAAATGCATAGTCCTACAATTCTAACAAAGTACAGTAGACATTCTAACCCTCTGTGTGATATTTATTTACGTGTGTTACATGTTTTCCACCAGATTGGGTCACATATTGGGACACTATAGCTCCTAACCATCTTTCCTTTAGTACCCAATTGCCTTTTTGTTGTGCGACTACAGATGCTAGGTGGCAACTAAGGACAATTCAATCATAAAACAATACTTTTCACGAACAACTGTTGCACAAATGAAGGCATTGAGCACACATGCATGTTTGTGCCCATAGAGCACAGGCCAGGACATACACACACACAAAAACAAAACAATGAACAGTTGGCCTACAAAGGGTATGATTGGCTTTTCTTGCTTTCCGTCAGGCTCATGCAGATCCGATGCCAGTAAACAGTGATATTTATAGAAACATTTAGGCTCAAATCACATTTTGGCATTCAGTTTTGCAGGCAGACGTTCAGGAACTTATTTTGGGTGACAGGTGCCCCACGATTCGGTTTGCACTATATAATCGGGCGACAATAGGGGCAAAATCATACCACGATTTGGGTGCCAAAGTAACGGGGATCGCAAGGATGTCCAGCGAGTTGCAGCGTTTACAAATCGTGGCGACTACGCCCACAAAACGGAACACCATGGTGTGAATAGAGCTCTAGGTTAACATGAACATCTGTAAAAAGGATTTAGTGTAAAATATGTCTTAAAGGCTATCTCCACCTTAAGCAACATGTTACACCCGTATTTAGGTTGCAACGTACAGTGGCTAAGTGGTTAGCACTTCTGCCTAGCAGCACCAGGGTTGTCGGTTCAAATCCCAACCACGGCACTACCTGCCTGGAGTTTGCATGTTCTCCCTGTGCCTGGGTGGGTTTCCTCCGAGTACTCCCATTTCCTCTCACACCCTGGTAATGCTGGTAATTGACTGTCTAAATTGGCCATAGTATGTGTATGTATGAATGTGAAGTAGGGACCTTCGATTGTAAGCTCCTTGGGGCAGGGTTTTATGTGATTGTACACACACACACAAGTACCTGTGTCCAAACAAGGATCCCTTGGGTAAACCACGTGGCGCAAGAATGGGTAATCAATATTAAAAAAAGTAGGTAGTGGAGTAGGCAATTGTCAGTAGAATAAAAGAAAAGAATCACAGCCAAGTACAATTGAACTACAGCTGACCATGCAGCACAGACAGTCCTCAATATAAATTAGGGATCTATAGAAAAAACTCCAAGGGTGGATATAATTCCCCCTCTCCCACAAGATATCGAGACACAGAGCCCCAAGGAGCACAAATATACATTAAATAATTTTTGTCTGTGCCAACTAGTCAGTTTCGCCAATTTGTTTGCGCTATATTTATTTTTACAATAGCTAAGCAGTTGGGGGAAATTGACAATTCCGGTAATGGTATACTGGCAGTCCCCCGGTTACATAGAAGATATGTTCTGTAGGTTTGTTATTACCTTGAATTTGTATGCAAGTTGGAACGGGTAAAAAAAAATGAAGTGCTACTCCAGTCAAAAAAAAAAGTTTTTGTATAGCATAGGGAAGGGTCAACACCCGTCTAATGTTTTGTTTTGCTGTCGGTGTCCCTGTTCAGAATATTTCCCCTCACTTTCTGTCCCTGTGACAAATCGATTTTGAAAATATTGTGATAAAACTTGAATGGCCCCACCCTCCCAAGGGGGTCAAGTGTATGAAGGGAGCTGTGGAGGTGCACATTGCACCATACTGTCCAGGTCAGAACAGACAAAGGCCCAAGCCTGTGATGATGTAGCAGCTGGGAGCTAAAGAAAAAACAAGCTGGCAAACGTACAACGTTTTGTGCACGAGCACTGGGACTGCGTGTTTGACGGTCTAGAAGACCAAGGCATGAGGCCTGAGCAGTAAAGCTGCAAAGAGAGACACAAGGCTGAATTCTATGTTTTGTTGCATTGATGGTGAAAACCCCCTGCACAGGAAACTATTCAAGCAAGAACTTTTTGCTTGGTTTTAAATACGTGGGCAGAAAAAGCCCTGCAACGTACTTCTGGCATGGAGTAAACTCACTGTTTGGCGCTACCAATGAGCTACAAATTCCCCAACTTAGATAGATATCCATCTATCTCATAGGAGCAGACCCCTACTATCTCTGTCCTAGTCTTTCTGCAAACTATAGACCAATCTGTCATTCTTCCAGGATGTCAAAAAGTTGCCATTTCAAAAGAATCCAACAGAATGAAAGTCCTTAACATCTGTGAATTCCAGATTGCATTGTGAGACTTTTGCTTCTGGCACCTATTCTATATATCAAATCAGTGCTCAAGGACCACTAACAAGTAATTTTCTTCTATATGACGCAATAGAACCACAAGGGATATTTTAGTGTTTCTGCCCTCCCACACTGTCACGTGTCCCCGATACAGAGTACAAGCAACTGTGCTGACACACATTGCCCAGGCATCCAATGTCAGGAAGCTGGTCTAGAGCAGTGATGCCATGAAGCAAGTAAGTACTGCATTTATTGGCGTATAACACTCACTTTTTTACCCTGAAAATAGAGGGTAAACTGTGCCTGCGTGTTATACGCAGGGGGCTGTGGAAAGTTTTTTCCTGAAACTTCCCTCTTAAAGTTGGGGTGCGTGTTATACGCCGATAAATACGGTATATATATATATAAAATTAATGAACATCTTAAAAAAATAAATATACGGTATTTAGTGCATCTTCACAAACATAACAGAAACTGGATCATCTATTCTTTGACAAAACTCTCAGGTAAATCATCCAAAAAGGGGTACACAGCTTTTAAACTGGTAAAACACAGATTCCCTAAAAGGTGACCTGAGCCCATTCAGCGATATTCAGGAACAGACCAGCATTTCTACGGGAAAAAAACTTTTTTAAAGAAGTTAAAAGCTTTGATGAAGGCATGTTTGAGCACAGATAAAAACAGTACTTGTGAAGGAGACCTTTTACCATTTCTTTGAACGGGAATGTAAACAATAATAGGATTTTTATAACAGCTTACCTGTAAAATCCTTTTCTTGGAGTACATCACGGGACACAGAGCGACATAGTCATTACTAATGGGTTATATAGATACCTTCAGGTGCTGGCACTGGCAACTTCCAAAACCGGAAGTACCCTCCCCTATATAAGCCCCTCCCATCCGGGAGCACCTCAGTTTTGTAGCAAAGCAATAAGTGTCCCCAAAGAGGAGCTCTGTGTCCCGTGATGTACTCCAAGAAAAGGATTTTACAGGTAAGCTGTTATAAAAATCCTATTTTCTTTCTCGTACATCACGGGACACAGAGCGACATAGTCATTACTAATGGGATGTCCTAAAGCAATGCCCAACGAGGGGGGGGGATACACCATATATAAGCTGAGCGCTATCAGACATGAGGATCTTTTGCGGCCTGCAACACACTGCGCCCAAAGGCGACATCCTCCTGACTTCTAACGTCCACCTGGTAGAACCTAGTAAACGTGTGTACTGAAGACCATGTTGCGGCCTTACAGATTTGAGCCAGGGAGGCCTGGTGATGCACTGCCCATGAAGTTCCAACTGCTCTCGTGGAGTGCGCCCTAACTTTGAACGGAGGCGGTCTCCTTCTCAAGCCATAGGCTTGCATTATGACCTGTCGAATCCACTTGGCTAAAGTAGATTTTGACGCTGCCTGACCCCTTCTGGGGCCTTCCGGCAGAATAAACTAAGTATCCGTTCTGCGAATCTGAGCAGTGGCTTTTAGATAAGCTTTAACTGCTCTTACTACATCCAAAGAATGCAATAACTTTTCCTCTACCGAGCTAGGTTTGGGGAAAAAAGAAGGAAGAACCACATCTTGGTTCAAATGAAACCTCGATACCACCTTAGGAAGAAAAGCTGGATGAGGACGTAACACTACTCTGTCCTCATGGATAACCAGATATGGCTCCCTACAGGACATAGCTGCTAATTCCGACACTCTTTTAGCCGAACAAATGGCTACTAGAAAAATCAATTTCCTGGTGAGAAGAACCAGGGAAATATGCTGTAATGGTTCAAATGGTTGTTTCTGTAGAACCGACAGAACCAAGTTTAGATCCCATGGACATATGGGAATATTAACCGGAGGACTAATACGCATCACTCCTTGTATAAAGGCTTTGACTAGTGAATGCGAAGCCAAGGGCCTTTGAAAAAATATTGACAAGGCCGAAATCTGACCCTTGATAGTACTCAAGGCAAGCTTCCTATCTACAGCCCATTGTAGGAAGTCCAGAATCCTACTTATTACGTATTTACGTGGATGCCATTTCTTGGCCTCACACCAGGCGACGTACGCCTTCCAGATTCTATAGTAGATCTGCCTGGATACCGGCTTCCTGGCATTGATCATGGTAGATACCACAGCATTAGAGAGCCCTCTCTTTTTTAGAATGTGGGCTTCAATAGCCAGGCCGTCAAACCTAGGGCTGGTAAGGAAGGGTGGTATATCGGTCCTTGCGAAAGCAGGTCCGGACGATGTGGGAGGGTCCAAGGACTCCCCACAGACATCTTTACAATCTCCGCGTACCATGCTCTTCGGGGCCACGCTGGAGCCACCAGAATCACTGGTTTCTTTTCTACCCTGATTCTGCGGAGTAATCGAGGTAACAATTGTGGCGGTGGGAATGCATATATCAGCTTGAACTGATCCCAAGGGAACACTAGGGCATCCGAGCCGCAAGCTAGGGGATCCCTTGTCCAAGAGACAAACCTGTCCACTTTTGCGTTGAATCTGGATGCTAGCAGATCTACATCCGGTGTTCCCCACCGCTGACATATTGTCCGGAAAACCTCGGGATGAAGGGACCATTCCCCTGGGCATAATTGTTGGCGACTTAGAAAGTCCGCCTTCCAATTCTCCACTCCTGGAATGAATACCGCAGATATGGCTGGGACATATCTTTCTGCCCATCTCAGGTTTTTTTTGTTTCCCTCTGGGCTGCACGACTCCTGGTGCCCCCCTGATGATTGATATATGCCACTGCTGTGGCATTGTCTGATTGAATTCTGACAGGGGACCCTTGAAGTTTGGATGTCCATGCTACTAGGGCATACCGGGCTGCTCGTATCTCTAAGAGATTGATGGGCAGGGCCTTTTCCGCATCCGACCATCTGCCCTGGAGAGACCATTGCTCCAGTACTGCTCCCCAGCCTATAAGGCTGGCATCTGTAGTGACCACCTTCCAAGAAATCGGACTGAAGGATTTCCCTCTTTCCAGATTCTGGGGAACCAACCACCAGCGGAGGCTCTTGCGAACGGAAGAGGACAAGGACATTGGTAAGTCCAGAGCCTGAACTTTTTTGTTCCAGGCTGACAGTATGGCCCTTTGCAAATTCCTTGAATGGAATTGACCGTAGGGTACGGCTTCGAATGATGCCACCATTTTTCCCCAGCAGCCTCATGCACAGGCGTATGGATGGCTGTCTTTTTGAACCCACTAAGTGGATCAAATCTCTCAAAGACGACCCCTTTTCTTGAGGCAAGAAAATTTTTCTCTGGTCTGAATCCAGCCTTAGCCCCAAGTATTCCAGACTTTTGACTGGTTTTAGGGCTGACTTGTCTCGGTTGATAATCACACCGTGATATTCCAGATACTTGATTGTCTCGTGAACAACCACTTCTAGTTTTTCCACTGAGTGGTCTATCAGCAACAAGTCGTCTAGATATGCCATTATCGTTACACCTCGTGTTCTTAGATTGGCCAATAATGGGGCCAGAATTTTTGTGAACACTCGTGGTGCTGTGGCCAGACCGAAGGGTAAGGCTCTGAACTGAAAATGGCGCCCTTCTACCGCAAAGCGTAGAAATTTTTGGTGGGCTGGAAAGATGGGAATGTGCAAATAAGCATCTTTGATGTCGATCGAGGCTAACCATTCCTCCCCTTGTAGGGCAGTGGCCACCGACCGGATCGACTCCATCCGGAAAGTCCTGATATGTAGGAATTTGTTTAGCCCTTTTAGATTTAATATGGGCCTCACGTCCCCGTTTGGCTTCGGGACTGTAAAGAGGTTTGAGTAAAACCCGAACCCCCATTCTTCCAGGGGAACCTCTATAATTACTGCTTGGAGCAATAATTGTTCTAGTGCCAACAGGAGGGATCCTCTCTTCTGGGGATCCCCTGGCACGTTTGACCTTATAAAGTGGGAAGGAGGGGAGTCTTTTAACTCCAATTTGTATCCCAGATTTACTGCGGAGAGCACCCATCTGTCTCTGATCGTGTCCCGCCAGGTCTCTGCGAACAACTGAAGTCTTCCCCCCACCCGATTGAGTGGGGGCAACCCTTCATGCATTTGACTTTGGGGGAGGTTTTGTACCTCTCCTGCTCCAGGGCTTCTTGTTACCCTGCAATTGTCCCTGATTTTTACCTCCGGGATTTGACCGAGGAGGCCGTCGGAACTGTTTCACAGCCGATGTCCTAGGGACTGGAGAAGCAGGCCTCTTAAAAGAGGGACCTCTAACTCTGTTTTTAACCGGCAAAAGTGTACTTTTACCGCTGGAAATTCTCTGGATATATTTGTCCAGGTCTTCCCCGAATAAGCGTTCACCATGAAAGGGGAAGCTGACCAGCAATTTTTTACAGGGAGCTTCAGCAGACCAGTTTTTGAGCCATAAAAGCCTGCGCATATGTACTACAGACAGCGTAAGGCGGGAGGCCTGATGGATTGAATCCTTTATAGCGTCCACCGCAAAGCATAAGGCTCTAGGTAGATCAGCTAGGGCAAGAGCCTGCTGATCTGGCAAGTCCCTTAAGACCTGTTTCAACTGATCCTTCACTGCTTGGCAGACCCCAATAGCTGCCACTGCTGGTTGTGTCACCAATCCTGCTGTAGAAAAAGCAGATTTTAATAAGGACTCCAATTTTTTATCTATTGGGTCCTTGAACATTTGGACATTATCCACTGGACATGTCAGTGATTTATTCACACAAGAGATGGCTGCGTCCACTGTAAGGACCCTCCATTTTTTGATGAACTTATCCTCCATGGGATAGACCACTTGAAATCTCTTGGGAGGAGTAAATATTTTATCCGGATGCTCCCAATCCTGGTAAATGAGCCCTTCCAGTAAAGGATGGATCGGAAAGGAACAAACAGTCTGGGGAGCTTTTAGCGACCCCAACGAGGAGACAGAAGTGGATGATGGCTCCGCAAGGGGCATTTTAAATGCTGATCGGACCATATTAGTCAGGGACTGAACCCATAACCTTTCAGCATGTGATGCTGAGAATGGCTCTTCCACTGTTGATTCCTCTACAACAGAATCGACCTCATCCTGATCCCCTTCAGGCAGGTCGATCTCTGTATGGGACTGTTGCTCTGCTAACAGGCACTCTGAGGGAGGAGACGGAGATCGAGCGCTTTTTTCCTGTGACAGGGAAGCAGCGATCAATGCTGACAATCTCTCTTCCAGCCCTCCCAGAGCTGAGGAAAAAACCTCCTCTGTTACATACACAGGAGCAGGTGAACTGAGGACAGCCACAGTACCAGGTACTCCTGAGGGTGCTCTACAGTCACTAACCTCTGATTCTTCAGGGGAGACTGGTGCAGCCGAAGCATGCCCAAGATCCTCAGAGCCCGATGGAGACCCCCTATGCTTCCTGGAATTTTTAGTCCCGGAGTTTTTTGACAGCATTATTCCTAAGCCCAAAGCTGAGGTATTCCAGCCGAAATACACCACTTACTGACAATAGTCTAGCACAAATGCTGCTATAAAACCAGTTGGTGTCTACTAATGTGCCTTTCTATGGGGATGCCTGCATCAACCGCTTGCTGTATGCCTTTTTTAAATGTTGCCAGCTCTGTCTCTGCACTCCATAGCCAGCTCACAACACATAATTGTGGTTTTTAACATGCTGGGACGCCCGCACATGCGCAGAAGCGCTGCGGCGCGCACAGAGCGTCATCCCCCAAGCTCCGCCCCCTTTTCCGACTCACCTCTATATATAGAGGCGCGCGCACGCGCACGGCCACGTGCGCCTTCGGCGCTAATTTTGAAAAGGACACCAGGGACAAGAGCCAGGGCCCCTTTTGCCGCAGGCCGGGGGGTGGACGAGCATTGCAACATGGCAGAGGAAGCAGTTTCCCACAAGAGAACTCACCATCTGCCTGGACTTGCTCTGATAAAAAGAAACTAGTCCACATGACAAGAAACGTTCCACAGCGGCCTCTAGTGAATTAACACAGGTACCGCAGTCTAATATATTAAATATATATATATATATATATATATATATATATATATATATATATTTTTTTTTTTTTTTTTTTTCTTGACCACTATTAAAATTATTACATTTTTTAGTAGTTACAGGCATGCACAGATATTAGCGGGAATACCGTTAGGTAACAGACAGAAAGACAAATTAGGCTTGGGGGTCCCCCAATAGAACCAAGTTCCTGGGGGCCCCCACTTACCTGTTCCCCGCCGCAGGACTTTGTTTGGTCCACAGAAAGCCCAAACTTCACCTATCACGGCAGGCATTGTAATTAAACCTTCAGGGACCGGGTTCCCAAGGATTCCACTCCCCTGGACCTGTATAGCACCCTGCACAGAAAACATCTTGGTCATGGGTATGACCAGAGCTCTGGATCCCAGGGTCCAGCTCTCCTAAGAGAAGCATTACAGGCAAAACCTTGCTCTTCTCTGCAAGGCCCGGGTACCGACCGTTTAGCTATGAAGCTTTTTTGGTCGGATCCGGAATAGCTTACTGAGGCCCAAAAGAACCTGTACGCAAGCTCAGTGAAAAACACATGTTTCTTCTTGGCCAACACCTTAGACACTGGCAAAAAACTGAGGTGCTCCCGGATGGAAGGGGCTTATATAGGGGAGGGTACTTCCGGTTTTGGAAGTTGCCAGTGCCAGCACCTGAAGGTATCTATATAACCCATTAGTAATGACTGTCGCTCTGTGTCCCGTGATGTACGAGAAAGAAAGAGGATAGATGCAACTTTTAAAAAAAGGTACCTCTGTTTTAAATTGAGTTAAAATAGATGCAGATTCCCAGATGTCTCGAAAACATAACCTGTTGAAATCAACTCATAAAATGCCTGCACGTTTTACAAAAGAAGCTCAATTCCCAGGGATCTTTAAAAATATATTTAAAAAAGGGACAGATCCCACCCCCTCTGTAGTTATGATTGTGCCCTTGGCCCTGCTTGCTAAAAACAAATCTGATGATTGTTTTTCTTATCTATTGAAGAATATGGAAGTTAAGGTACTGTTGAGACATCCAAAAGAAGTCCAAATAGGGGGGAGGGGGGGGGGGTTTGAGCAACACAGCAACAACCACAAATAGGCCGAATGAAACAGAACTGGAGACTGCCTACAGCCCAAAAGCATCCTGAGGGACCAATGTTCGAATCTGAAATTGGATGAGGCAGAGTCAGGGTATCACACTCTCTAAAACCAGTTTGAGAAAATGCTGATCCAAAAAGCTGCCATGTAGAGACCAGCTCCAGCAGCGACATAGTGAGGAGTCTTGATTTAAATTAGAAGTATGGTTTTCTCCCCCCCCCTCCTGCCCATTATACTTGCCTAGGTGGATGCAGCATCGGTTCGATGCTGCATTTGTCCTCCAGCGCCTCTGCACTGAAAACCGACCAATCGTACACCGCCGATCACTCAGTTTTCACAGCTCCGTGAGCAGAGAGCTGCAGACTGTCAGTCACAGCTCTCTGCTCTTCTCCCTCCGCGCTCATTGGAGCGTTGAGCTGGGGAGTGGGTGGAGTGGCTGTCTCAGACTCTCAGCGGTACTTCAGCCCGCTCTCTGCTGAAAACGGGTCACAGAAGTGCAACGCATTGCACTCCAGTGATCCATAGGGGAAGCCCAGCCAAATGAGCTTTGGCAATACTTCTCCTTCAAGTCAATGGAAAAAAACTTGATTACCTGTTAATGTTTTTTTCCAGGAATCTTCTAAGATGGGAGAGAGAGAGAGAAATAGAACTACCTGATCGGGGTGGGACCACAGCCTGCAGCACTTTCCTGCCAAAGGACTGGTCTTGATTTGCAAGCATATAGTGCTTTACAATCATATGAAAGCTGGACGAAGTTGCCGCTTTGCATATCTGGGAGGAGCAAAACCCAAGATGTAGATTCTGCTCTTGTGGAAGAGCCACGCCCGGCTTGGGAGAGACTCCTTCCCATCCCAGACAGAGTGTGTAAAGGAGTGCAGAGCTCTCTTGTGAAATTGGGCCCATTGAACCCTTGGAATGGCCGCCGTCATCAATCTGATAAACCTCATGTTTTGTATTGAGGTCTCCGTGCTTGCGCAGAGGTCGCTCGCCTCTGTAATTATAGTCACAATTTCTTCTTCCATCAGAAAGATTTCGGATAACGTAGAATTTGTGTACCCCAGGAATGTTATCCTTTGGGTAGGGACTAGCTGTGATTTCACAATTCACCAGCCAGCCCAGCTGCTAGAGGTGTACGATGGTCCTGTTCCACTTCTTTCGCAGAATCTGCAAATATCAATAGGTCGTCTAAGCAAGGGATTATCTGAATCCCCTTCGCCCTCAGAGTTTGCAGAGCTTACACCAGCACTTTCGTAAAAAATGTGAGGCACCGACGTTAGGCCGAACGGCAGAGAGTTGAACTGGAAGTACAGGGTTTTGAACTAGTTCTTCACTGCGAATCAAAAAAAGGTATTGTCTGAAGAGGTGCACCGAAATTTCGGCTGCCGAAAATTATCAGCCGAATACGGTGTTTACGACCAATTTAATTTTTTTTTTTTTTTTTTTAAAACAGCCGATACCGAAAAGGGGCATGGTCCGCCCCGGGTGCCGCCCATTGCGGGAGTGTCATCCTGGAGCGCCCAGTCCTCCACCCCTCCCTCGCCGTGATCTCAGTGTTTCACGGAGCTGAATTGCCCGGGCCGTAGTAACAGTGTCCCGCCTCCTGCGATAGACGGCGCACTGATCCAATGGTGGGACATTGAATCGACACTGTTACTGCGGCCCAGGCAATTCAAATCCCGCTCCGTGACACAGATCGCCGCCGATGTGGGTACAGGGCTGCATATGACGGCCACTGGCGGGGCTGCATATGACAGGCACTGGTGGGGCTGCTGGGCACTGACAGGCTGCATATGACGGGCACTGGCAGGCTGCATATGATGGGCACTGGTGGGGCTGCTGGGCACTGGCAGGCTGCATATGACGGTCACTGGTGAGGCTGCATACGATGGGCACTGGAGAAGCTGCATTGATCTCCTGTACTGTATCATGTCTGCTAGAGGTGCACCGAATGAAAATGTTGCTAATACTATTAGCAGTGTGTTTAAGTTTAAGCAAGAGATTACAGGAGATGGTCAGAGACTGCGGACATGATACAAGAGATGGTCAGAGACTACAGTCTACATTTTTCTTGACCCTTCTTGCACTAAAAAGGTGCCAATAATGGGCAACAATAAATTCATATCAATTTAGATTGACGATATTAAATTAAAAAGTTGAATACAATTATATTATAATTATATTAAAATATTTTTTTAAAACAGTCATTTTCAGTATCGGTTTCGGTTTTCAGCCTAGTGCATCCTTCATTTTCGGTACCAAAATTTCCATTCGGTGCACCCCTAATTGTCTGGACCTCCATCCGAATCGGGATGTGCAGATATGTGTCCTTTAAATCAAACGAAGCCACGAAAACTCCGGTGGTTAACAACTCCCTGGTGGTGTAAATGGACTCCACCTTGAACCGTTTGAATTTGCCGAAAGCGTTGACCCGTTTCAGATTTAGAATCAGCCGATATTTGCCAGAAGGCTTTTTCATGAGGAAGACGTGGGAATAAAATCCACACCTCCTTTGATATGGAGGGATGTAACTTATGTTCTCAAGCATATCTTGAAGGAGAGAAGACATGGCCAACGCTTTTTCTTTCTCTCTTGGTAAAATTGTAGGAAGAAATTTTTGAGGACAGCCCACTAATTCTATTCTGTATCCGTGACTGAACCAGAATAAAAAAAAACTGTTGCTGGAAATGGCCTGCCATTGTGGGACAAAGACCCCCATTCCTCTGCCCATCTGGCTGGCTGAATCACTGAGAGGGGTTCTTAGGCTGAGGGGTTTTGAAAAAGGAAGCCACACCCTTTCCTCCCCCCCCCTATACTACCACCCCTTTCACTGATCCTGCCAGTTTGCATAAATTTTGTTGTGCTGACGTCTGTCACTTCTGCTGCCATTTGTCCCTTGAAAGGGACAAAAAATCTTTTTGTTGCTGCTTTTTGGGGATAGGAAACCCCTTTTTCCTGTTGGCTGACCTTTTGCGTACCGACTCCAACTTATTCCCGAACAACAATTCGCCTGAAAGGGGATGAGAACAGAGCTTCATTTTTTATACTGTATCCCTGTCCCAGGATTTTAACCAGATAGCCCTCCTAGCCTCGTTAACTAAAGCTGTGGCCCTGGCCGTAAATCTCACCGACTCTGTGGAAGCGTCTGCTATAGAAGCCAGTGCCTTGTTTAATGTTGATAGTGCCTCCAAGAACTCTTCTTTGGGAGTATCTGACTCTAGAAGTGAGCGGAGATGTTTTAATCACAAATCCAGAGTACAGACTACACAGGTAGTGGCAAGGGCAGGTTTAAAGTTAGCTGAACAGGCCTCCCATGCCTTTAAGTCACCTTCGGCTTTCCTGTCCATCTGCTCTTTTAATGAGCCTGTATCCTCAAAAGTGTTCCGCTCCCTTTGAGACCTTCAATAGGGAGGCGTCCAACTTGGAAAACTTCTCCCATAGACTCGTATCGTCTTCCTTGAAAAGGTAACCTCCTTTTGGAGGTTTTTGATGAGAAAATCTTGTTTCTGGTACTTTCCACTCCAGCAACACGGTTTCTTTTAGTGAAGCTGGACCTGGAAAGGTTCTGGCCTGCATATAACAGGAAACAGGAATCTTTTGGCTTTTTTTTTTCTTGTCCTCAAACTCCCCTTTATCGGAATCCGAAGCAGACTCTAAACTTTCCTCCAGTCCTATCAGGGGTCACTTGCCTGATAGAAGGGGTTATCGGCATCGCCCAGGTGCTGGCGCGGAATGTGCTGGGGACAGGATCTGCCCCGGAATCCTGTGCACAGGGTTTGAATGACTTTAGAGTCTGCTTCATCTCCTTTTTTATTGAATCAATTAAATTTTTGAATGGCAAGGTTGTTTCTTTCTTAACCAGGTAATCAATGCAATCTTGACATGAGTCCTTTTTCCAATCAGAGGGCATTTTTCTGGTACAGACTGGGCATTTCTCCCTAAAAGCATCCGTCTTGCTTTCTTTGGGCTCTCGATTTTTGTCCTGGAAATAACCAAAAGGACAAACCAAACTAGAGTTGCTTCAACTGAAGTACAAACTGAACAGAAAGAAAACGCCCAGGTGGATAGCAGAAATTGCTGGCTTAGAATTTTCTAAAAACACCCACCTCCAGGACCTGTAATGTTAGATGTGCCTCAACCCTGCAACTAGAGGGAGGTTACACCTGTGCACCTACAAAAAGACCCTGTGCCCCCACAACAGGAGAGTAAGAAAGGATATGAGCGCCCTAGCCTCCACCTTTTCTTACCTTAGGGCCAAAGACAAGGTATGGCGTCTACAGACCTGCATCCGCAGTCCCCAGCTCTTCCAGGTTCACTGTCCAGGAAGTGACCCAGCACTATCTTCTGCCACTGCCATTTATACTGCCATTGAAAACCCGGGATGGTGCCAAGGGTCCTGCACAATCCCAGTGGATAGGCGTGCCTGACTGCCTCTCCCTGGTACAGGCCAGGATTTCCCCCTGTGGGTGTACCAAGATGGCCGCTGCATGACTTCCTGTGACAGCATCACTTCCTGCCTGTGCGCTGGAAGGGACGTCATTAGCCCACATCCACGAGACTGATTCAGCCACACGAGGATGCCAGGCATGGAGAGAGGCCCTACCACGCTCCCCAGGCTCTAGAAACGGTGGGAATCAAGCAGGATAGACCTGGGAGAGGCAGGCAACCCCCTGCCATAATAGACTAGCCTGCAGTCAGCACGCTACCACCAGGTATGGACTCATCTGAGCACACATCCCCCTGCAACCAAGAAGGCACCTTACACTGAAGGTACATACAAACAGGGAGATGAGAGGGAGTCCCTTCTTACCCATCCATGAGTCCCTAGCAGAGGGGCCCAGGATGACCCAAGCCAACCAGCTCCCCAGAAGCACTGGCCCTGTTAGCGGGACCTGGCCACTGGGAGGCCCCTGCTACCTAGCACATAGGCCAGACAAAATAACAAACAACTTGCTTGAAGTTCCTGTCTGGTCGGAGGAAACACATAATACTGAGGGGCCATGGCCTATGGGTGGTCTTTTATAATGTGAATAATAGGATTTTTATAACAGCTTACCTGTAAAATCCTTTTCTTGGAGTACACCACGGGACACAGAGCTAGTCATTACATAATGGGTTAAGGGTCACCAGCGGTGATTGGACACTGGCACAACCAATGGAAGACAGTTCCCCTCCATATAACCCCTCCCATCAGGGAAGTACCTCAGTTTTGTAGCAAAGCAGTAAGGTTCCCATAAGAAGGGGGGGACCTCTGTGTCCCGTGGTGTACTCCAAGAAAAGGATTTTACAGGTAAGCTGTTATAAAAATCCTATTTTCTTTATCGTACACCACGGGACACAGAGCTAGTCATTACATAATGGGACGTCCCAGAGCAATGCTCATATGAAGGGGGGGAGACACAGATCAAAACAGGCCGCTTGCGGACCAGAAGCCCTATACTGCTGCCTGCAGCACACTTCGCCCAAAGGCGGAATCCTCATGTCCTTTCACATCTATTTGATAGAATTTGGAAAATGTATGGACTGAAGACCAAGTTGCAGCTTTACAGATCTGAGCCATCGAAGCCTGGTGGTGCACTGCCCATGAAGCACTTATCGCCCTGGTAGAGTGCGCCTTAACAGGAAAAGGAGGAGTCCTGTTCTTTAAACCATAAGCTTGAACAATTACTTGTCTAATCCACCTGGAAATGGTGGATTTTGATACCGCTTGGCCCTTCTTGGGCCCATCTGGTAAAATAAACAAAACATCTGTTTTACGTATCTGAGCGGTTGCTTGCAGATACACCTTTACCGCTCTCACTGGATCTAGAGAGTGTAATAATTTTCCCCCGCCGTCCGCGGGTTTGGAAAAAAGGAAGGCAGAACAATGTCTTGATTCAAGTGAAAAGCCGACACCACCTTAGGTAGAAAAGCCGGATGGGGTCGTAGTACGATTTTGTCCTTGTGACAAATTAGATAAGGCTCTTTACAAGAAAGAGCTGCTAGCTCTGATACTCTCCTAGCAGAAGCTATAGCAATCAGAAAGGCCAACTTCCTACTTAATATAATTAAAGGAATATGGCGAATAGGTTCAAAAGGTTGCTTTTGCAACACTGACAATACCAAATTCAAATCCCATGGACACAAGGGAGACCTGACTGGAGGATTTATCCTCAGTACCCCCTGAATGAATGTCCGAACTAGGGAGTGAGATGCCAATGGTCTCTGAAAGAAGACTGATAGAGCCGATATTTGCCCTTTGATGGTGCTAAGGGCTAATTTCATATCCACTCCTAACTGGCAAAAAGCAAGAATCCTACTTATTTCATATTTCAGAGGATTCCAACTTCTGGATTCACACCAGGAAACGTATGCTTTCCAGACTCTATGATAGATGAGTCTGGAGGCTGGCTTTCTAGCATTAATGAGCGTAGAAAGAACCAGGCCAGAGACCCCTCTCTTTTTCAAAATGTGGGTCTCAGCAGCCAGGCCGTCAAATTTAGCCTTTGTAAGGAAGGGTGGAATACTGGACCCTGTGACAACAGGTCGTGTCGAAGTGGAAGCTTCCAGGGCCTTCCTATCGCCATTTTTACGATCTCGGCATACCAAGGCCTCCTGGGCCAGTTTGGGGCCACTAGGATTACTGG
Organism: Rana muscosa; assembly: GCA_029206835.1. Classification (NCBI taxonomy): domain Eukaryota; kingdom Metazoa; phylum Chordata; class Amphibia; order Anura; family Ranidae; genus Rana; species Rana muscosa. The sequence goes on from CM055117.1 coordinate 858,898,741, forward strand.
TATTCCCTCCTCCTTGATCCTGCGAAGCAGTCTTTGTAGAAGAGGGATCGGAGGGAATGCATAGATCAGTGAGAACTGATTCCATGGAGTTATTAGAGCGTCTGTATTATTAGAGCGTCTGTCCCGTAGGCTAGAGGATCTCTCGTTCTGGACACAAAGTTGTCCAATTTCTTGTTGAACCTGGCAGCTAGCAGGTCTACATCTGGGTTTCCCCATCTCAGACATATGGCCTGAAAGATCTCGGGGTGAAGAGACCACTCTCCTGGTAGCAGCTGCTGACGACTCAGGTAGTCTGCTTGCCAATTTTCTATCCCTGGAATGAAGATTGCAGAAAGGCAAGGTACATGCTCTTCTGCCCATGCCAGGATCCGGTTCACCTCTCTTTGGGCTGCCCGACTGCGGGTGCCTCCTTGGTGATTGATGTAAGCTACTGCAGTAGCATTGTCGGATTGAACCCGAACTGGGTAGCCCTGTAACCTGTATGTCCAGGTTTTGAGGGCTAGATATACCGCCCGGATCTCTAGCACATTGATGGGCAGGATCCACCCCAGCCCGATAGGCTGGCATCCCTAGATACCACCTTCCAGGCCACTGGGAGGAAGGACTTTCCCTTCCGTAAATTCCTGGCTTCTAGCCACCAATCGAAGCTGTGGCGTACTTGTGAGGACAGGCGCATGGGTATATCCAGAGCTTGGCTCTTCCTGTTCCAGGAAGCTAAAATATTGCCTTGAAGTAGTCTCGAATGAAACTGGGCGTAAGGTACCGCCTCGAAGGAGGCTACCATCTTTCCCAATAGTCTCATGCAAAGGCGAATAGACGGCCTCTTGTTTGCTTTGACCTTGTGGATCAGGTCTTTCAGAGACTGTATCTTCGGTTCTGGCAGGTATACCCCGTTTTGGGCTGTATCTATGATCATGCCCAGGTACACTATCCTTCTTTGGGCCTGGAGAGAGGATTTTTGTAAATTTATAATCCATCCTAAATGCTCCAGGTATCCTACTGTAGTGTGTACAGCGTGACCCAATCCCTCCTTTGACTGATCTATTACTAGTAGATCGTCCAGATAGGCTGTTACCGCAATGCCCCGTGTTCTTAGGTTTGCTAACAGAGGAGCTAGCACCTTTGTGAATACTATGGGCGCGGTGGCTACACCAAACGGCAGAGCCACAAATTGAAAGTGGCGATCTTCTACCGCAAACCTTAGGAATCTTTGGTGAGCGGGGAGGATGGGTATGTGTAAATCTGCGTCCTTGATATCTATGGGCGCCATGAATTTTCCGCCCTTTAAAGTGGCGGCCACGGATCGGATCGTTTCCATTCGAAAATGGCGATCGTTCAGGAACCGATTTAGGGATTTTAGATCCAGGATGGGTCTGACATCTCCATTTGGCTTTGGAATCACAAAGAGGTTTGAGTAAAAACCTGAACCTCGCTCTTTTTGGGGTACGTCTGTAACTACCCCTTGAGCCATTAAGTGATTCAAACCTTTGAAGAAGGATTCTCTTTTTTGTGGATCCTTGGAGAGTCTTGAACTTCGGAATTGAGAAGGTGGGATCTCTCGAAATTCCAGTTTGTACCCTGAGGATATTGTGGATACTACCCAATTGTCCTGGATTTCTGACCACCAAGTCGCTCAGAACTGACAAAGCCTTCCTCCCACTCGGCCGAGCGGGGGCGCCCCTTCACTGAGAGGCTTTGGGGGCTTGCTTATTAGCTCTTGCACCCCACGGCTTCTTGTTCTTCTGAGCTTGCCCCTTGGCTTTTGTGGGTGGCTAAAACAGGCCGCCGCCACTGGTTGGAGTCAGATTTCCCGGGAGCTGGGGAGAGAGAGCGTTTAAAACAAGATCTCTTGTTTTTCTTTCTCTCAGGTAAAAAGTCGTTTTACCACTTGATATCTTCTGTATATATTTTTCTAAATCTTCCCCAAATAGGCGTTCGCCATGGAACGGGAACTTGCCAACAGCTTTTTGCATGGGGTTTCCGCTGACCAATGCTTAAGCCAAAGTACTCTGCGCATCTGTACCAGCTGGAGTGTAAGGCGTGATGCCTGTATGATAGAATCTCTAATGGCATCCACTGTGAAGCATAAGGCTTTAGGCAAATTTTCCCAATTTCTAGCCTGCTCTGAAGGCAGTTCCTTCAGCCCCTGCTTTACCTGTTGGCTGATGACCTGACACATACCGACTGCTGCTACTGCAGGTTGGGTAATTGAGCCGGCCAAAAGGAAGGAGGATTTCAACTTCCTCTCAGAAGGATCTTTTAAACCCTTGTACATTATCCACCGGACATGTCAGGTTTTTATTTACACAAGAAATAGCCGCAACTACCGCAGGCAGGCTCCATTTCTTTAAAAAAAATTCCCCCATAGGATAAAGAATGTTAAACCTTTTTGGAGGTGAGAAACGCTTATCTGGATGTTGCCAGTTTGCGTATATTAGATCCTCTAGTAACGGATGAACCGGGAAGGAGCATGCACCTTGCAGGGATCTTAATGACCCTAGGGAGGAGACAGGTAATTCCGTTACCTCCGCAGAGGTTAACTTAAATGCACTGCTATAGCATTGTACCTGTGACCTTAAAATCTGGCTCCTCATCCTCTGCTGATGTAGCCTCCTCCTCCTCATCCTCCTCCCTCAGGTACTTCTGAAGGGAGGTCCAATACTGGAAGAGACCTGCTTCGCTTATTGTCCCTTTTTAGAGGACTTAGCGATTAAGGTAGCAATTTTTTCTTCCAGATTATTTAGGGCAGCTGATAAAGTGTCCTCAGTGACATATACAGGCCCAGGCTTCACTGAGGAAGCCGCCATACCTGACAGAGGTAATGGCTCATCCTGAACAGGTGCATTTAGCAACACAGGAGAGAAAGGTACCGAGTCAGCACAGTTAGAGCCTCCTCTCAGGCGGTGGTGCTTTCTTATCTGTTTTTGTCCGTATTACTTCCCCTGGAAGGCTTACTGTTTAGACAAAATACAAGGTACCTAAATGCATATACTACCGTGTTCAGTTTAGCAAATACATTAAGTATGCAACTTTTAACACATAACTATGCATAACATGGATGTCTTCTAGGAAGTACCCAATCCAACCACATGGAGTCTTACGTCCCTGTATAGCTGCTGTGTTTCTCTGCCAGGAACAAGAGAACTAACGAGCTTGCTTGCTGCTGCAGTGCTTCTCACACTGACAGTCTTTTAAATTTGGCGCCGTTTCTGTGCCTGCGCGCGCCACGTGCCCGCGCACGCCTTCGCCCCCCCCCTCCGATAAAGCGTGCTCCCGCACGCGCGCGGCCCTTAGCGCTATGGCGGTGGCCATAGTGAGAGAGGACTCTCATCAGCCCTTGTTCCCACTTACCTGCATCTGCAGGTGTCTGGTCGGCCACCGAAAGGAGGATCGGGGTGCCCCAGCAAGCTCAGCAGCGGAGGTGACGAGCAGTGTACTTCGCCGAAGCCGACACTGAACGGAGTGAGGTGAGTATATTCAGCTCTTTACTCCCCCCAGGGGTGGAAAAAAAGAAGACATCCATTTTTTGAAAAAGGTCCCAACCTAGTTATGGACCTTCTAATCTCACCTTATCCACGCCGCAGGTTTTTCTGCTGAAAGATTTCAGACAGATACCAAACTTCACCCTTCACGGTGGGCTATGTGTGCCAACCTTCAGGGATATGGGTTCCTATTTAAAGGATACCTCTCCCCTGGGCCTTGTACAAGACTCTTACCAGGACTTTATAGCGAAATAGCGAAAGTGCTGGATCTTAGAGCCCAGTCCTCCGAAGAGAGACATTACAGGCGACGCCTCATGGATGAGGCCCGGATCCCATCCAGATTCAGCTCATTTGTAGGCGTCTTGGATGGATCCGAAAGCATAGCTCTTTTACCCCCAGAGGGTCTCTTTGGTAGAGCTTTCCTTTAGCACCTCCTAACGCGTCCAACACCTTTCGACACTGGCGAAAAAACTGAGGTACTTCCCTGATGGGAGGGGTTATATGGAGGGGAACTGTCTTCCATTGGTTGTGCCAGTGTCCAATCACCGCTGGTGACCCTTAACCCATTATGTAATGACTAGCTCTGTGTCCCGTGGTGTACGATAAAGAAAATGTGTTTCCTATGCTAGGTTGGAGGAGCCTCTCTGTAAGCCTTCCTGGTAGATGACTGGGGAAAAAAAAAAGCTAGCAAAGACTGATTAGTTGTTTCTCTGAAGAACTGAGGCATGCTGGGTAGAAGAGATGTTATCCCAGGACGGTATAAAACTATTTTGGTTTTCCAGCATGCAATCTACCTTTAGGCGACAGTATAACCTGCGTTCTCAGAATTCCTGCATCCCTTATAGGGTTTGAAAGAAAAAAAAAAGTGGATACATGGACCTATAATACTAAAATCCCTAATTTAACCACCTCAATACAAGGCACTTTCACCCCTTTCCTGCCCAGTCCATTGTTCAGCTTTCAGCGCTGTTGCACTTTGAATGACATATGCATGGTCATGCAACAATGTTAAAAATACCTACAGGTATTTGCATTGCTAATACAATGCTGAGATTATAAAAATGAAAGTGCACGCTATGACCACAATTATTATTTATTAGTAGCACTATAGGCAAAACTCCCCCCCCCCCCCATTTTGGATTGAGCAAGGGAGAGTTATAACCTCTGCCAGATTTTTATGATTTGTTTTTCATCTGTGCCCAATGGTGGAGATATCTCTTCACGTCCTGTCCTATAGCCAAACAGGAAGTATGAGGAAATCCCTACAAATTAAAGAGGAACTGCAGTCTGCTCACATAATTTGTAATAAAAACATCTTTGCCATTATGAAGCTTCCCTCCAATCACTTTGCATATTATTTTATATATACTGTGATTCTGTACTTGCCAAATATGCTGCAGAAATCTCCCTCCGAGTCTGGCTGCACCCATTTTAACTGTGGGCAGCTGAAGCTGCTGCCTGTTCACTTCCTGGATTTTCACAGAAGCACACCTTCAGCTCTGCAGCTCTCATTGGCACTCTTATGACTCATCCCCACCTCGGTTCTGGCAATCCCTCTGAGATAGAGCTGTGCATGTCGTCATAAGCCTAGGCTTTTTACCAGACAAGAAACAGGAAGTGGGCTGTATAAGGTATTCACTGGCAGAAAAAAATAAGGTTTTACTATCCAAAGTTAAAACAACAAGGGCAGAAGATTTAATAGATGAAAAGTAGAAAGTTACTGAAGTTCCGCTTTAAGGAAATTTCTTGGGGACCCCCAGACCTAGTGTCCTCATTGGAAGATTTCCCCTCTATTACTTTTCTGGGGACAACCCAAAATTTGGGATTTTTTTTTACTTTTAGTGATAATGGTAAACAAGAGAAATAGAGAGGGTGAATCTCCCCAACAGGGGCACAGCCAGCAATAAAAGCTGACAGGTGTTCTAATCCATCTCCACTCTATCCAAAACAAAAAAGTTTTGCATTTAGTTATACTTGCAGCACAGAAGTGAAACCCCATAGATTGATCGATATGTTTAGATTATAAAAAAAAAAACATCTGAATATTCTTGTGGCTTCTTCCAACTCATCAGCTGCCAACAGTATCCATAGATCTGTACAATTAGAAAGCTTATTGCAATTTTTTAGTGTATTATATCTACTTTACCTTTGAGTGAATACATTTAGTATTTCCTCCAGCAAAATTTTTTTTTTTTTTAGTTTTGGTATACTGTCAAAAGTGAATTAATATGCCTAAAGAGGATTTACGGTACTTGGTATTGTAAATAAAATGTCAATTGCTTACTTACGCATGTATGACAATAACACGTATGTATGACAAGCTCAAGAACTTGAGAACCGATTGCAGGATAAATATTAAATGTGCATTAGAGAGCACCTGCCAGCATATATATGGCATAAGAACATATAGCAGGATCATTATTTCATGAACAGAAAACACCTGGCAGAATATTAAATGCAGAAGCACCCATAGCATAAATATTACATGAACACCATCATATACCCACCAGGAGAAATATTAGGAGAGCTTTAGAGGACCCCGATGTGCAAGCATCCATGGCAGGATACATAGAACGAAAACATTACAGATCCCCTGCCAGTAGAACCATCATAGGAGCACCCACGGCAGAAGAAAGGTTATGAGCACATTAGTGCAACAATGGTGAAAAAAACTGTGGAAGCGCACGCAGCGCAAAGCAAAATATATTTGAATAAAACAGCATCACTAAGTGTTGTTTATTTGTGATGCATACAACATCTTCAATTAGTTTATTTCTGTTGCTTTGGGATACAACTCAGCTCTGCCATGGTCCCTGAATCATGCAGCTTTGTGACTTATCTTAAGGCAGAGGAAATAAACATTTGCTTGCGTACATAAATCTACAGCCAAAAGGAACAAAAAGAAGCAAGGAAAGAAGAATCAGTTTTGTAGAAGTTGCAGGATAGATTGCACAAGTCAATATGAAGAAAAAACCTTCTCTGTTGGAGAACCTTGCTAAGCAATATTTGCATCCAAACAGGTCACACATTGCCCAAGTATTACCAGAAAAAAAAAAAAAGAAGGTTTATCGTTTGTTAAATAATTTAGAAAACTTTTTTGTTGGCTACTCAACCTCAGCTTGCGATAGCATCATTAAGAAGTAGGGGAGGTGTGGGCAGACAACTGTGTTCAGGGCATCCTTCCATGTCAGAAATTTAGTTTGCAAAAAGTGCAGGTAAAGTGTTACAAAAAGGTTTTATTCAGCGAGTTTAACAGCTGCACACTTTAAAACATACGGTTTCTCCATTTGATCAGAGTGTTTATCAAATGCTAAGAGGACTTGGTCAGTGGTAATAACCTGCAAAACTTTCCAAACTTTTTCACGATGCTACAATTTACACAGCATAGTGCAATGTGTATTCTGACACTACATATAAATATAATACATGCAAATGAGGCAGACTTTTGAGACCAAAGGGAAACTAAAAAGATCTTGTGCCCAGGAAATAAGTAAGTGCATAAAATGTGTAAATAAATAATTCCTGGGGCGTGGCCTGGAGCGGCATGAGGTAGGACGCTAGACTGCTGAGCTCCGCCGGCCGTGTATCCTTTAAAGACTATCCTGCCCGTATACCCGCAGCCTTTAAGCCAGGAACAGCTTCCCTGTGCACCGTAAAGTGCGGGGAACATGCCACCAACAAAGAAGCTCACTTCTGCGGCCGCTAAACTGGATCAATTCCGCCATCAGGAGAAGGATCCTCAGAACAAAGATGGCGGCGGCACGAAGCAAGGAAGGGAGTCGGTCGGCGCTGATACTGCCAAGGTACTGCAGGCCATCACCTCATGCCAGGAAGCGATCACCACTGCTGAGGGATCAGTTCAGAGAGCTCTTAAACGCCCATGGTTTGGATGGGCCTATCACTCGGCCCATACCACACACTCCAGGGGGGTCTCAATTTTGATCGCTAAAACCACACACTTTGACCTCCAGGATTCAGAGATAGACCCATTGGGCAGGTATGTTTTCCTTAAAGCCAAGATACATGGGGATATGATGCTGCTGCTGGCCTTCTATGTCCCACCCCCGTTCCAATCCACTATCCTTATGGCTGGGTTCCATTTTATGGCCCCACACCCCAATGTGCCGGCCATATGGCTCGGCGACTTCAACACCGTGCTGGATCCAGCACTGGATAGACTGACTGGACCTCCTCCTCCCCCCCCCCACGTCACAACACCCCTCAAGATTTGCGAGACTCCTTTCAGACTTCAACCTTATAGACACGTGGAGGACTAGGAACCCCACCGTTAGGGCCTACGCCTGTTTCTCCACCACCCACAACACAATGTCCTGCATAGATCTCATACTCGTGTCCACGTCACTCCTCCCTAGACTGACGGGAGCAGGGTTCCTCCCTAGATCGCTCTCGGACCCCTGCTGGGCAGAGCTCTCCTGCCCCCACGCTCGCCCCCTTCCTCGTGGAGACCAAATCCCTTCTGGCTAACTTTGTTGCCAGAGGACGACGACCTCTCTTCAGAATGGGAGCGATTCTTTGAGCCTAACACGGACACTGCACCCTCGCACATAGTCTGGGAAACATTTAAACAACATGCCCGCATGACACTCAATGCCCGAATCAATGGGCTCAAACGGACCTCCTCAGAGGCTCTGGACAGGGCCACAACACTGCTCCAGGGAGGCAGAGAGGGCTTTCCTGGCTGACCCCACGGCTGATAAAACTTCTAACCTTAAAATGTGCTCTAGAGCCCTCGACCAACTTCATTATGAGAAATCCAAAACGTAAACTATTCTTCCAAAGACAGAGATCATTCGAGCATGGGGAGAAAGCTGGGAAGTTATTGGCCTACTTGGTGCACTGCGAGGAGAGGCCCCCGGTGGTGATTTCACTCCGCTCTCCTGTCGGTGACATGGTAACGGACCCCGCCCAGGTGACATCGATGTTTCAGTCTTTTTTTTGCCACGCTATATACCACAGGGGCTCCTGACGACCCATCCTTCATGGAATCATTCCTGGCTGAGTTGTCAATCCCCCGGCTAACCAAAGATCAGACTAGGGAACTAGAAGCACCTCTGACGATTGAAGAAGTTACCAGGGCGATAGCCAAGCTCCCCAGGTCCAAGGCCCCAGGGTCGGATGGCCTACCTGCAGAGTTCTACTCTACATACTCCGATGTCCTTGCCCCTAGACTCCTAGCACTATATAACTCCATGTTTAACAGCACTGAACTCCCGCCCTCCATGACTGAGGCTACTATAGTATTGATCCCCAAACCCGGGAAAGACCTCCACCTCCCAGAGTCCTACCGTCCGATCTCCCTTCTCCAGGTGGATGTCAAGGTGCTTGCGAAAGTCCTTGCCCTTCGCCTAAACACAGTTATCCTATCATTAATACATGAGGACCAGGCCGGATTTATGCCAGGACGGAATACTTCCTTCAACCTGAGGACGTTGTTTATCAACCTACAAATACCACATGACAACCCAGGCTCCAGAGTGATCGTGGCCTTAGACACAGCCAAGGCTTTCGATTCGGTAGAGTGGAGATACTTGTGGACCTGTTTAGACAGGGTCGGACTGGGACCTAGGTTTATAAAATGGGTTCAGCTTCTATACCAGAAGCCAGTAGCTAAGGTCTTGGCTATTGGCTGGCCCTCAGATCAGTTTCCTTTATCTAGGGGTACGAGACAGGCGTGCCCCCTGTCACCACTGCTATGCGCATTGGCAGCAGAGCCCCTCGCAATTGCCATTCGCGCGCACCCTGGAATAGTAGGACTCCGACGGGGGAAGGGTTGTAGAAAAAATTAGTACATACGCGGATGACACTCTGCTGTATTTGGATGACTCTGACTGCTCCCTACCACAAGCCCTGGCCTTAATAGAACGCTTTGGCGTATTTTCCGGTCTTCGGATCAACTGGGATAAAGCCCAGATACTCCCACTAGACAGTTTCCCACCCCCTAGAGACAGGGCCCTGCTTCCCTTACAAAGGGTTGATATGATTAAATATCTGGGGATTCGGGCGACTCGCAACCCCGCAGACTACATCCATCTTAATATCAGTCCACTGTCTGAGATGCTGAAGCTGAAGACACAAGCCTGTTGCCCAAAATATTATATATGATTTGGCACTCCCCTGTGTACTTGATACTTCGGCATTTCAAGATACTGGACTCCATTCTCAAACCATTCGTTTGGGGTAAGTCTAGACACAAACTCCCGTGGCACAAGTTAAAGAATCCGACGGATCGGGCAGGAACGGCTCTCCCCGATTTTAACACTTATTACCTAGCATCCCAGCTGGCACAGATCTTCCATATAGACAAGGTAGACAGAGACCGGTTCCTCTGCCTGTGCCCTACATGGGCGCAGCGCACGATGGACCCCTTAGTGGCGATCATAGGGGGCACTAGAGGCGAGGGACGGGATCGCCAGACTCTGGTATATCAGTACAAGAAGATTTGGAATATTGCTTCAGATAGACTACATATAGATTCCCCACACCAATATTCCCCTCTCTGGCATAACACAGCCCTGCCGGAATTCCGACTAATACAAGATAAGTGGGGTGTGGAGCCCTAGAGGAGTGTTTTACTTATCCCACATCACTCACAAAGGGAGACTAAAGTCCTTCAACGACCTCAAAACTGAGTTCGCTCTCCCAGGCCATATGTACTACAGGTACCTCCAACTGCGTCACGCGTACCGAACCCAGTTCCCTCAAACTGCTCCCCCCCTAGCAGACAACCCCTTAATGGCTGCAGTTAAATACCCTGACCCCAAAAAGCTCATATCCCATTTCTATGTAATGCTGACACTCCCACAGGCAACTGTAGTGGCATATGCGCTGAAATCCAGATGGGAGGGAGAGGTGGGCACATTGGGGGATGATGAATGGAGTGATGCATTGGACACGTGTAAAATGACATCTCCCAAATTGTCGGATCGCCTTACACAAATCTATATCGCACACAGGGCATACCTCACTCCACTTAGAGTTTCCACATACAGGAGAGACCTCCCCTCCTGGGTATCTTCCCAAACCCAGATATCAATAAATTCAGCAAGATATTCCTACATGAAACGCTCTTTCTGGCACGGAAGGTCGTGGCCAGAGTCTGGATGAGGCCCGACCCGCCTGAATTCTCACACTGGATAGCTGAGGTCAAAAAGGTGTTACCGTACATAAAACTCATTTACTCTCATAGAGGGTGCCCCTCCAAGTATGATAAGGTTTGGGATAGATGGCTCAGGGCTTCCACAACATGCACCTGATCAAGGAGGACTGTGGTACAGTCCTCTCACCTCTCTGATGCCCAAGCGAGCAGCACATAATGGGGGATAGAGTGTTCATCGTGACGCAACCTGTATACTTTAGTACCTGACATAACCGACTATACATGGTACCAATGTTTATGCTTCGTTTTATTGTAAACATTCAGGGGGTTGTGGTTGTATACCCCTATTGAGCAATACTGTTCTTATGTTTGATTTACACCATGATCAGCTGCTGCAAGTCTTTTTTTCTTTTGCTCAATAAAAGCTCTTTGATTGAAAAAAATAAATAATTCCTGTGAATTTAGCTGCTGCGGATTAAAACAAGTGCTATACAATCAAAACACTGAATACAAAAGCCAAATTTCATAAATAAAACCACGCTGCCCTAAACCTTCATAGACAAAATATAAAGCATGACCATAACAGACATGCTATAGCAATACAAAATATCATTAGGGCCAAGTAAACATATAAACAGTGAAAAAAAATGCATCATTCTGTTGGGGCACACGCTGGTTTCCTATACATGCACAGCTGTGGCCATTTTTCCTCCACATACCCAGGCCAGTGCTGGTTCTTATAGGCACCTACAAATGTGAGTACATTTTTAATAAGTTTTATTCTACGAGATCCTCCCTGGTATTTATCAGCAGAGCAACCCCCCCCTTAACAAGTGGCATCCGTCAGGCGGAGGCGCCCACGTGAAAGGGGCCTTACTCGCGGTTTATGATTACTTAATGTTATTTTGTAACGTTATAGCATGTCTGTTATGGTCCTGCTTTATATTTTGTCTATGAAGAGCAGCGTGGTTTATTTATGAGATTAGACTTTTCAGACAGGCAGCCTCAAGGTACTTTTGGTACAGACTTTTGCAGTTGAATGCTTTCAGCTCCAAACTCAGGAAAATAGTGCAAAGCCAACCCTCCAAGTGGAGGTTCTAAAGATGAGTTAATCTTACATTTCTCCTGGTTTGCCAGAAGGCTCCTCCTCCTCTTCTTCCTCCTCCTCTTCCTCCTCCTCCTCCACTTTCTTCTCAGGAACATCTACAGGTTTTTGCTCTTCTTCCTGAAAATATAGAAAATAATAAAATCTCTAAACAAAAGTTTTCGAACACTGTGGAACTGCTACAGTACATCCACCTTTACAAATCCATTTAATAGGATTTCAGTATTTTAACCTTTTGGCTGCCAGAGCAGTTTTTGCAGACATTGAAAAATGAATTTTAGGTCTGAAGATTACACAAAACCCCATAACAACATATATTTTCTAAAAGCAAAAACCCTAGAGAATAAAACAGTGGTAGTTCTAATTTTTTAATGTCCCACGATATTACCGCAAAAGGTCTAGAAAACGCAAAATTTCAGTAACATACATGCTAAAAGTGAATTTTAATGCAAAAAAAAAAAAAAAAAAACGAAAATCGCAATAAACAACCCATATTTTTGGTAAAATATAAACAGATGAGTGCGCACCATAAGATACCCAACGTGTCAAACCTTAAACATGGTGTGCACCCATGAAATGGCAACAAACCTCAGTACTCTATATTTTCTAGGGGCGACGCTTCAAAAGCCCCCTATAGATCCATAAGTTTAAGTTTAGTGTTACGGAGGGGGTCTGGTGCTAGATTTATTGCTCTCACTCCGGTGTGCGCAGCTATATGCAACGTGTATCGCAATTGACGTTTTCTTGCGTAAGCACCCTTTGACGCATGCGTTCATAAGTGCATACAGTTGTGCTCATAAGTTTACATACCCTGACAGAATTTATGATTTCTTGGTAATTTTTCAGAGAACATGAATAAACACAAACTTTTTTCACTCATGGTTAGTGTTTGGCTGAAGCCATTTATTATCAATTAACGGTTTACTCTTTTTAAATCATGACAACAGAAAACTACCCAAATGACCCTGATCAAAAGTTTACATACTCCAGTTCTTAAAACAGTGTATTGCCCCCTTTATCAATGACAGCTTAAAGTCTTTTGTGGTATTTGTGGATGAGGCTCTTTACCTTCTCAGATGGTAAAACTGCCCATGCCTCTTGGCAAAAAGCCCCCAGTTCCATGTAAATTCTTAGACTGTCTTGCATGAACTGCATGTTGGAGATCTCCCCAGAGTGGTTCAATGATATTGAGGTCAGGAGACTGAGATGGCCACTCCAGAACCTTTACTTTATTCGGCTGTAGCCAATGACAGGTCGACTTGGCCATGTGATTTGGATCATTGTCATGTTGGAATGTCCAAGTACGTCCCATGCGCAGCTTCCTGGCTAATGAATGCAAATTTTCTTCCAGTATTTTTTGATAACATACTGCATTCATCTTGCCATCAATTTTGACCAAATTTCCTGTTTCTTTGTAACTCACACATGCCCAAAACATCAGCGATCCACCTCCATGTTTCACAGTAAAAATGGTTCACCTTTCATCATAGGACTCCTCTCCAAATGTAGCTTTTATGGTTGTGGCCAAAAATCTAAATTTTGGTCTCATCACTCCAAATGACTTTGCGCCAGAAGGTTTGAGGCTGGTCTCTGTGCCGTTTAGCGTATTGCAAGCTGGATAGTTTGTGGCATTTGCGTAGTAATGGCTTTCTTCTGGCGACTTGACCACGCAGCCCATCTTTCTTCAAGTGCCTCCTTATTGTTCCATTTTGAAACAGCCACACCACATGTTTTCAGAGAGTCCTGTATTTCACCTGAAGTTATTTGTGCGTTTTTCATTGCATCCCAAACAATTTTCCTGACAGTTGTGGCTGAAATTTTAGCTGGTCAACCTGAACATGGTTTGGTTTCACCAGAACCCCTAATTTTTCACTTCTTGATTAGAGTTTGAACACTGCTGATTGGCATTCTCAATTCCTTGATTATCTTTTTATATCCCTTTCCTGTTTTATACAGTTCAACTACCTTTTCCCACAAATCCTTTGACAATTATTTGGCTTTCCCCATGACTCAGAATCCAGAAAGGTCAGTCTAGCACTGGATGAAAGATGCAAGGGTCTGTCCGGAGTCCAGAAACTCATTGACCTTTTATACACACACACTAATTACAAGCAAACATATCACAGATGAGGATGGTTACCTTTAATAGCCATTAAAACCCCTTTGTGTTAACTTGTGTGCATGTTATCAGGCCAAAATCACCAGGGTATGTAAACTTTTGATCAGGGTCATTGGCGTAGTTTGTTGTCATTATGATTTAAAAAGAGTAAACACAGTTGATTAATAAATGGCTTCAGCCAAACACTAACCATGAGTGAAAAATGTTTTTGTCTCATCATTAATATTCTCTGAAAAATGGCCAATAAATCATAAATTCTGCCAGGGTATGTAAACTTGTGAGCACAACTGTATATGTGGGGGGTGTAAAAAAAAAAAAATTAGGGAGGGGGGGGGGGGGTCCTGATTTTATGCGCTTCGGCGCAACCATTTTGCAAAATGATTTTAGCTGGGGACACAGAGGTTGACCCGGATTTGAGCCATATACGCGTGAATGGGTGTACGCTCACCTCACTTCCCCCCCCATGTCAGTTCAGGGCCTGTAGATGGGCAAGCGGAGCGCAACAGTACCGGGGGGGGAGGGTGTGGGAGCAGACAGCAGTGCAGACGCCCGAATGCTTTCAACTGACAGGCAGGAGTCTGCCTGTCAGTGATTTACATTTCGCTGCGACCACCGGATTGTGGGTGAACTGCCCCCCCCGCTGTCGGGTCCATACGATTTACAGGCCTGGCAGCGAAAGGGTTAGTAATGACTGATAATGCTTCAGACTGAATTGCAGGCAGATAAAAAAGACACAAGTCTAGTTCAGTTAGATTTTAATTCAATTAAGTATAATTGTAAAAATAAGAAATATATTTTTGAAATGTAACTAGTTTAAAAAGTGGTTGTAAGCCCTCTCCTATACCCAGGGAAGTGAATAGTCTCAGATGATACACGGAGAGAAAACAAATCTCCCTACATAAGTTTAACTTGTATATCTTCTGTCCTCCCCTTTCTACACTCTTTAGAAAGTGCACATTGTGTTAGAAATCTTTCTTCCTCTTCCAGTAGTGGGTGTGGAGTCTGGATATACACTGAATGTGAGCTGATTGGAGGAAAGGCACACACACCCCCCTCCACATAGGCAGAGAAACAAAATGAACATGCAGAGCTATATTCTGAAAAGACAAGCTCTCTGCTTATCTACCTCTAAGCTCCCTCCCCGACACAAATATTTCAGCTACAGTTATCTCGTGTCAGAGAACTTGTCAGAAGCGACTCTGTTGATTACAGAGGAACGGAGCAGCAGAAAGACATGCCACTTAAAGCTTTGGAGAGAGTTAAGGAACCACTACAGACATATGTGCTTAGGTCAAATTTCATGAACAGGGTTTACAGTGCCTAAATTTGACTTTGTATTGGCTTCTTGTAATCCTCCCTATAGCAAAACAGACTGGGAGAAGAAAAGACACAAAAGCAGGATTTTTTGTACTCACCGTAAAATCCTTTTCTCTGTCGTCCATGGACGGACACAGCTCCCTAATTCTTGACCATTGGGTTATGTTCCTGTTCTATAGGAGAGGACTAGGCAGAACATGTTAGATATTTAAATACATGTTACATTAACAGAGTTTAACAGTCCCGCCCAGGGGGCGGTCCCTCCGACATAAGCCTCCACCCTGCAGTCAGCAGCCTCAGTTCGTAAAAAGCAGGACAAACTAAAAAAAAAAAAAAAAAAAAAAAAAAAAGAAAAGAAGAAGACGGAGGGGTGGGTGCTGTGTCCATCCATGGAAGACAGAGAAAAGGATTTTACGGCGAGTACAAAAAATCCTATTTTCTCTTTTCGTCCATGGACGGACACAGCTCCTTAATTCTTGACCATTGGGACGTCCCAAAGCAGTGTCAAAAAAACGAGGGGTGGGCACAGCAATCAAAATCAATTTCACCCCAAACAAGCAGAGCTCCTCAACGGAGGAGGAGTTGCAACCTCAAAACAGCCACCTGCAAAACTTTGCGGCCGAAGCCAGCATCCGAAGATGCACTCACCTTGTAAAATTTTGAAAAAGTGTGAACGGACGACCAGGTCGCCGCCTTACACACTTGTGATACAGACGCTTGATGTCGGAAAGCACAAGAAGCACCAATAGCCCTGGACGAATGCGCCGTAACGGGAAAGGGAGGCGCCCGCCAATTAAGGGCAAAGGCCTGGATGACGGTCTGCCTGATCCACCAAGAAATGGTGGCCAACTAAGCCGCCAGGCCCTTCTGCGGACCAGACACCGACAAAAACAGTGAGTCAGACCTCCGGAACGGAGCCGTAGCAGACAGGTACACCCGCAAGGCACGTACCACGTCTAAAGAATGTAGCGCAACCTCCTTGGAATGAGATGGCCGAGGACACAAGGATGGAAGTACAATGTCCTCATTCAGGTGTAAGGCCGAAAACCACCTTCGGAAGAAAAGAAGGCTGCGGGCGTAGCACCGCTTTGTCCTTATGGAGGACCAAATATGGGGACTTGCAAGACAAGGCCGCCAATTCAGAAACCCTCCTGACAGATGTGATGGCTACCAGGAAGGCCACCTTCTGAGAGAGCGTCAAAAGAGGAATTTCCCCGATGTTCTCAAAAGGAGGTTTCTGAAGCGCCGAGAGCACCAGATTCAAATCCCACGGAGGTAGTGGTGGACGCACCGGAGGAGCCACATGTCGGACCCCTTGCACAAAAGGTACTTACTAGTGAATGAGCCACCAGGGGTCGCTGAAAGAACACAGTCAAGGCTGAAATCTGCCCTTTAAAATGGTGCTTAAGGCAAGTTTCTGATATATTCCGCGCTGTAAAAACAGCAGGATCCTGGAAACTGAATAAGTCCGTGGACGCCATTCCATCTCCTCACACAGAGATGTAGGCTCTCCATGTGCGATGGTAAATCTTCCTAGAAGAAGAAGATTTCCGTGCCCTCAACATGGTTGAAATGACCAAATCCGATAGGCCTCGGTCCCTTAGTACCTGGATTTCAATAGCCATGCCGTTAAAGCCAGCGACTGTAAAGCAGGATGAAGAATGGGAAGGTCCTCCCTCAGTGGCAGTCGCCAAGGCACATCCGCCACCAGCCGCACGAGGTCGGCGTACCAGGGACACCTGGGCCAATTAGAATCACCGGAATTCCCTCGGTCTCTACTCTGTGGAGTAAACGAGGAAGCAACTTCAGTGGGGGAAAGGCATAAATTAGCCGATACTGACCCCACGGGGCCACCAACGCATCTGACGCATCTGCCCAGGGATCTCTGGACCTGGCCACGAACCTCGACACTTTGCGATTGAGCCGAGAAGCCAGGAGATCCACGTCTGGCGTGCCCCATCTCCGGCAAAGGAGTTGAAAAAAACTCCGGATGCAACGACCATTCCCCAGGGTCCAGCATCTGGCGACTCAGATAGTCCGCCTGCCAATTTTCCACATCCCCGAAATGTAAACTGCCGATAGGGCCGGCACGCTCCTTTCCGCCCACCGTAGGACGTGAGCGACCTCCGTAGGACGTGAGCGACCTCCGACGCTGCAGCCGAGCTTCTTGTTCCCTCCTTGATGGTTGACGTATGCCACAGCCATGGCATTGTCTGACTGGATCCTGACTGGACGCCCTCTTAGTCTCTGAAACCACCAGGAGAGGCACAGCCTGATCGCCCGGAGTTCCAGAACATTGATCCGCAGTTGGGATTCGGTCAGAGTCCAGCCGCCTGAACCCCCCCAGACTCCCCCCAACCGGTCAGACTGGCGTCCGTCATGATCACAGTCCAATAAAAGGGGAGGAACGACTTCCCGGACTGAAGAGTCGGGGGATATCAGCCACCAACTCAGAGAGGACCTGACAAGATGACTTATCTGAATCTGACGATCCGGAGACAACCGAGATCTGTTCCATTTGGAGAGAATCTCCTTCTGTAAGACCCGAGTGTGGAAATGGGTATATGGTACTGCCTCAAAAGAGGCTACCATGAGGCCCAGGACTTGCATGCAAAAATGGACAGACGACCATTTGCGGGATGTTGACAATCTCACTGCAGTCTGGAGTGTCTGCAACTTCTCCAAGGGAAGAAAGACTCTGGCCTCCGAAGAGTCCAAAGTCAACCCCAGGTACTCTAGGCGCTGGGTCGGTACAAACACCGACTTCTGGAGGTTCAGTATCCAACCAACCTCCCGGAGGGTCTGACTGGCTATAGACACGCCCTCCTCTAATTCTGAGCTTGAAGCAGCTCTCAGAAGAAGGTCGTCCAAGTAGCCTACGATAGCAATGCCGCGTTGTCTCAGCAAAGCTAGAATCAGGGCGAGCACCTTGGTGAAAACTCTTGGTGCCGACGCTAGGCCAAAGGGAGGAGCCACAAATTGATAGGGGTCTTCGCCGATCGCAAAGCGCAGGAACCTCTGATGCCTGACGCAGATGGGGATAATCAAGTATGTGTCCTTGATATACAAGGACGCCAGGAAGTTCCCCGGATGTAGCGCAGCCACCACCGAACGAATCGATTCTATCCGGAATTTTTGAATCTTTATAAAGGCATTGAGGGCCTTGAGGTCCAAGATTGGACGGACTTCGTCCCTCTTTGGGACCACAAACAGATTAGAGTAGAAACCCTGAAACCTGTCCTGTGGTGGTATGGGTATGATCACCCCGAACCTCAACAAGTCTTGCACTGCCCCCTGGAGGGCAGCCCGACGAGGCAGAAGGAGAGGCAGATTTGAAGGAAAAAATCTGCGTGGTGGACAAGAAAGGAACTCTATCTTGTACCCTGAGGTGACCACCTCGCAGACCCACTGGTCGGAGAGCAGGGAGGTCCACCGAGTTGCAAACCCGCGAAGCCGTCCCCCCACCCTGGAGTCGGGCGGGGGCAAAACGTCATGCGGTAGCAGGCTTGTTGGGCTTGCGCACCCAGGGACGCTTCTGTCCCCCAGCTGGACCTTTGTCCGCTTGGGAGGGTCTGACGGCAGGTCCTGCAGAACGAAAATACCACTTCTGTGTAGGGAAAGGAGGGCCCCGGCTTACGGCGCGGCTCCTTCCCTTTAGTGGACTGAGGGAGAAGTGTGCTCTTACCTCCAGTGACATCCCTAATGATGTAGTCCAGTGAGGCACCAAAAAGCCTCCCACCTTTGAAAGGCAAATATGCCAGAGTTTTCTTAGAAGCTTGGTCAGCGGACCAGCATTTCAGCCATATTAGGCTGCGCAACACCACCACAGATGTGGAGGCCCTGGAGATCAAGGGGGCTGCATCCAGGGTTGCATCACAGACGTACATGAGTCCCTGTACCAGCTGCTCGGCCAGTGACACACATTCTGGAGGGAGCTGATGCTCCTCCACAGTCTGGTGCAATATTTTTGCCCACTCCGTGAGTGTCTGGGACACCAAGGTAGCAGCAAATATAGGCCGCAATGCTGACCCCAGCATGGTGAACATGGAGCGGCTCACTGCTTCGGACCTCCCATCAGTAGGGTCCTTAAAAGCAGGGGTCCCTCCACTGGGATAGTGGTTACTTTATTTAACCAAGGGACCCGGGGGGGGGGGGGGGAGAGATCAACGACCGGAGGAGAACCCCATTTTTTTAAAAGGCTTTCCTCAAATGGGTAACGGACTGCCATGCGCTGAGGGACTGCAAAGGGCCTCTGCAGCCATTCCTTATCTATGAACTCGTCAAAGAAATCAACATAAGGAAAAACCTTAACAGAGTGGGTCGGTTTGTGCGACCCAAAAGGGACAGACCCTGCTGCATCTTCCAGCTTAAGAGTGTCCCCCACAGCATTGATGAGTGCACTCATAAGTGCCCTGGTCTTGAGCTGAACCGGACGAGGGGTCATCCTCACAGATAAGGTCCTGGTCCGCCTCTTCTGACATACCAGAACTGGGGGCCTGAGCCACAGCCAGGTCCAAGTCTGAGTCAGAACATACCCCAGGAGATGGCGGGGGGGGGGCTTAGTACCCCCCTTACGCCCGCACGCCGCTTCCACCCTGGCAACAAATGACTCCAGGACTGCCGACAAAGCGTCCATGGTAACCTCAGGGGCATCGATTGCTGCCTCTGGAATGTTTGGGGGAAAAACGCCAGCTTCTGACTCCATATTGCCCACTGACAAGCCCTTAGGGACTTAGTCAAGCACCTGACACAAAAAAAAATGTCCACCCTCCTTGCTGCACTGACCAGGAGGTTACCCAGGGGACTCACCGCCTAGCAAGAGACTGTCCAGCGCCACTGCCCGCTCTCCATCCGCACAGCGTGTGACTGCGTAACTGTGAGGGGAATGGCGCTGTTCAGGAAGCCAGTCAGCACTAGAAGCCAAAACTCACTCCAAAATGGCTGCCGGGTGCCCCAGAGAAAAGCGTGCAGACCACAAGAAAATGGCCGACCACAATGCAGACCTGCATCACAGCGCGGCCACAGCAAAATGGCCGCCAATGGGATTTGCAATGCACAGGCCCCAGAAAAATGGCGCCGGCGTTAAAAAAGGCGCCAAGAAGCGAGGTGGACGAGAAGGCCGCAGCGGAGGCTTTCAAGAATTTTACTACCCCCCCCCACAGAGAGCGGGCTTGGACATCCCCACAGCCCCCCGCCGGGACCTGGAGCCCGGCTAAGGTAATCCCCGGTCGCAGCGAGCCCCGCAAAGGGAAGGAGAAAAAAAGGTGACAGAGGGGAGGGCAGGAGAACCCCCTAACGACCCCCTTAGGAATGCCCAGCTGTTCCATCCCACCGAAGCAGGAGGAACTGTACTTACCCCGTCCTTGCGAGGACCCGCTGGTGCGTTCCTGACAGACCTACAACCGAGCAGTACGGAGTAGCTGTCGGCCCGGTCCACTGTGACTGAGACAGCAAGCAGCACGGTCATATGTGAACCCTGGAGCATAGCTCACCGGCCACCCCTGGAGCCATGGGGTATGTCGTGGCCGACCCTGCACATAGCTAAGGCCTGCTCACGCTCAATGCCGGACTGGGGGGGGGGGACTACAAGGATCTATATTATCCTGCCTGTCATGCCCAGCCGGCAGTTTATAGAAGATGCTAAAAAATAAAAAAAGTTAAAATTTCTTCAGGACTCTGGGCCCAAAAGGGAGCCAGGTCCTCCTTCTCTACTAGGCAGAAAAAAAAAACTGAGGCTGCAGGGTGGACGGTTATGTCCGGAGGGACCGCCCCCTGGGCGGGGCTGTTCAACTTTGTTAAAGTAACATGTATTAAATATCTAACATGTTCTGCCTAGTCTTCTATAGAACAGGAACATAACCCAATGGTCAAGCATTAAGGAGCTGTGTCCGTCCATGGACGAAAAAAGAGAAGGAAGCTTTCATACCATTTTGCTAACAAGAAACATTTTGACAGATGGAGAAAAGAGTGATGAACTTATCACTACTTCTTTACTGTCCAATCACAGGCAGGGGGGAGTAGGAAGTTACCAGGTTGTATTGCCAAATTGCAGAAGAGAAAAATAAAGTCATTAACCTGGCTGTGCTAAGCTTTGTAAATCTCAGGACCTGATGGATAGAAATACAACTCCTTTGACATGTAAAACCGCTCTTTTATATGCATTTTAACTGTGTATTTGGCAGTTGGCCTGGAGTTTAGTTTTAAGGCGACACAGCTTTGCCACATATTACAGCCCTGTCTGACAGGACAGATTTGATTTTTCTCTGCTGCAGTTATAGTAGAAGTTCATCTTTTTTTTTTTAAATAAATGCACATCTTTTTGCAGGTATTTTTTTAACTAGGGGCCTGGAAAGCATTGCACCCGCAAGCAGCAGATCAACAGACTTGTCAGTGTATCCGTTTGCTCGTATGGGCAGGCAGTTACACACTGACAGGAAGAGACAATGAACTACCTAGAGCGCTCAACCCCTAGGTGGGTTCATTGAGAACTACAAGCTGAAAAGACACAGACTGTCAAGTACTTGCAGACTCCTATTCACAGGACTCTGAATGATGTGACAGCGAGTGGGGGGAGAAGATCCCCGCTTGCTGTCACAAGATGCAGAGGATTGGGGAGATGCTGCAGGAGTGGGAACATGTTCCATTCATTTTTAGGGTGAAACATGCAACTTGTTCCCAAAGGTGAACTTATTCTTTAAAAAGGAGAAGTCCAGGCAAAGCTTGTTTGGCTGGACTTCTCCTGTGGATCACAGGAGTGCAGTTCGTTTTGCACTCCTGTGACCTATTTTCAGCAGAATGAGGGCTGAAGTCCGCTCTCTGCTGACCTCACCAATTTCAGCCTAGGCACAACGTCATCACGACAATAAAATCTGGATCCGCCAGGTGCCTGGACTGACACCCGGCTCAGCATCTCAGCGAGCCACCAAGAGCCTGAGACGACTGCTCCGCCCCTTCACAGCTCATCGCTCTGCTCACGGAGCTCTGAAGACCAAACGAGCAGCGGAGTTCGATTGCTCTAGTCTCAGTGTAGAGGCACTTGGGGACAGATGCAACATTGGACCCATGCTGCATCCACCGAGGCAAGTATGATTCAGGGAAATTTTTATTTTTTCTTCAAATCCTTTACGTCAGAGTGAGAGCAATAATTTTAGCACCAGAACTCGTTTTAACTCTAAACTGATAACCTGTAATGGCTTTTAAAGAGTCACCTACGGATAATTCTAGGCAACATTGTTTACAGCCATTTTACAGGTGTGCACAATTTTAAATACTGACATGTTTGTTATCTATTTACTTGATGCCACTTTTTTTTTTTTTTGGGCAAAATATAAAAAGATAAACAGGTACTGTATTGCAATTGTGTGCATTAAAATATATTTAAATGTGTTTTGTATAAGGTTTCATAAATGCCTGTGCAAATATTGTGCAATATAAAAATTGCAACAACCACAATACTATTCTCCAGGGCCTCTGCTTTTGGAAAATATATCATGGGATAAAATCTTAGGAACAAAGAACACGGAGGAGAGATGGGTTTGTTTTAAGAGCATATTAAATGCTTCCCATTGGATAATAAATTTAAAAGAGCAAACAAAAGTCCTGGATGGCTTAACTTGTAAAAATGCTTTTATATGCAAAGGAGACTGCCTTCAAAAAATACAAGGTTGAGGGATCATCAGCATTCAGACTTTATAAAGAATGCAACAAGAAATGTAAGGCTCCCTGCACACTTGAGCTGATAAACTGCAGTTTATTGGCGTTTGGGCGTTTTTTTTTTTTTTTAAAGCCCATAAACTCCACTCTATGTTAGCCTATGTGTCAATGCACACATGGACGTTTTTCAGCTTTAATGAGCAGTGGCGTTTATGAGCTTTTTTTCTGAACGCCCGAAAATCGCGTTCAAAGTGCAGTTTTTTGGCATAAAAAACGTTAAAAAATGCTAAATGCATTTTGATCCATTGAAAAAAAACACACGCTAAAACCGCTATTGCAAAATCGTTAAACAACGTTGAAAGACTCCCTGCAAAGCTACTGGCGTTTTTATAACTTTTTTAGCGTCCAGTGTGCATGGAGCCTAAGGGTGCAATTAGGGCAGCCAAGATGGAACATGAAAGACATGTAGCGGAGGAGAGCAAAAAAAAATCCCAAGAAATTCTTTAAGTATATAAACAGTAAAAAGGAGGACAGACCAGATTGTCCCCATAAAGAATGAGGAAGGACATCTGGTTACAAAGGATGGGGAGATGGCGAAGGCATTGAATTTATTCTTCTCCTCAGTCTTCACAAGTGAATCGGGGGGCTTCAGTAACCAAAACTGCAGTGTTTATCCTCATGACACATCACAGGAAGCAACTCCATGGTTAACAAAGGACAAAATTTAAATTAGACTTGGGAAACTTGACATTAATAAATCACCGGGACCAGATGGCTTGCACCCGAGGGTACTTGGGGAACTCAGTCAAGTAATTGCTATTGCTAAATTGACCATTGTTCCTAATTTTTACTGACAGTCTACTGACTGGAATGGTACCAGCTGATTGGAGAAAAGCCAATGTAGCACCAATATTTAAAAAAGGGCCCAAAAAAACATCCCTGGGAATTACAGACCAGTTAGCCCAACATCAATAGTATGTAAGCTCTTAGGAGGGGATAATAAGGAACTATATACAACATTTTAGTAATGAGAAAGGTATCATCAGTAATCAGCATGGATTCATGAAGAATCGTTATTGCCAAACCAATCTATTAACCTTCTTTGAGGAGGTGAGTTGCCATCTAGATAAAGGAAGGCCTGTAGACGTGGTGTATCTGGATTTTGCAAAAGCATTTGACTCAGTTCCCCACAAATGTTTACTATACTAAATAAGGTCCGTTGGCATGGATCATAGGGCGAGTACATGGATTAAAAACTGGCTACAAGAGGGAGTTCAGAGGGTGGTAAAAAAATGGGGAGTACTCGGAATGGTCAGGGGTGGGTAGTGGGGTCCCCCAGGGTTCTGTGCTGGGACCAATCCTATTTAATTTGTTCATAAACGATCTGGAGGATGGGGGTAAACAGTTCAATTTCTGTATTTGCGGACGATACTAATCAAAGCAGGGCAATAACTTCTCCGCAGGATGTGGAAACCTTGCAAAAAGATCTGAACAAATTAATGGGGTGGGCAACTACATGGCAAATGAGGTTTAATGTAGAATAATGTAAAATTATGCATTTGGGTGGCAAAAATATGAATGCAATCTATACACTGGAGGGAAAACCTCTGGGGGAATCTAGGATGGAAAAGGACCTGGGGGTCCTAGTAGATGATAGGCTCAGCAATGGCATGCAATGCCAAGCTGCTGCCAACAAAGCAAACAGAATATTGGCATGCATTAAAAAGGGGATCAACCCTTAGAGATAAAATTATAATTCTCCTGCTCTACAAGACTCTGGTCCAGCCGCACCTAGAGTACGCTGTCCAGTTCTGGGCACCAGTGCTTTAGGAAGGATGTACTGGAAATGGAGCGAGTACAAAGAAGAGCAACAAAGCTAATAAAGGGTCTGGAGGATATTAGTTGTGAAGAAAGGTTGCGAGCACTGAACTTATTCTCTCTGGAGAAGAGACACTTGAGATATGATATATGATTTACAAATACCATACTGGGGACCCCACAATAGGGATAAAACTTTTTTGTGGAAGGGAGTTTAACAAGACACGTGGCCAGGTTTAACCTTAAAACTACGTAGAGGGTTCTTTACTGTAAGAGCGGCACGGATGTGGAATTCCCTTCCACAGGCGGCACCAGTCATCGATAGTTCAAGAAACGATTAGATAAGCACCTGAACGACCACAACATACAGGGATATACAATGTAATAATGACATATAATCACACACATGGGTTGGACTTGATGGACTTGTGTCTTTTTTCAACCTCACCTACTATGTATATGCAACTATGTAGCTATGTTTGGAGGTCCCAAGTAATTTTCTAGCAAAAAAAAAAAAAAAAAAAGAAGCGACAGCAGGTGGTTAAAAATGGTATTACCTCTGTTTCATCGCCTAGAACATCTTCTTCATTGGGGTCTTCTTCAGCTGTTGGGTAAACAAGAAAACGTTACATTTTAAGACTATGTGAATTTTAAATGCAGAATGACAGCCAGCATTTTCTAAGTGTTAAAGTAGAACTATAGGCAAAATTATTCTTTTGGATAGAGTAAGGGGGGGGTTATAACTTGTGAGATTTTTTTTGTTTTGTCGTCTGTTTCCCATTGGGGAGATTTCCCCTCACTTCCTGTCTCATAGCTAAAACAGGTAATGAGAGGAAATCCCTTGGGGACTCCCAGGTCGCCAGAAATCATGTCCCCATTGGAAAATTTCCTCTCTATCCCCTTTCTGGGGGCAACCCAAAATTTGTGACTTTCATTTTCCCTAACGGGGGCACAGCCAGCAATAAAAACCCAATAGGTGTTCTAATCCAGCTCCACTGTCCAAAACTACAAAAAACAAAAAAAAAAAAAAAACATTTTGCCTTTATTATACTTCAACCATTTTAATATCGGCAACTTGCAACCCTTTCCTGACCAAGCCAATTTTTAGCTTTAAACGCGGTCACACTCTGAATGACAATTGCAACGCCGTACACAAATTAATTTTTATCATTTTTTTTCACACAAATAGAGCTTTCTTTTGGTGGCACTGTACTTATTCACCACTGGGTTTAAAAAAAAAAAAGGGAAGAAGTTTATCTTAGTTTGTAACAAAATGATGTAAATAATAGGATTTTTTGTACTCACCGTAAAATCCTTTTCTCTGACATCCATGGACTGACACGGTGTCTCTTTACACTTTACACGTGGGTTATGTCCCTGCTTGCAGGAGAAGACCTAGGCAGAATGTGAAATGTTATACATACATTCCAAAATCCAGAGCTGAACAGCCCCACCCAGGGGGCGGTCCCTCCGTACATAACCCTCCCACTACAGTCAGCAGACTTCAGTTCGTAACAAAGCAGTACAAACTTAAAAGGAAGGGTGGGTGCCGTGTCAGTCCATGGATGTCAGAGAAAAGGATTTTACGGTGAGTACAAAAAAATCCTATTTTCTCTTACCATCCATGGACTGACACGGTGTCTCTTTACACTTTACACGTGGGATGTCCCAAAGCAGTGTCAAGAGGGATGGGAGCAGTATAAATGGAAAAACCAAAACTTCACTCCAATAAGGCAGAGCTCCTCAACGGAGGAGTCACAACTTTAAACAGCGGCCTGCAGCACCCTGCGGCCGAAGAAAGCATCCGAAGATGCAGCCACATTAACCTTATAAAACTTAAAAGGCATGAACAGACGACCAGGTCGCCGCCTTGCACACTTGTGCAACCGACGCTTGATGTCGGGAAACCCAGGAAGCACCAATTGTCCTGGTGGAATGCGCCGTGACCGGAAAGGGAGGCGCCCGCCCTTTGAGAGCATAGGCTTGAATGACGGTTTGTCTGATTCCCCTAAAAATGATGGCAGACGAAACCGCTTGGCCCTGTTATGGACCAGAGACAGTCACAAATAGTGAGTCGGACTTCCGAATAGAAGCAGTAGCAGACAGGTACACCCGTAAGGCTCGTACCACCTCCAATATGTGCAGCGCAAACTCTCTGGGATGCGATGGGTGAGGACACAAGGACAGGAGGGTAATGTCCTCATGTAGGTGAAAGGTAGACGCCACCTTTGGCAAAAAGGAAGGTCGCGGATGCAACACCGCCTTATCCTTATGGATGACTAAACATGGCGACTTGCAGGACAAAGCCGCCAACTCAGACACTCGTCAAACAGAAGTGATTGCCACTATAAAGGCCACCTTCTGAGACAAGACAAGAAGGGAATATCCCGGATATTCCCAAAAGGAGGTTCCTGGAGGACCGAGAGCACCAAATTCAGATCCCACGGTGGGAGAGGAGGCTTGACAGGAGGGAGCACATGGCGAACCCAACACAAGGTGCTAACCAAGAAAATGACCCGCTAGAGGTCGCTGAAAGAAGACAGCCAAGGCCGAAATCTGATCCTTGATGGTACTCAAAGCAAGCTTTTGGGTCACTCCACACTGCAGAGGACGCAGGATTCTGGGGACGGAATACGTCCAAGGACGCCAGTCCAGCGCTTCGCACATGGCGATATAAGCTTTCCAGTTACGGTGATAGATCTGCCTGGAGGAAGACTTCCGTGTCCTTAACATGGTCAAAATGACCGAGTCCGAGAGACCTTGGTCCCTCAAAACCTGGCTTTTAACAGCCCTGCCGTTAAAGCCAGAGACTGTAAGCCGGATGAAGCATAGGACCTTGAGACTGAAGGTCCTCCCCCATCGGCAACCGCCAGGGAACGTTCCGCGACGAGACGTACCAGATCAGCGTACCAGTGATGCTGCGGCCAATCCGGAACAATTAGGATCACCGTCGTTTATATCAGGCGATAAGGACCCTATGGGGCCACCAACGCATCCGAGGCATCACCCAAGGATCCCTGGATCTGGCCACAACCTCGACCCTTGCGATTGAGTCGAAAGGCCAGCAGGTCCACATCCGGCGTGCCCCACCGTCGGTAAAGGAGTTGAAATATGCAAGGACCACTCTTCTTGGTCCGGTGTCTGGTGATTGGCGACTCAGATAGTCCGCCTGCCCATTGTCTATGCCCAGAATGTAAAATGGCCTACAGAGCCGGCACGTTTCTTCCGGCCCACTTCAGGATACAGACTACCTCGGAAGCCGCAGCTGAGCTCCGAGTTCCCCCTTGATGGTTTACATACGCCACCGCCGTGGCGGTGTCCGACTGGCTCCTGATGGAGCGACCCCGTACTCTCTCTGACCTGAGGAGAGACACAGTCCGATGGCCCGTATTACCAGAACAGTGATTGGTAAACGGGCTCGTCCGGAGTCCAAGGAATGAGCCGACAGGACTCCCCAGACTTCACCCCAGCCCGTCAGGCTGGTGTCCGTCGTGAGTACCGTCCAGTGGATGGGAGGGGAACGCCCTTCCGGACCGAAGAGCCGAGGATCTCAACCACCATGTCAGGGGCGCCCTGACCAGGTGAATCACCTGGATCTGAAGATCCAAGGACAACGGGGATTTGTCCCAGGTGGACAAGATCTCCTTCTGCAATGCCCTGGTGTGTGATTGGGCATACGGAACGGCCGCGAAGGAGGCCACCACGAGTCTCTGGACTCTCATGCAAAAAACGGATTGACAACCATTTTTGGGATGTCAGCACCCGCACCGCAGACTGAAGTGTCAGCAACTTCTCCAGAGGTATGATACCTTTGCCTCCAAGGAGTCCAGAATCAGAACTAGATACTCCAGACACTGAGTCGGGACCAGGACTGACTCCTGAATGTTCAGGAACCACCCGAGTCCCTGAGGGTCTAATTGATGATAGTCACCTTTCCTCTAAGTCTGATCCACTTTCTGCTCTTAGCAGAAGATCGTCCAGATAGCCCACGACAGCAATACCTCGCTGTAACAGAAGGCTAGAACCGGAGCAAGCACCTTGGTAAACACCCTTGGCGCCGAGGCTAGGCCGAAAGGAAGAGCCACAATCGATAGTGGACTTCGCTGATCGCAAAGCGCAGAAACTTCCGGTGACTTGCGCAGATCGGAACATGCAAGTAGGCGTCCTTGAAGTCCAAGGACGCCAGAAGAAAATCCCTTTGGTGGAGTGTAGCGATCACCGTGCGAATGGATTCCATGCGGAATTTCTGCACCTTCTCGAAGGCATTCAGGGCCTTGAGGTCCAGGACAGGTCGAACCACGTCCTACCTTTGGGACGACAAACAGATTCGAGTAGAATCCCTGAAAACTCTCCTGTGACGGAACCGGCACAATCACTCCGGACCTGATCAAATCCTGTACAGCCCCCAAGAGGGCTGCCCGACAGGTAGGAAGGAGAGGAAGATTTGAGGGAAAGAATCTGTCTGTGGGCCAGGATCGGAATACTATCCTGTATCCTGAGGTGACCTCCTCGCACACCCACCAGTTGGAGATTCGGGAGGACCACCGATTCGTGACCTGCGAAGTCGTCCCCCCACCCCAGAGTCGGGCGGAGGCAAGACTTCACGCGGAGGCGGGCTCGGGAGCCGCTTGTTTGGCTTACGCACCCAGGGGCGCTTGTGCCCACCAGCCGCACTCCGTCAGTCTGGGAGGACCTACCTGTGGACCCGCCTGACGAAAAAAACCCTTGTTTGCTGGAAAGGAAAAGGCCCTGTTTGCGGCGGGCCCCCTTACCCTTGCCAGTCTAAGGAAGAAGAGTGCTTTTACCTCCCATGACATCCTTGACGATGACATCCAGAGCAGCACCGAAAAGTCTACCACGTATAAAAAGGTAGATACGTCAGGAGCTTCTTAGAGGCTAGGTCAGCAGACCAGCATTTCAACCAGATAAGACGACGCCATACCACCGTCGGGACAGAGGCCCTGGATGTTAAAGGGCCCGCGTCCAACGTGGTGTCGCACACATAAACCAGGCCCTGCCCAGTTGGTGGGCCAGAGTAACTGTGTCTGGAGGAAGATTATGCTCCTGTACAGCTAGGTGCAACATTTTTGCCCAACCTGTAAGTGTTTTAAAACACAAGGGTCGCCGCTACCACAGGCCGTAGGGCGGATCCCAACAAGGCAAACATGGCTATGCGCACCACTTCTGACCTCCTGTCAGTGGGGTCCTTAATGCAGGAGTCCCCTCCATCGGGAGAGTGGTGGCCTTGTTCAACAGGGCGACTGGAGGGTCGACCACTAGGGGAGAAGCCCACTTTTTAAGTAGGGCATCTTCAAAGGGGTATCTGATAGACAAACGCTGCGGGACCATAAAAAATTCTTCTGCGGCTTTTTCCAGACCTTATCAATGAGCTTGTCAAAGAAAGTACAATGGAAAAAAACCCTTTAGAAGGCCTGGCCTTAAAAGAATCAAAGGAGACAGTATCCGCCTGAGGTTCTGCATCCGCAGCATTTGAGCTTGAGAGTGTCCCTCACCGCAGTCATGAGCACACTAACAAGCGCCCTGTCATTTACTGACTCAGAACTGGAGTTTCCCTCATAAGGAATGTCCTGTTCAAAACCATCCATACATCCAGAACTAGGGTCCTGAGCGATAGTGGCTAGGCCCATATCTGATTTAGCGCACTGCCCTCGAGTAGATAAAGTGGGGAGAGGGCGCCTTTTTTGTACCTTGCGCTTGCACACAGCTCCCATCCTGGTCAGAAATTGATTCCAGGGCTGCCCACAACAGGTCCATAGGGACCGCAGGTGCTGAAGCACTGCCTGTTGCCACTGACATTTTTAGGGGAAGCTGGTGACACAGACTCCATATTGTCCCCCTCTGAGACTCTCTCAGATAAAAAGTCCACCCACAGGCTGTGCTGACTGAGGAGGGGGCGCCCAGGGGACTCACCAAACCGGACCAGGGACCGCTTAGTTCCGCTGTCTGTACCGCGCTGTGTCAGCGCTGGTGAGCTGTGAGGAGACTGTGAGGAGATTCGCGCTGCTACAGCAGCGCTAGAGGCCAAACTAGTGCTGAAAAGCGCGCGGGCTACAAGAAAATGGCCGCCGCACTTCACTGAGGCGATCCGCGGCAAGATGGCC
Source organism: Rana muscosa (assembly GCA_029206835.1). Taxonomy (NCBI): domain Eukaryota; kingdom Metazoa; phylum Chordata; class Amphibia; order Anura; family Ranidae; genus Rana; species Rana muscosa. The sequence continues at coordinate 858,929,474 of CM055117.1, forward strand.
GCCATGACGCAGTTAAAATGAAACAGCACACACGCACAGCGCCACTCAGGCCCCAAAAAAAACCACACAAAAAAGCCCCAAAGCATACATTGCAGACCAGCATGAGCCCCCCAAGAACAGTGTGACCCCCAAGCACCCCACACAGCCAGCGCCAGTAATGGTGACAGAGAGCGACAATAAAATACAGGGGGAGACAGGGAAAATCCCCCACAGAGAAACACACAGCCTTTTGTACTCACCTGCAGGCAGGAGAGACTACTTACCCGTCCCCTGAGGGACACACTGGTGTTTCTGACAGGACTATCACAGTGCAGTACTGAGTAGCTGTCGGCCCGGTCCACCGCGAAAGATACAGTCAGTCAGGAGCTGTTCAGTCTTGAGAGGACCGTGGGAGCATGAAAGCAAACCCGGCCACCCCTGGAGTCATGGGGCCTGTCGTGAACTGAGTCTCACGCACACAAGGCGAGGATCAGCACGCTCGATGGTCGGACAGGGAAGACTACGAGGATATCTTGTACCCAACCTGTTGCCCAGCCGACAGTTGATAGAAGATTCTCAAAAATAAAATAAAAAAGAATTCCAAAAAGGAATAAAATAGGTCAGGAGACTGGCTCCTGAGGGAGCCACGTCTTCTCCTTCTGCTAGGCAGAAAAAAACTGAAGTCTGCTGACTGTAGTGGGAGGGTTATGTACGGAGGGACCGCCCCCTGGGTGGGGCTGTTCAGCTCTGGATTTTGGAATGTATGTATAACATTTCACATTCTGCCTAGGTCTTTCCCTGCAAGCAGGGACATAACCCACGTGTAAAGTGTAGAGAGACACCGTGTCAGTCCATGGATGGTAAGAGAAAAGTAATTTTTCTCCTTCACTGATAGGCTGCACTGATGAGGAGGCACACTAATATACTGCACTGATTGGCACCGATAGGCACTTTGGGGGTGCACCGATAGGTAATAGGTACAGGTAATCAGTGCCCCGATTACCTGTAGTTTCCCCTTGCGAGGAGATACCGCTGATAGGCTCTCCTCGCCTCACACTCTACACTTCCACATTTACATGTGATTGGACAACAGCCGATCCCATGGTCATATGACATCGTCCCAGAACGACAGGAGATCCCGCCTGCCATTTCCCTATACGAAGGGCGAGAGGTGGTTAAGCAATGTCAGCCTCCATGTTACTTGGATATGCTTTCTATAAATAAAAGGTCACTTAAAGAAGTTACTTTGGTAAATCAGATATGTTTTGCTTCAGGCTCACCAACTTTAAGTTTATACCAATATACAAATGCTTTGTGTTCAGGGCAAAGTGATATGTTCACATTAATGCTGGCCCCTAAAGCAGCTTACGTGTACCTTTCCTATGTTCCGAAACTGCTCTGAATATCAAATCAACAATTCATATTTCCAGTCACTCCCCTACCTCCCATGTGACAGTTCTGGAGCTAGTCATTCTATGCTGTAACAGCAGGGAGAGTCCTGAACCCTATGTGAGCTCCAAGTCATGTGAATGAATGGCAAGGTAGCAATGGGAAGGCAAGTGTAAACATCTGCAGGGGGGGGGGGGGGAGCATTGAAGGATGTCTGTTCGTTTCCCCTGCATGAGTAGAAGTGCAGACTTACTTGCAGCAACAACATTCCACAAATGTGTGAATTTTTCTCCCCATTATACACATAAGAAAAGTAGCTTCTGTGATCAAAGAAGGCTAAAACAGGCTATACAAAAGCATTCATATACAGGTGCATCTCAAAAAATGTTAATATCAAAAAAGTTAATTTATGTCAGTAATTAATTCCCAACTGTACAGTCCACCCTGTTTAGTTAGCACAGGGCTTGACAAATTTGCTTGGAATCTAGGAGCCAGCTAAAAAAAGTTAGGAGCCAGGTTTTTTTTTTTTTAAACGACCGATGCGTGCAGAAGCGAACGCATACGTGAGTAGCGCCCGCATATGAAGGCAGTGTTCAAACCACACATGTGAGGAATCGCCGCGATCAGTAGAGCGAGAGCAATAATTCTAGCCCTAGACATCCTCTAACTCAAAACATGCAACCTGTAGAATTTTTTAAATGTCGCCTATGGAGATTTTAAAAGGGTAAAAGTTTGTCGCCATTCCACGAGCGGATGCAATTTTGAAGCGTGACACGTTGGGTATCAATTTACTCGGCGTAACATTATCTTTGACAATATAAAAACAAATTCGTCTAACTTTACTGTTGTCTTATTTTTTTATTTAAAAGAGTGTATTTTTTCCTCAAAAAAGTGCGCTTGTAAGACTGCTGCGCAAATACAGTGTGACAGAAAGTATTGAAACGACCGCCATTTTATTCTCTAGGGTTTTAGAATAAAAAAATATATATAATGTTTGGGGGTTAACTTCTAAGTAAAGGGAAGGACACTAATATTAGAGATCTAATATATAATTAAATCATAAAACACTCAGGAGGATATTCCCTCCTTCCCCCTCTATTCCCCTCTTTTCACTTCCCCCCCCCCTTTTTTTTTTCTCTCTTCTCCTCCTCTTTGGGGAAATGTTGAGACTGTATATGTGTTCTATGTATTGTAAAGTGTATGATAGGTTGTTGAAAAATTAATAAAAAAGATAAAAAAAAAAAAAAAAAAAAAAAGGGAAGGAGATGGGCGGGCAGTAAAACAGGCAAGCATTGCTGGTTGTCTTGTCATACCAACGGCCACCACAAGAGGGCGCCAGATGACAGAATGAATCATAGGCCTGCAGAAGGCCGCGGCCTCAATTACCGGCCAGGGCAGCCCGACAAAATCGCGCAATCGCGGGTAGCGCACGCGGAGACACAGGAAACCTCAGCTGTGCTGCCTCAGGCGCCAAGTCGCTAATTCTAGTCTGGCACCCCGGTTTTGTCGAACCTCGAGTTATCATATATAGTTTTTTAATAATAGGTCTGTATGTTTAACGTGGTGTGATTTTTTGGTTGTTTGTCTGGGTATTGGTAATGTCTTGTGAAATGTGTTTTGTATAAAATTATCATATTTTGTAAAAATGAAAAAAAAAAAAAAAAAACACTTAAAGCGGAGGTTCTGTGGTCCATACATTTTTTTTTTTTTTTATAGGCATTCTATGCAAAAACGTATGCATTTTAATAACTCACGTCTCCGGCGCTTTAAAACATCCCCCGTCCGTTTTGTGATAAAAAAAGAGTTTATAAAACTCTTCCTGTTATTCCCATTTTGCTTGTGGGCATCTTGAAGCCCACAAGCATATTCTTCCGGGTAGCGATGAATGCTTGTCTCCCGGCATTCATCGCTGTATCTCGTGCATGCGCAGTGTTGACGGCGAGCAGCGCCGTCAACACTTCCTGGTTGCCATCACAACGGGCAAAATACAACTGCATGCCCTTATTTAAAATGGCGGAATTAGATCCGCCCTCGTCACATGACCGGGTAGACGAGTCACGTGACGATTAAATTTGCAAGGAAGGCGTTACTATATTACTCCTGGGAAGCAGGCCAGTTTGCTCCCAGGAGACATTGCAGCACTAATGCACAGCAAAGGACACGCCTACTCCCGCGGGAGGAAATCCCGGAAGTAGGAACGAAGAAATAAGAATAAATGAAAACTGCACATAACAAAAAAAAAAGGTTAGTCTTTTATTTATCTTCATGGTAATAGGGACTGTTGACAGCAAACTTTCAAATGAGGGTGAACCTCCGCTTTAAATAAAATCTGATTAAAAAATATTCAAAAACTTCTTGTTAAAAAAATAAAAATAAAAAAAAAATATTCAAAAAGTTGAACTCGTATTTTATATAGATTCATTACACACAGAGCGATATATTACAAGCATTTATTTCTTTTCATTTTGACGATTATGGCTTACAGCTAGTGAAAACCCAAAATTCAGCATCTCAGAAAATTAGAAAGTTCAATAATGTAGACTCAAAGTGTCACTCTAATCAGCTAATTAACTCAAAACAACTGTAAAGGTTTGGTGAGCCTTTAAATGGTCTCAGTCTGGGTCAGTAGGTTACACAATCATGGGGAAGACTGCCGACTTGATAGTTGTCCAGAAGACAGTCATTGACACTCTCTACAAGGAGGACAAGTCACAAAGGGTCATTGCTAAAGAAGCTGGCTGTTCACAGAGTGTTGTATCCAAGCATATTATTGAAAAGTTGAGTGGAAGGAAAAAGTGTGGTAGAAAATGGTGCACAAGCAACAGTGATAACAGCAGCCTTGAGAAGATTGTGCAGCAAAGGCCATTCAAGAATTTGGGGGAGATTCACAAGGAGTTTACTACGGCTGATGTCAGTGCTTCAAGAGCCACCACACACACAGATGTATCCAGGACATTGGCTACAACTGTTGCATTTCTTGTGTCAAGCCACTCCTGAACCAGAGACGTCAGAAGCGTCTTATCTGGGCTAAGGAGAAAAAGGACTAGACTGTTGCTCAGTGGTCCAAAGTCTTCATTTCAGGATATACCGGTAAGTCAATTTTGCATTCAATTTGGAAATCAGGGTCCCACAGTCTGGAGGAAGAGTGGAGAGGTACAGAATCCAAGTTGCATGTCCAGTGTGAAGTTTCCACAGTCAGTGATGATTTGGGGAGCCATGTCATCTGCTGGTGTTGGTCCGCTGTTTTTTAGCTAAGTCCAAAAGTGAGTGCACTCCTCTAGCAGGAAATTCTAGAGCACTTCATGCTTGCCTCTGAACAGCTTTATGGAGATGCGAATTTCATTTTCCAGCAGGACTCGCCACCTGCCCACACTGCCAAAGATACCAATACCTGGTTTAATGATCATGGTAACACTGCTTGATTGGCCAGCAAACTCGCCTGCCTTAACCCCATAGAGAATCTGTGGGGTATTGTCAAGAGAAGGATGAGACACCAGACTCAACAATGCAAGACGAGCTGAAGGCCGCCATCAAAAAAGCAACCAGGCCTTCCATAACACCTCAGCAGTGCCACAGGCTGATCGCCTCCATGCCACGCTGCATTGATGCAGTAATTAATGCAAAAGGAGCCCCGACCAAGTATTGAGCGCATACTATACTGTACATGGACATACTTTTCAGAAAGCCAACATTTCTGTATTAAAAATTAATTTTTATTATTGGTCTTATGTAATATTGTAATTTTTTTTTTTAAAAGTCAGCAGCTACTAACACTGTAGCTGCTGACTTTTAATAAGGACACTTACCTGTCCTACTCTCCCGCGCTGATGGCCCCCCGGATGCCGATCCCTCAATTGGAGCAGGTCCTGCGCCGCCATCCATACTAAGGGAAACAAGCAGTTTCCTACTGTGCATGCGCGAGTCTCGCGCCAACTTGTGAATGGGCGGCTGCTCTCTGGGATTACACACAGCTCCCAGAAAGCAGCGCGCCCCATTCACTAGAAGAGTATGGGGAAGAAGACAGACCGCAGTTACGGAAGAGGCAGATTACAGACTTCCGCATAGCAACAGGTATTTCGGGTGAGTATAAAATAAAAAAAAATAGGATTTTTGTACTCACCGTAAAATCCGTTTCTCTGACGTCCATGGACTGACACAGCTGGATGCTGTTAACATGTGGGTATATGTCCCTGCTCGCAGGAGAAGATCTAGGCAGAATGTTAGATACATACATTCTAGAACAAACCAGAGCTGAACAGCCCCACCCAGGGGGGCGGTCCCTCTGGACATTACCCTCCCACCTGCAGCTAGCAGCCTCAGTTCGTAACAAAGCAGTACAAACCTTAAAGAAGGGTGGGTGCGGTGTCAGTCCATGGACGTTAGAGAAACGGATTTTACGGTGAGTACAAAAATCCTATTTTCTCTTATCGTCCATGGACTGACACAGCTGGATACTGTAAACGTGTGGTACGTCCCAAAGCAGTATCAGAAGGGTGGGAGCAGTAGTAAAGGAACAACCGAAACTACACTCCAAACAAGTAGAGCTCCTCAACGGAGGAGTTGCAACATAAAACAGTGGCCTGCAATGCTTTGCGGCCGAAGGAAGCATCCGAAGATGCAGCCACATCAACCTTATAGAACTTAGGAAAGGTATGAACGGACGACCAGGTCGCTGCCTTGCACACTTGTGCAACCGACGCTTGATGTCGGAAAGCCCAGAAAGCACCAATTGCCTTGGTGGAATGCGCCGCAACCGGAAAGGGAGGCGCCCGCCCCTTAAGGGCATAGGCCTGTATGACGGTCTGCCTGATCCACCTATAGACGGTGGCAGACGACACCGCTCGGCCCTGTTTTGGACCAGAGACAGACACAAACAGTGAGTCAGACTTCCGAATGGAAACAGTAGCAGACAGGTACACCCGTAAGGCTTGTACCCATCTTAATGTATGAAGCGCAAACTCTCAGGGATGCGATGGGTGAGGACACAAGGACGGAAGAACAATGTCCTCCTTAATGTGAAAGGCCGAGACCATCTTTTGAAAAGAAGGGTGGTCGTGGGCACAACACCGCCATATCCTTATGGAGGACCAAGTAAGGCGACTTCCAGGACAAGGCCGCCAACTCAGACACCCGTCTAACCGAAGTAATGGCCACTAAGAAGGCCACCTTCTGGGACAAGGTCAAGAGAGGAATCCCTTTGATATTCTCAAAGGAATGTTCTTGGAGAACCGAGATGCATCAAATTCAGATCCCAAGCAGGGAGAGGAGGCTTGACGGGGGGGGGGGGGGGGGGGAATCACTAATCAATATCTTTCTGGAGGAAAATTCCCATGCCAACAACAGAAGAGATGACCGAATCCGAGAGAACTCGGTCCTTCAGCACCTGGCTTTAAGCAGCCATGCCATTAACGCCAAGGACTGTAAAGCAGGATGAAGTATGGGATCATGAGACAGGAGGTCCACCCCAATAGGCAGTCGCCAAGGAACGTCTGCGACTAGCCGAAGTAGATCGGCATACCAATGTCGCCGTTCCGGAGCAATGAGGATCACCGGAATGGCCTTAGCCCCTACTCTGCGAAGCAACAACAGTAGCGGAGGGTAAGCATATATCAGGCGATACTGCCACCACGGGCGTCTAACGCGTCTGCCCAGGGGTCCCTGGACCTGGCCACGATCTTGCCACCTTGCGAGTGAGTCGAGAGGCCATAAGGTCCACATCCGGTGCCCCACCTCCAGTAAAGGAGGTGGAAACACCTCCAGATGCAAGGACCCTTCCCCTGCAATGCACACGGCCGACAGGACCGTCTTGCTGCGAGATGTATGAAAATCCCAAAGAGACTTCGCAATGTATCGGAGAAGAGAGGCCCCGGTGTACAGGGTGCCTCAACTGTTGGCCAATAAAGGCAACTTGACAGAGCTTCCCTAGAAACTCGGTCAGAGGACCAGTACCTCAGCCTCCACAGGTGGCGCAAACCCACCCCGGGCACAGAGACCCTAAAGGCTAAAGCAGTTGCAGTGCACCTGCTAGTCGACCGATAGATGAAGCAGAGGCTTTTGCCCAGTCATTGAGCTACAGAAACGCCAGAGACGCAGCCACTAACGGGCGTAACGCTAACCTCAGTCTGGCGAACACAGTCCAAGCCAGCGCTTCTGATCACCACTGAAAGCAGGTGGAAAGTGGTACCCCTGAAACCAGGGATCCTTATGACAATGCTCCATCCGCAAGCTACCCATGGATAAGTGCTGATTGTACAAACACATAGTTTATACTGTGTATTGCGTCAAACGTGCAAATAGAGTGTGGGAGGAAACCCACCCAGCCACAAAGAGCATAATGCAACCACATACGGCGTATGTAGTTTAGTATGTGTGGATAAACCTATTAAAACATGTTTATACTGTTTCAGCGACGAAGGCGCGCACATCATCGGGGCTTGGATGTAAACCAGCCACGCAGATTGCCTACACAACCGTGTAGGTATGTTATAGCCTGCGAATAAACAAATTGCACATGTTTATACTGTGCATAGCGCTGAAAATGCGCACACCATTGGAGCGCGGGGGAGAAACCAGATGAAACCCACACAGACTGCATACGCAAACCTTGTAGGTACTATAGTATGTGTGATAAACATTTTGCACAAGCCTATGTGTGCATAGCACCGATGGCGCGCACACCGTTGACGCGTAGGAGGAACCAAAGTACCCCACGCATACCCAGAGAATGCAATACCTACAACTACTGTGAATGTATTTAGTGTTGCGTATAAACATAATGTGTATGTTTACACCATGTATTGCACCAAAGGCACGCATGTCATGTAGCGTGGGCAGAAACCCAGAGGAAACCCACGCAAACTGCACAGATATACCGGGTAGGTATGTTAGTAAGTGGATATCAAATCGCACAAATTTAGGCTGTGCATATCGCCAAAGTGAGTACCCGGAGGAAACCCACACAGGCTGCATACACATACCATGTAGGTATGATAGCATGCGTGATAAACATTGAACATGTTTAACTGAGCAGAGGGCCAAAGGCGCACATACCGTCAGCGCATGGGAGGAAACCGGAACACCCGGAAGAAACCCACGCAGACAGCACACAGATACCGTGTAGGAATGATAGCATGTGAATAAATATATTGCACATGTTTATGCTGTGCATTTCCATTGGAGCGTGGGGGGAAACCGGAGTACCCGGAGGAACCCCACGCAAACAGTATACCCATACTGTAAACATGTATAGTATGTGCAATAAACATATTGAACATGTCTATACTGTGCAGAGCCGAAGCGCACATACCATGAGAGCGCGGGAGGACACCGGAGCCCCCGGCGGAAACCCGCGCCGACCCAGAGAGTATAATACATACATATACTGTGAATGTATCTGGAGTCGTGCATAAACATATTTTGTACGTTTATATCATGTATGGCACTGAAACACAGCATTGGAACGTGGGGGGATACCCACGCAGACACAGAGACCAATAACACATACATACACTGTGAATGTATGCAGTGTAGAGGTATGGGATGAGTTTAAATTATGGCGCAGAGACGCATAATCTTCTCTGTATCATTCCAACCTGCTTGACTGTGCTGCTGAAGCAGCATGCAGGTAACAGGTAACCTCTGATCCTCAGACCGTGTGTCTGTCAGAGCTCAGAGCATTCCCCAGGAAATGGCGGGAAACCACAGGTGCAGAGACCCTGTTGTTGCCTCAGGACATCACACAGAAGGCTCACAGGGACTAGAGACATAAATGAATAAAGTCCCCCCCATCCCCACCATGCTGCACCGACCAGGGGGAGGGAAACACTGTGTACCACTGCATCATCCATGCTGCTCTTGACGCAGCGTGTAAGGAAAACAGTGAGGAAGCTGTGTAAAATAAAGGCTTGAGGGAACCAAGGGAAACAGCGTCCACCTGAGGTACTAAAGCCACAGCATCCAGCTTGAGAGTGTTCCTCACATCATCAATGAGTTCACTTACAAGCGCCCTGTCATTCACTGACACAGAACTGGAGTCTTCCTCACAAGGGAATGTCCTGTTCATAAACAAACATTAAAATATTCAGAGCTAGGGTCCTGAGCACAGTAGCTAGGCCCATATCTGAATCAGAGCACTCTTTCACTAAAGATTTTTGTGGGGAGAGGGGGCTAATAGCTCCATTCGCTCGCACACCGCTTCCATTCTGACAAGGAATGATTCCAGGACTGCCGACAACTGGTCCATAAGGACCGCAGGTGCAGGAAACATATGAACATGTTTAACTGTGCAGCACTGCCAGTTGCCCCAGGCAAGTGTGGAGAAGCAGGTGTATCAGACTCCATATCGCCACCCTCTGAGACCTTATACACTACTACAGTGAATATACAGTCCACTCACTGGCTACGCTGAGGCTGAGGAGGGGATACCCAGAGGACTCACCAACCCTTAAGGACCGCTCAGTCCTGCTGAAGAAACCGCACTGTGAGCCTGAGGAGAGTGAAGAATCTGTGAGGAGATTCGCGCCGCCGCTAGAGGCCGAAACCGAAAGTAAATGCGCGGCGGCTACAAGAAAATGGCCGCCGGACGCTATAACTGCGCCATTGAACCACGCTAAGATGGCCGCCGAGCGCGGAATTCAAAGGCAAACAGCGCTAATGGCGCACGCAATAACCACCTCACACACCAGGAAAACTGCCCCTCACCCCAGAGCCCACTACAGACATGAGCGCCCCCAGCCAGGCCAGAGTGACCCCCAAGCACCCCCACAGCACAGCACCAGTACAGCGTACAGAGAGCAGCATAACAGGGGGGAGACAGAGAGAAACCCCCCATATAAAGAAACACAGCCAGCATGTACTCACCTGCAGTAGGAGAGACTACTTACCCGTCCCTTTCGGGGACCCACTGGCTTGTTTCAGACAGACCTATCACAGAGCAGTACTGCGTAGCTGTCGGCCCTGTCCACCGCGAGAGAGTCAGTCAGGTACTGTTCAATCTTGAGAGGACCGCGGGAGCTAAAAGCAACCCGGCCACCTCTGGAGTCATGGGGCATGTCGTGAACTGAGTCTCACGCACACAAGGCGAGGATCAGCACGCTCAATGGTCGGACAGGGAAGACTACGAGGATACCAGTGTACCCAACCTGTTGCCCAGCCGACAGTTGATTGAAGGTCTCAAAAATAAAATAAAATTCCCAAAGGAATAAAATTTAAAAGTAAAATCTTCCAGGAGACTGGCTCCTGAGAGAGCCACGTCTTCTCCTGCTAGGCAGAAAAAAACAGAGGCTGCTAGCTGCAGGTGGGAGGGTAATGCCCAGAGGGACCGCCCCCTTGGGCGGGGCTGTTCAGCTCTGGTTTGTTCTAGAATGTATGTTTCTAGCATCTAACATTCTGCCTAGGATCTTTTCCTGCGAGCAGGGATATATACCCACACGTTTACAGTATCCAGCTGTGTCAGTCCATAGACGATAAGAGAAAAATTATATATTTTTTTAGGACTTTTTGTGAAAAAAAATAAAAAATTCTGGGTGGAACTCCACTTTAAAAGAAATAAACACTTGATATATATCACTCTGTGTGAAAAGGATTTTTTACAAAATATAGGAGTTACATTTTTTGAATTGAATTAAATAAATTAAAAAAATTGATGGTCTAATTTTTGGAGATGCACCTGTATGCTACCAACCAATATCAAAGAATGCTATTGAGCTTACTCTGTAATGAAATGCAAACAGCAATGCTGATGTGCAAAAGGCAGCAATCCAAAGCAACTAGTTTTCAGTTTACTGTCGTCTGGGTCAGCTTAAAAAAAAATAGATTGTTTACTACAGGTTACTGCACTTTAAGTATACCTAAATACCAAAAAAAAAAAAAAAAGGGAAAAATATTGCAGGTTGGTGTCACGGCTGAATTTATTTTCTTTTATCAATCTTCTATTTTTACTTGGTAATCCTGTAAATACTACACTTTCTGTCCCAGGGTGGCTACATCACTCCTCCACTGTGTCTATGGAGGGAGCCATGGCTGTTACTTTAAGCTGTGATCCTAATATTATGAGCTATAAAACAAGTTTGTATTTCCTCATCTCCATTACATGGGAGGCAGGGCAATTGGTACTTTTCAGAAGATAGCTAAGAAGGGTGCAGCTCACAGGAAGTGACAAAGACACTGCATTTCTGGCAAGACCAACAGGTATTTCCTGTACTTGCTGAACGTGTTCTTAGCTTGGAAAAAAAAAACACACAACTAAGGCAGCCACCACATCCAAGGCCAGGTAGCGGAAATATATTGCTTTGTTTTGCTTTAGTTTAGTTGGCCTTTAACGCATCATCAATGTCTTACTGAACAAGCCTAAATTAAACTTTTCCCTGAACTTCCATGACCACAGCAATAAAATAAAATAAAAATCTAAAGTGGGAGTAAACTCCCTTGTAAGATTTTTACCTATAAGTAAGCCTAGGGCTGGGGAAAAAAAATCGATTGAAATCTTGAATCGAGTTGAGGGGTCAAATCGATTCAAATTTTCAGCAAATAGTTTTTTTGGGGGTTCTTTTCACCAGGACCAGCGCCGGTCCTGAGGAGCTGCGGGCAGGAGTTTTTAAGCGAGGCCGCGGCTTCGGCCTAGTCTGCGAAATTGCGCAGTCGTGCAACGTGGCTTCGAAACAAAATTGACGTCCTTTTTTTCCCCACAAATAGAGCTTTCTTTTGGTGGCATTTGATCACCTCTGCAGTTTTTATTTTTTGTGCTATAAACAAAAATAAAGCGACAATTTTGAAAAAAATGCAATATTTTTTACTATAATAAATATCCCCAAAAAATATATATATATAAAAAAATAAAAAATAAATCTCTCTCAGGTTTAGGCCGATATTGTCACTATGGTAAAAAGAAATAAATGCGCTACCCCAAAAAACACAAATAATAACTCTATGAAAGGAGGTCAGTGAGAGCTGGAATGTAACTCAAATGTGACCATAAATAGAAACACACAAAAAAAAGGAGAAGGGAAGGGCAGGCTGAACGCCCCACCCAATGTGCAAAGTGTCCACAGCACTAAACAAAGTGATAAGTGTCCAAAACAGTGAATAAATAACGTGGAATGGATGTACAAATTCTGGCACAATTCTTCACGTGGATGAGGACATACATGTGCGCTTACCAGAAACGTTGGACCCGAATGTCAATCGAGCTTGAGAGTATCTCCAACGGCTGCTCCACAGGAACGTCACCGGATCTCTGATGGGTGATGAGGTATACTGGCTGGACGATCAGATGTCCTCAATCCTGGATGGAACTAATGGATCCAATACTTCTTGGGTCTCCAATACCCTCAAGGCTGGAGGTCTTACCAGAAGGTTGGTATTCTGGATCCTGGTATTCAACCGGACGGTGGGATACAATCGAGCTTAGATGAAAAAATACCCCGACAATGGTATTGTAAAGGGACAAACTGGAGAAAACTGAAAAAAACCTTTTCTCCTCTGCCACCAGATCCAGCAACGTGTCTCCTCACTGGAGATCATCAGAGATCCGGTGACGTTCCTGTGGAGCAGCCGTTGGAGATACTCTCAAGCTCGATTGATCTGCTGTCGTATGACATTCGGGTCCAACGTTTCTGGTAAGCGCACATGTATGTCATCATTCACGTGAAGAATTGTGCCAGAATTTGTACATCCATTCCATGTTATTTATTCACTGTTTTGGACACTTATCACTTTGTTTAGTGCTGTGGACACTTTGCACATTGGGTGGGGCGTTCAGCCTGCCCTTCCCTTCTCCTTTTTTTGTGTGTTTCTATTTATGGTCACATTTGAGTTACATTCCAGCTCTCACTGGCCTACATGTAGCGCTGCACTATTACCTTCGATATTGTCACTAGGCAGAGCGGGGAGATGATTGTTTACATCAGCATCTCCCGTTCTTCACCGTGAGACGATCGCGGGTATCCCCACGGACATAGAGTCCGCGGGACCCGCGGTTGGAGTCACGGAGCTTGCGGCGGGCATGCAAGCCGCTTCTTATCCTTATGTAAAACAAGCATATCCCCGCTCTGCCTAGTGACAATGACACTGATCTCCGCTCCGTGTAATCGGAAACGGAGATCAGTGTCATGCGTCACACAGCCCATCCCCCCTACAGTAAGAAACACTCCTTAGGAAACACTTAACCCCCACAGCGCCACCTACTGGTTAACCCCTTCACTGCCAGTGTCACTGATCACTGTAAAAATTACAATGGTCCCAAAAATGCGTCAAAAGTGTCCGATGTGTCCGCCATAATGTCGCAGTCACGAAAAAAAAAATAATAAAAAAAAAAAACAAAAAAAAAAACGCTGATCGCCGCCATTACTAGTAAAAAAAATATATATGAATAAATATGCCATAAAACTATACCCTATTTTGTAGATGCTATAACTTTTGCGCAAACCGATCAATAAACGCTTATTGCAATTTTTTTTACCAAAATGATGTAGAAGAATACGTAGCGGCCTAAACTGAGAGAAAATTATTATTATTTTTTTATATATATATATATATATATATATATATATATATATATATATATATATATATATATATATATATATATATATATATATATATATATATATATATTGTGACAGCAGGAAGGTAAAGTCACCTGGTTGCATCCAGGGGGGTAGATATATTTCGCCCAGATTCAGGCTTTACGCTGACTTATACAACTAGGTGGAGAGTTGTATAAGGCTAGTGGGCTCATGGATGACTCATACCTCTAGGGAGAGTGTGGGGCGTCGTGCAGACAGAGATGAGGAGACCAGCTGAACCTTGTCAGCTCATTTAGGCCTCTATAAGAACTCCCAGCTTCATTAGATGTTAGCTCATGCCTGGAACCAGACCTGTGTGGACTGTCTAGGGAGAGTGAACCCCTGTGCGGTGAGGCAAAGCCTGTGTGGCTATTTGTTTGGACTTTTACTAAACCAGGGACTTAGGGACTAGGACAGCACTAGGCTGATCCCAGTTGTTAGTTAGGAAACCTGTATGTTTAGTCAGAGGTCAACTTGACCAGGATTTATTTTGGTTATGTTTCTTTTGCTTTGCTGTGTTTTGTCACTGTAAATAGAAAATGAACCGCACCTTTTTGATTTTGAAAACCACAACCTCCGTTTGCTGGGCCTGTTTTGTGTGGGGAGCCCATCCCGGGGGTCACACACACCCGCTGCCGAGCTAACCCCCTCACAATATATATTATATATATATATATATATATATATATATATATATTATATTTTGGGGATATTTATTATAGCGAAAAGTAAAAAAATAGGATTTTTGTACTCACCGTAAAATCCTTTTCTCTGTCGTCCATGGAAGATTTCCGTGCTCTCAACATGGTTGAAATGACTGAATCCGACAGGCCTCAATCCCTTAGTACCTGGCTTTTAATAGCCATGCCGTTAAAGCCAGCGACTGTAAAGCAGGATGAAGAATGGGACCTTGCGAGAGAAGGTCCTCCCGCATTGGCAGTCGCCAAAGTGCATCCGCCACCAGGCGCACGAGGTCGGCGTACCAGGGACGCCTGGGCCAATCCGGGGCGAGGAAGTAACTTCAGTTGGGGAAAGGCATAAATTAGTCGATACTGACCCCACGGGGCCACCAACGCTTCTGCCCAGGGATCTCTGAACCTGGCCACAAACCTGGCCACCTTGCGATTGAGTCGAGAAGCCAGGAGACCCACGTCTGGCGTGCCCCATCTCCGGCAAAGGAGTTGAAAAAACTCTGGATGCAACGACCATTCCCCTTGGTCCAGCATCTGGCAAATCAGATAGTCCGCCTGCCAGTTTTCCACGCCCGGAATGCAAACTGCCGATGGAGTCGGCACGCTCCTTTCCACCCACCGCAGGATGTGAGCAACCTCAGACGCTGCAGCCGAGCTTCTTGTTCCTCCTTGATGGTTGACGTATGCCACTGCTGTGGCATTGTCTGACTGGATCCTGACTGGACGCCCTTGTAGCCTCTTTGACCATTTGGAGAGGCACAGCCTGATCGCCCGGAGTTCCAGGACATTGATCGGCAGATGGGATTTGTCCGGAGTCCAGCGGCCCTGGGCCGCCTCAACCCCCCCCCCGTAACCGGTCAGGCTGGCGTCCGTCGTGATCACAGTCCAATGAAAGGGGAGGAACGACTTCCCGGACCAAAGAGCCGGGGAGCTTAGCCACCAACTCAGAGAGGCCCTGACTAGATGACTTATCTGAATCTGACGATCCAGAGACAATGGAGATTTGTTCCATTTGGAGAGAATCTCCCTTTGCAAGACCCAAGTGTGTAATTGGGCATATGGTACTGCCTCGAAAAAGGCTACCATGAGGCCCAGGCATGCAAAAAAACAGAGAGACGACAATTTGCGGGATGTCAACAACCTCACCGCAGTCTGGAGTGTCTGCAACTTCTCCAACGGAAGAAAGACTCCTCCTAGGAGTCCAGAATCAACCCCAGGTACTCTAGGCGCTGGGTCGGTACTAACACCGACTTCTGGAGGTTCAGTATCCAACCAAACTCCCGGAGGGTCTGACTGGCTATAGACACGTCCTCCTCTAATTCTGAGCTTGAAGCAGCTCTCAGAAGAAGGACGTCCAAGTAGCCTACGATAGCAATGCCGCGCTGTCTCAGCAAAGCTAGAATCGGGGCGAGCACCTTGGTGAAAACTCTTGGTGCTGATGCTAGGCTAAAGGGAAGAGCCACAAATTGATAGTGGTCTTCGCCGATCGCAAAGCGCAGGAACCTCGGATGCCCGACGCAGATGGGGACATGCAAGTAGGCGTCCCTGATATCCAAGGATGCCAGGAAGTCCCCCGGATGGAGCGCAGCCACCACCGAACGAATCGATTCCATCTGGAATTTTTGAATCTTTATAAAGGCATTGAGGTCCAAGATTGGACGGACTCCGTCCCTCTTTGGGACCACAAACAGATTCGAGTAGAAACCCTGAAACCTGTCCTGTGGTGGTACAGGTATGATCACCCCGCACTGCAACAAGTCTCGCACTGCCCCCTGGAGGGCAGCCCCACGAGCCGGAAGGAGAGGCAGATTTGAGGGAAAAAAGACTGGAACTCTTTCTTG
This sequence comes from Rana muscosa, assembly GCA_029206835.1. Lineage (NCBI taxonomy): Eukaryota > Metazoa > Chordata > Amphibia > Anura > Ranidae > Rana > Rana muscosa. Next base: position 858,945,938 of record CM055117.1, read on the forward strand.
TACCCCGAGGTGACCACCTCGCAGACCCACTGGTCGGAGAGCAGGGAGGTCCACAGAGTTGCAAAGCCGCCCCCCACCCTGGAGATGGGCAGGGGCAAAACTTCATGCGGTAGCAGGCTTGCTGGACCTTTGTCCGCTTGGGAGGGTCTGCCGGCAGGCCCTGACTGACAAAAATACAGCTTCTGTGTAGGAAAGGAGGGCCCCGGCTTACGGTGCGGCTCCTTCCCTTTAGTGGACAGAGAGAAGTGTGCTCTTACCTCCAGTGACATCCTTAATGATGTCGTCCAGTGAGGCACCAAAGAGCCTCCCACCTCTGAAAGGCAAATCTGCCAGAGTTTTCTTAGAAGCTTGGTCAGCGGACCAGCATTTCAGCCATATTAGGCTGCGCAACACCACCGCAGATGCGGAGGCCCTGGAGATGAAGGGGGCTGCATCCAGGGTTGCATCACAGACGTACATGAGTCCCTGTACCAGCTGCTTGGCCAGTGACACACATTCTGGAGGGAGCTGATGCTCCTCCACAGTCTGGTGCAATATTTTTGCCCACTTCGTGGTCTGGGACACCAAGGTAGCAGCCAATATAAGCCGCAATGCTGACCCTAGCATGGTGAACATAGAGCGGCTCACCGCTTCAGACCTCCCATCAGTAGGGTCCTTAAAAGCAGGGGTCAACGACCGGAGGAGAAGCCCATTTTTTCCCAAAAGGCTTTCCTCGAATGGGTAACGGACTGCCTTGCGCTGAGGGACCGCAAAGGGCCTCTGCGGCCATTCCTTATCTATGGACTTGTCAAAGAAATCAACATAAGGAAAAACCTTAACAGAGCGGGTCGGTTTGTGCGACCCAAAAGGGACAGACCCTGCTGTGGAAGTCCCAGCTGCATCTTCCAGCTTGAGAGTGTCCCTCACAGCATTAATAAGTGCACTCACAAGTGCCCTGTCTTGCGCTGACCCTGACGAGGGGTCCTCCTCACAGAAAAAGTCCTGGTCCGCCTCTTCTGACCTACCAGAACAGGGGTCCAGAGCCGCAGCCAGGCCAGAGTCTGAGTCAGAACATTCCCCAGGAGAGGGCCGGAGGGGGCGTTTAGTACCCTCCTTACGCCCGCACGCCGCTTCCACCCTGGCAACAAATGACTCCAGGACGGCCAATAAAGCGTCCATGGGAACCGCAGGTGCAGGGGCACCAGTTGCTGCCTCTGGAATGTTTGGGGAAAAAACACCAGCTTCTGACTCCATATTGCCCACTGACGAGCCCTTAGGGACTTAGTTAAGATACCCGACACAAAATTTTGTCCACCCTCCTTGCTGCACTGACCGAGGGGGGGGATACCCAGGGGACTCACCACCTAGCAAAAGACGGTTCAGCAATGCTGCCCGCTCTCCATCCGCACACTGCGCGTGACCGAGGAACTGTGTGAGGTGAATTGCGCCGTTCGCGCTGTTCAGGAAGCTCAGCCAGCACTAGAGGCCAAAACCCACTCCAAAATGGCCGCCGGGTGCCTCAGAGAAAGTGCGCGGACCACAAGAAAATGGCCGCCTGCAATTGCAGACCTGCATCAAAGCGCGGTCACGGCAAAACGGTCGCCAATGGAATTTGCAATGTAATGCACAGGCCCCAAAAAAATGGCGCCAGTGCTTCAAAAAAATGGCGCCCAGCAAGCGAGGTAAACGAGAACGCCAGCAGCGGGAGGCTTCCATGAATTTACTACCCCCCACACAGAGAGCGGGCCTGGACACCGCCATAACCCCCGCCGGGACCTGAAGCCCCCCTAAAAAGGTATTCCCCGGTCGCAGCGAGCCCCGCAAGGGGAGGAGGAAAAAGGGTGACAGAGGGAGAGAGAGGGGAGGGTAGGAGAACCCCCTAACGAACCCCTTAGGAATGCCCAGCTGTTCCATCCCAGCGAAGTAGGAGGAACCGTACTTATTCGTCCTTGCTGGTGCGTTCCTGACAGACCTACAACCGAGCAGTATGTCGGCCCGGTCCACTGTGACTGAGACAGCAAGCCACCCGGTCATATGTGAACCCTGGAGCATAGCTCACCGGCCACCCCTGGAGCCATGGGGTATGTCGTGGCCGATCCCGCACATAGCTAAGGCCTGCTCACGCTCGATGGCCGGACTGCGGGGGGGGGGGGGACTACAAGGGTCTATGTTATCCTGCCTGTCATGCCCAGCCGGCAGTTGATAGAAGATTCTCAAAAAATTAAATAATAAAAAAGTAAAAATTTCTTCAGGGCCCAAAGGGAGCCAGGTGCTTCTCTACTAGGCAGAAAAAAATTGAGACTGCAGGGTGGACGTTTATGTCCGGAGGGACCGCCCCCTGGGCGGGGCTGTTCAACTCTGTTAAAGTAACATGTATTAAATATCTAACATGTTCTGAATAGTCCTCTTCTAATAGATGGAACATAACCCAACTGTCAAGAATTAAGGAGCTGTGTCCGTCCATGGACGAAAAGAGAAATTGCTTTTTTTTTTTTAAATTGACGCTCTATTTTTGTTTATAGAGCAAAAAATAAAAACCGCAGAGGTGATCAAATACCACCAAAAGAAAACTCCATTTGTGGGGGAAAAAAAAAGACGTCAATTTTATTTGGGAGCCACATCGCACAATTGTCAGTTAAAGCGACGCAGTGCCGAATTGCAAAAAGGGGCCAGGTCCTTTAGCAACAAAATGGTCCGGGGCTTAAGTGGTTAAAGAGGACATATACATATATACACACACACACACACACACACACACACGTCCTGCCTGTCCGTGCCATGCTGTCGACGTATATACAGTAGTTGTGCACTGGTCGGCAAGCAGTTAAAATACAAAACATTTGCAACCAAGTCATTTAAAATAAGATTTTTAACAGCAATATAAATGAACAGAATTTGAGCTTTTCCAACCGTGTTCTTCTAGATATGCTTGAAGCCTGCTGATCAAGTCACTCTTATTCCCTTTCACGTCCAAACCTCTGGCCACACATTCCTGTTTGAGCTCTGCCAGCTGCAGAAATAAAAAACAAAAAGAAATTGGAAAACTCAGCATTATATTCAACCATATTTTAAAGCGGTTGTATACCCGCTGAACGTTTTTTTTTTTTTTAACCCTGTAAAGCAAAACGTATGAAATACTTACCTTAGAACGAGGCGTTGGTAACTTACCTGGTCCACGCCGAGATAGCCGACGCGTTGCCTCCAGGGCTCCGTGATGTCGTCACTCCCGCACATGCGCGCGGAAGACTTCTTTCCGGCGGCTGCCGGGCCTTAAGCCGAAAATCCCCTGTGCGCATGCGCCGCTGCATTCAGCGGCTCTTTGTGAGGGGATTATCTCCTAAACCGTAAAGGTTTAGGAGATTTTTTTTTACCTACAGATAAGCCTTACCTGTAGGTAAAAGTTAAAAAATGACCTATACAACCGCTTTAAAAGTACAGTACAGTCACACATCAATGTCTAATGTTTTCTAGTGTGGTTTATTAAGGTAGAGTTTCAGGTAACCCTAACTTAGTTCTAAAAATGCTCTCTCCCCCCTCCTAACACTAACCTGTGTAAGATGTATATACTTACCCATTTTTAGCTCGCCCCAGTCACGTGATTCCCTGGTGTCAGCCAGTGGCAAATGTAGGGGAGAGGATAGAGCGTTTAATGCCTGTGAATGCCTCGGAGCAATGACGTCACCTATAGGCTCCTATGGTGCATCCATAGTCGGTGGTCCCTTCTCTCCCCTGTAGAGTACTCAAGAGTAAAACAATCCCTAACAGCGGACGCCAACACTTTCCAGCATAAGTTTCATGTAAAAATGTAAATCTAGCTTTTCTATTGCCATCTCTGTGTGCGTGAACCTGGCACAAATCCTATAGGGGCCTTGACTTTGGTTATCATCTAAACCTGCCTTTCCTCATCCTGCTGTTATAAAAGGATGTCTCAGTGGGTAAGAAAGACGCCCCAACGTAGCCCTATTTGTACCCGTTCATTGACTACATGTCTCTCTACATCAGTGAAATGTGCATATATTTTTACAGAGCCTATGTACACATAAGGCATTTGCCAATTCCTACAGTGACCGCTTTTATATTCGGTAATGAGTTTATAGGAGCATAGAGATCATTAGTGAAATATAAATTAAATAAGTGACCTAAAATCATTGAGGGTGCAGCCTGTAACCTGGGGGGGGGGGGTGGGTGAGTCCCTGCATAGAGAACAAGAGCATCTGTTATGCTGCAAAGTGGTGCAGGGAAAAGGGGAGTGGGCACCCTCGAGTGGCAGTGCAGGTTGTGCTCGCTCACCTGCCGCCCATCCTCCTGTCTGTGGCCATGGGTGGGGACCTCTGTTCTACTGAACTAGAAAGTGCGTGCTATGATAGCCACATCTCAGTGACTACAAAAGGAAATTTGGTATAGGTAGCATCAAAAACAGGCAGTTTATGTAGCTCCACAGCAGGCCAATGACGAGCATTACAAAAATAGTTGAAATAAAAGCCTGAAAAATAGGATTTTTGTACTCACCGTAAAAATAGGATTTTTATAACAGCTTACCTGTAAAATCCTTTTCTTGGAGTACACCACGGGACACAGAGCTAGTCATTACATAATGGGTTAAGGGTCACCAGCGGTGATTGGACACTGGCACAACCAATGGAAGACAGTTCCCCTCCATATAACCCCTACCATCAGGGAAGTACCTCAGTTTTGTAGCAAAGCAGTAAGGTTCCCATAAGAAGGGGGGGACCTCTGTGTCCCGTGGTGTACTCCAAGAAAAGGATTTTACAGGTAAGCTGTTATAAAAATCCTATTTTCTTTATCGTACACCACGGGACACAGAGCTAGTCATTACATAATGGGACGTCCCAGAGCAATGCTCATATGAAGGGGGGGAGACACAGATCAAAACAGGCCGCTTGCGGACCAGAAGCCCTATACTGCTGCCTGCAGCACACTTCGCCCAAAGGCGGAATCCTCATGTCCTTTCACATCTATTTGATAGAATTTGGAAAATGTATGGACTGAACACCAAGTTGCAGCTTTACAGATCTGAGCCATCGAAGCCTGGTGGTGCACTTGCCCATGAAGCACCTATCGCCCTGGTAGAGTGCGCTTTAACAGGAAAAGGAGGAGTCCTGTTCTTTAAACCATAAGCTTGAATAATTACTTGTCTAATCCACCTGGAAAATGGTGGATTTTGATACCGCTTGGCCCTTCTTGGGCCCATCTGGTAAAATAAACAAAACATCTGTTTTACGTATCTGAGCGGTTGCTTGCAGATACACCTTTACCGCTCTCACTGGATCTAGAGAGTGTAATAATTTTTCCCCCGCCGTCCGCGGGTTTGGAAAAAAGGAAGGCAGAACAATGTCTTGATTCAAGTGAAAAGCCGACACCACCTTAGGTAGAAAAGCCGGATGGGGTCGTAGTACGATTTTGTCCTTGTGACAAATTAGATAAGGCTCTTTACCAGAAAGAGCTGCTAGCTCTGATACTCTCCTAGCAGAAGCTATAGCAATCAGAAAGGCCAACTTCCTACTTAATATAATTAAAGGAATATGGCGAATAGGTTCAAAAGGTTGCTTTTGCAACACTGACAATACCAAATTCAAATCCCATGGACACAAGGGAGTCCTAACTGGAAGATTTATCCTCAGTACCCCCTTAATGAATGTCCGAACTAGGGAGTGAGATGCCAATGGTCTCTGAAAGAAGACTGATAGAGCCGATATTTGCCCTTTGATGGTGCTAAGGGCTAAATTCATATCCACTCCTAACTGGCAAAAAGCAAGAATCCTACTTATTTCATACTTCTGAGGATTCCAACATCTGGATTCACACCAGGAAACGTATGCTCTCCAGACTCTCTGATAGATGAGTCTGGAGGCTGGCTTTCTAGCATTAATGAGCGTAGAAAGAGCCGGACCAGAGACCCCTCTCTTTTTTAAAAATGTGGGTCTCAGCAGCCAGGCCGTCAACTTTAGCCTTTGTAAGGAAGGGTGGAATACTGGACCCTGTGACAGCAGGTCGTGTCGGAGTGGAAACTTCCAGGGCCTTCCTATCGCCGTTTTTACAATCTCGGCGTACCAAGGCCTCCTGGGCCAGTTTGGGGCCACTAGGATTACTGGTATTCCCTCCTCCTTGATCCTGCGAAGCAGTCTTTGTAGAAGAGGGATCGGAGGGAATGCCTAGATCAGTGAGAACTGATTCCATGGAGTTATTAGAGCGTCTGTATTATTAGAGCGTCTGTCCCGTAGGCTAGAGGATCTCTCGTTCTGGACACAAAGTTGTCCAATTTCTTGTTGAACCTGGCAGCTAGCAGGTCTACATCTGGGTTTCCCCATCTCAGACATATGGCCTGAAAGATCTCGGGGTGAAGAGACCACTCCCTGGTAGCAGCTGCTGACGACTCAGGTAGTCTGCTTGCCAATTTTCCATCCCTGGAATGAAGATTGCAGAAAGGCAAGGTACATGCTCTTCTGCCCATGCCAGGATCCAGTTCACCTCTCTTTGGGCTGCCCGACTGCGGGTGCCTCCTTGGTGATTGATGTAAGCTACTGCAGTAGCATTGTCGGATTGAACCCGAACTGGGTAGCCCTGTAACCTGTATGTCCAGGTTTTGAGGGCTAGATATACCGCCCGGATCTCTAGCACATTGATGGGCAGGATCCCCTGAGTCTTGGCCCAGGTTCCCTGGGTAGAAGCCTCCTCGAATACTGCACCCCAGTCCGATAGGCTGGCATCCCTAGATACCACCTTCCAGGCCACTGGGAGGAAGGACTTTCCCTTCCGTAAATTCCTGGCTTCTAGCCACCAATCGAAGCTGTGGCGTACTTGTGAGGACAGGCGCATGAGTATATCCAGAGCTTGGCTCTTCCTGTTCCAGGAAGCTAAAATATTGCCTTGAAGTAGTCTCGAATGAAACTGGGCGTAAGGTAACGCCTCGAAGGAGGCTACCATCTTTCCCAATAGTCTCATGCAAAGGCGAATAGACGGCCTCTTGTTTGCTTTGACCTTGTGGATCAGGTCTTTCAGAGACTGTATCTTCGGTTCTGGCAGGTATACCCCGTTTTGGGCTGTATCTATGATCATGCCCAGGTACCCTATCCTTCTTTGGGCCTGGAGAGAGGATTTTTGTAAATTTATAATCCATCCTAAATGCTCCAGGTATCCTACTGTAGTGTGTACAGCGTGACCCAATCCGTCCTTTGACTGATCTATTACTAGTAGATCGTCCAGATAGGCTGGTACCGCAATGCCCCGTGTTCTTAGGTTTGCTAACAGAGGAGCTAGCACCTTTGTGAATACTATGGGCGCGGTGGCTACACCAAACGGCAGAGCCACAAATTGAAAGTGGCGATCTTCTACCGCAAACCTTAGGAATCTTTGGTGAGCGGGGAGGATGGGTATGTGTAAATGTGCGTCCTTGATATCTATGGGCGCCATGAATTTTCCGCCCTTTAAAGTGGCGGCCACGGATCGGATCGTTTCCATTCGAAAATGGCGATCGTTCAGGAACCGATTTAGGGATTTTAGATCCAGGATGGGTCTGACATCTCCATTTGGCTTTGGAATCACAAAGAGGTTTGAGTAAAAACCTGAACCTCGCTCTTTTTGGGGTACGTCTGTAACTACCCCTTGAGCCATTAAGTGATTCAAACCTTTGAAGAAGGATTCTCTTTTTTGTGGATCCTTGGAGAGTCTTGAACCTCGGAATTGAGAAGATGGGATCTCTCGAAATTCCAGTTTGTACCCTGAGGATATTGTGGATACTACCCAATTGTCCTGGATTTCTGACCACCAAGTTGCTCAGAACTGACAAAGCCTTCCTCCCACTCGGCCGAGCGGGGGCGCCCCTTCACTGAGAGGCTTTGGGGGCTTGCTTATTAGCTCTTGCACCCCACGGCTTCTTGTTCTTCCGAGCTTGCCTGTGGGCGGCTAAAACAGGCCGCCGCCACTGGTTGGAGTCAGATTTCCCGGGAGCTGGGGAGAGAGCGTTTAAAACAAGATCTCTTGTTTTTCTTTCTCTCAGGTAAAAGTCGTTTTACCACTTGATCTTCTGTATATATTTTTCTAAATCTTCCCCAAATAGGCGTTCGCCATGGAACGGGAACTTGCCAACAGCTTTTTGCATGGGGTCTCCGCTGACCAATGCTTAAGCCAAAGTACTCTGCGCATCTGTACCAGCTGGAGTGTAAGGCGTGATGCCTGTATGATAGAATCTCTCATGGCATCCACTGTGAAGCATAAGGCTTTAGGCAAATTTTCCCAATTTCTAGCCTGCTCTGAAGGCAGTTCCTTCAGCCCCTGCTTTACCTGTTGGCTGATGACCTGACCCATACCGACTGCTGCTACTGCAGGTTGGGTAATTGAGCCGGCCAAAAGGAAGGAGGATTTCAACTTCCTCTCAGAAGGATCTTTTAAACCCTTGTACATTATCCACCGGACATGTCAGGTTTTTATTTACACAAGAAATAGCCGCAACTACCGCAGGCAGGCTCCATTTCTTTAAAAAAAAAATTTCCCCCATAGGATAAAGAATGTTAAACCTTTTTGGAGGTGAGAAACGCTTATCTGGATGTTGCCAGTTTGCGTATATTAGATCCTCTAGTAACGGATGAACCGGGAAGGAGCATGCACCTTGCAGGGATCTTAATGACCCTAGGGAGGAGACAGGTAATTCCGTTACCTCCGCAGAGGTTAACTTAAATGCACTGCTATAGCATTGTACCTGTGACCTTAAAATCTGGCTCCTCATCCTCTGCTGATGTAGCCTCCTCCTCCTCATCCTCCTCCTCCTCCCTCAGGTACTTCTGAAGGGAGGTCCAATACTGGAAGAGACCTGCTTCGCTTATTGTCCCTTTTTAGAGGACTTAGCGATTAAGGTAGCAATTTTTTCCTCCAGATTATTTAGGGCAGCTGATAAAGTGTCCTCAGTGACATATACAGGCCCAGGCTTCACTGGGGAAGCCGCCATACCTGACAGAGGTAATGGCTCATCCTGAACAGGTGCATTTAGCAACACAGGAGAGAAAGGTACCGAGTCAGCACAGTTAGAGCCTCCTCTCAGGCGGTGGTGCTTTCTTATCTCTTTTTGTCCGTATTACTTCCCCTGGAAGGCTTACTGTTTAGACAAAATACAAGGTACCTAAATGCATATACTACCGTGTTTAGTTTAGCAAATACATTAAGTATGCAACTTTTAACACATAACTATGCATAACATGGATGTCTTCTAGGAAGTACCCAATCCAACCACATGGAGTCTTACGTCCCTGTATAGCTGCTGTGTTTCTCTGCCAGGAATAAGAGAACTAACGAGCTTGCTTGCTGCTGCAGTGCTTCTCACACTGACAGTCTTTTAAATTTGGCGCCGTTTCTGTGCCTGCGCGCGCCACGTGCCCGCGCACGCCTTCGCCCCCCCCCCTCCGATAAAGCGCGCGGCCCTTAGCGCTATGGCGGTGGCCATAGTGAGAGAGGACTCTCATCAGCCTTTGTTCCCACTTACCTGCATCTGCAGGTGTCTGGTCGGCCACCGAAAGGAGGATCGGGGTGCCCCAGCAAGCTCAGCAGCGGAGGTGACGAGCAGTGTACTTCGCCGAAGCCGACACTGAACAGAGTGAGGTGAGTATATTCAGCTCTTTACTCCCCCCAGTGGTGGAAAAAAAGAAGACATCCACTTTTTGAAAAAAGGTCCCAACCTAGTTATGGACCTTCTAATCTCACCTTATCCACGCCGCAGGTTTTTCTGCTGAAAGATTTCAGACAGATACCAAACTTCACCCTTCACGGTGGGCTATGTGTGCCAACCTTCAGGGATATGGGTTCCTATTTAAAGGATACCTCTCCCCTGGGCCTTGTACAAGACTCTTACCAGGACTTTATAGCGAAATAGCGAAAGTGCTGGATCTTAGAGCCCAGTCCTCCGAAGAGAGACATTACAGGCGACGCCTCATGGATGAGGCCCGGATCCCATCCAGATTCAGCTCATTTGTAGGCGTCTTGGATGGATCCGAAAGCATAGCTCTTTTACCCCCAGAGGGTCTCTTTGGTAGAGCTTTCCTTTAGCACCTCCTAACGCGTCCAACACCTTTCGACACTGGCGAAAAAACTGAGGTACTTCCCTGATGGGAGGGGTTATATGGAGGGGAACTGTCTTCCATTGGTTGTGCCAGTGTCCAATCACCGCTGGTGACCCTTAACCCATTATGTAATGACTAGCTCTGTGTCCCGTGGTGTACGATAAAGAAATCCATTTCTCTGACGTCCATGGACTGACACAGCTGGATACTGTAAACGTGTGGGTATATGTCCCTGCTCGCAGGAGAAGATCTAGGCAGAATGTTAGAGGTTAAAACATTCTAGAACAAACCAGAGCTGAACAGCCCCACCCAGGGGGCGGTCCCTCCGGACATTACCCTCCCACCTGCAGCTAGCAGACCTCAGTTCATAACAAAGCAGTACAAACCTTAAAAAGGAAGGGTGGGTGCTGTGTCAGTCCATGGACGTCAGAGAAATGGATTTTACGGTGAGTACAAAAATCCTATTTTCTCTTATCGTCCATGGACTGACACAGCTAGATACTGTAAACGTGTGGGACGTCCCAAAGCAGTATCAGAAGGGTGGGAGCGGTAGCAAAGGAACAACCAAAACTTCACTCCAAACAAGCAGAGCTCCTGAACGGAGGAGTTGCGACATTAAACAGCGGCCTGCAATGCTTTGCGGCCGAAGGGAGCATCCGAAGATGCAGCCACATCAACCTTATAAAATCTTGAAAAGGTATGAACGGACGACCAGGTCGTCGCCTTGCACACTTGTGCAACCGACGCTTTATGTCGGAAGGCCCAGGAAGCACCAATTGCCTTGGTGGAATGCGCCGCAACCGGAAAGGGAGGCGCCCGCCCCTTAAGGGCATAGGCCTGTATGACGGTCTGCCTGATCCACCTAAAGACAGTGGCAGACGACACCGCTCGGCCCTGTTTTGGACCAGACACAGATTTCCGAATGGAAACAGTAGCAGACAGGTACACTCGTAAGGCTTGTACCCATCTTAATGTATGAAGCGCAAACTGTCAGGGATGCGATGGGTGAGGACACAAGGACGAAAGAACAACGTCCTTCTTAAGGTGAAAGGCCAAGACCATCCTTAGAAAAGAAGGATGGTCGTGGGCGCAACACCAACATATCCTTATGGAGGACCAAGTAAGGCGACTTGCCGGACAAGGCCGCCAACTCAGACACCCGTCTAACCGAAGCAATGGCCACTAAGGCCAACTTCCGGGACAAGTTCAAGAGAGGAATCTCTCTGATATGGAGAACCGAGATGCATCAAAATCAGATCTCAAGTAGGGAGAGGAGGCTTGACAGGGGGGATCACATGGCAAACCCCCTGCACAAAAGGTGCTAATCAAGGAATAGCCAGGTAGCGGTCGTTGAAAAAGACAGCCCGGGCCGAAATCCGACCCTCAAAAAAAAAAAGGTATGCAAGGCCAGCTTTTGGGTCACACCACGCTGTAAGAACAGCAAAATCCTGGGAACGGAATACATCCGAGGATGCCACTCAAGTTCCTCGCACATAGCGATGTAAGCCTTCCAGGTACGGTGAGATATCTTTCTGGAGGAAGATTCCCGTGTCAACAACATAGAAGAGATGACCGAATACAAGAGAACTCGGTCCTTCAGCACCTGGCTTTAAACAGCCATGCCATTAAAGCCAAGGACTGTAAAGCAGGATGAAGTATGGGATCATGAGACAGAAGGTCCACCCCAATAGGCCGTCGCCAGGAATGTCTGCGACTAGCTGAAGTAGATCGGCGTACCAATGTCGCCGTTCCGGAGCACTGGAATGGCCTCAGCCCCTACTCTGCGAAGCCGGCGAGGCAACAACAGTAGCGGAGGGTAAGCATATATCAGGTGATACTGCCCCCACGGGCTTCCAACGCATCTGACGCGTCCGCCCAGGGGTCCCTGGACCTGACCACGATCTTGCCACCTTGCGAGTGAGTCGAGAGGCCACAAGGTCCACTTCCGGTGCCCCACCCCCGGTAAAGAAGGTGGAAACGCCTCCGGATGCAAGGACACTTTGCCTGCAATGCACACGGCCGACAGGACCGTCTTGCAGCGAGATGTATGAAAATCCCAAAGAGACTCCGCAATGTATCGGAGAAGGGAGGCCCCAGTGTACAGGGTGCCTCAAATGTTGGCCAATAAAGGCAACTTGACAGAACTTCCCTAGAAACTCGGTCAGAGGACTAGTACCTCCGCTTCCACAGGTGGCGCAAACCCACCCCGGGCACAGAGACCCTAAAGGCTAAAGCAGTTGTAGTGCACCTGCTAGACGACTGATGGATGAAGCAGAGGCTTTTTGCCCAGTCATTGAGCTATAAAAAATGCCAGAGACGCAGCCACTAACGGGCGTAACGCTAACCCCAACCTGGCGAACACAGTCCAAGCCAGCGCTTCTGATCACCACTGAAAGCAGGTGGAAAGTGATACCCCTGAAACCAGGGATCCTTGTGACAATGCTCCATCCAGCAGCTACCCATGGATAGGTGCCGATTGTGCAAACACATAGTTTATACTATGTATTGCGTCAAACGCACAAATGAAGAGTGTGGGAGGAAACCCACCCAGCCACAAAGAGCTTAATACCACCACATACGGCGTATGTAGTTTAGTATTTGTGGATAAACCTATTAAACACGTATATACTGTGCCAGCGACGAAGGCGCGCACATCATCGGGGCCTGGACGTAAACCAGCCACGCAGATTGCGTACACAACCGTGTAGGTATGTTAGCCTGCGAATAAACAAATTGCACATGTTTATACTGTGAATAGCGCTGAGAATGCGCACACCATTGGAACGCAGGGGAGAAACCTGAGCACCCGGATGAAACCCATGCAGACTGCATGCGCATACCGTGTATGGTATTATAGTATGTGTGCTTAACATTTTGCACAAGCCCATGTGTGCATAGCACCGAAGGCGCGCACACTGTTGGCGCGTGGGAGGAACCGAAGTACCCCACGCATACTCAGAGAATGCAATACCTACAGCTACTGTAAATGTATTTAGTGTAGTGTATAGACATAATGTGTATGTTTACACCGTGTATTGCACCAAAGGCATGCATGTCATGTAGCGTGGGCGGAAACCCACGCAGACTGCATACGCATACCGTGTAGGTATTATAGTGTGTGTGCTAAACATTTTGCACAAGCTCATGTGTGCATAGCACCGAAGGCGCGCACACTGTTGGCGCGTGGGAGGTAATGAAGTACCCCACGCATACTCAGAGAATGCAATACCTACAACTACTGTGAATGTATTTAGTGTAGTGTATAAACATAATGTGTATGTTTACATTGTGTATTGCACCAAAGGCATGCATGTCATGTAGCGTGGGCGGAAACCCACGCAGAGTGCAAAGACATACCGGGTAGGTATGTTAGTATGTGGATATCCAATCGCACAAATTTAGACTGTGCATAGCACCGAAGCGCCCATACCAATGGAGTGTGGGAGGAAACCGGAGCACCCGAAGGAAAACCACACAGACTGCCTACACATACCGTGTAGGTATTATAGCATGCGTGATAAACATTGAACATGTTTAACTGTGCAGAAGGCCAAAGGCGCACATACCGTCAGCGCGTGGGAGGAAACCGGAACACTCGGAAGAACTCCACGCAGACAGCACACAGATACCGTGTAGGAATGATAGCATGTGAATCAACATATTGCACATGTTTATGCTGTGCATTTCCATTGGAGCGTGGGGGGAAACCGGAGTACCCGGAGGAACCCCACACAAACAGTATACCCATACTGTAAACATGTATAATATGTGCACTAAACATATTGAACATGTCTATACTGTGCAGAGAGCTGAAGCGCACATACCATGAGAGTGCGGGAGGACACTGGAGCCCCCGCCAACCCAGAGAGTATAAATACATACATATACTGTGAATGTATCTGGAGTCGTGCATAAACATATTTTGTACGTTTATATCATGTATGGCACTGAAACACAGCATTGGAACGTGGGGACAGCCTCGCAGACACAGAGACCAATAACACATACATACACTGTGAATGTATGCAGTGTAGAGGTATAGGATGAGTTTAAATTATGGTGCAGAGGCGCATAATCTTCTCTGTATCATTCCAACCTGCTTGACTGTGCTGCCGAAGCAGCATGCAGGTAACAGGTAACCGCTGATCCTCAGACCGTGTGTCTGTCAGAGCTCAAATCATTCCCCAGGAAATGGCGGGAAATGTTACCTCAGGTATGATACATAAGGCTCACAGGGACTACAGACATAAATGAATAAAGTCCTCCCTCATCCATGCTGCTCTTGAGGCAGTGTGAGGAAAACAGTGAGGAAACTGTGTAAAAGAAAAGCTTGTCACAGCAATTCCAGCCTGAGAGTGTTTCTCACATCAATGAGATCACTTACAAGCGCCCTGTCATTCACTGACACAGAACTGAAGTCTTCCTCACAAGGGAATGTCCTGTTCATAAACATTAAATATTCAGAGGTCGGGTCCTGAGCATAGTAGCTAGGCCCATATCTGACTCAGAGCACCCCTTCAGTAAAGATTTTTGTGGGGGGGGGGGGGGGGGAGGGGGCTTATAGCTCCTTTTGCTTGCACACCGCTTCCATTCTGACAGGAATTATTCCAGGACTGCTGACAACTGGTCCATAAGGACCGCAGGTGCAGGAAACATATGAACATGTTTAACTGTGCAGCACTGCCAGTTGCCCCAGGCAAGTGTGGAGAGAGCAGGTGTATCAGACTCCATAACGCCACCCTCTGAGACCTTATACACTATACAGTGAATATACAGTCCACCCACTGGCTACGCTGAGGAGGGGATACCCGGGAGGACCCACCAACCCTTAAGGACCGCTCAGTCTGTGAGGAGATTCGCGCCGCCGCCAGAAATAAATGCGCGGCGGCCACAAGAAAATGGCCGCCGGCCGCAGCTATAACTGCGCCACCGAACGCCAAGATGGCCACCGAGCGCGAAATTCAAAGCTCTAATGCGCGCCAATGGCGCACGCAATAATCACCTCACACACCAGAAAAAACTGCAGACATGAGCGCCCAGCCAGGCCAGAGTGACCCCCAAGCACACCACAGCACAGCACCAGTACAGGGTGCAGAGAGCAGCATAACAGGGGGGAGACAGGGAGAAACCCCCACACACAGAAACACAGCCAGCATGTACTCACCTGCAGTAGGAGAGACTACTTACCCGTCCCTTTCAGGGACCCACTGGCTTGTTTCAGACAGACCTATCACAGAGTCGTACTGCGTAGCTGTCGGCCCAGTCCACCGCGAGAGATACAGTCAGTCAAGTACTGTTCAATCTTGAGAGGACCGCGGGAGCATGAAAGCAACCCGGCCACCCCTGGAGTCATGGGGTATGTCGTGAACTGAGTCTCACGCACACAAGGCGAGGATCAGCACGCTCGATGGTCGGACAGGGAAGACTACGAGGATACCAGTGTACCCAACCTGTTGCCCAGCCGACAGTTGATTGAAGGTCTCAAAAATAAAATAATAAAATTCCCAAAAGGAATAAAAATTAAAGTAAAATCTTCCAGGAGACTGGCTCCTAAGAGAGCCACGTCTTCTCCTTCTGCTAGGCAGAAAACAACTGAGGTCTGCTAGCTGCAGGTGGGAGGGTAATGTCTGGAGGGACCGCCCCCCTGGGCGGGGCTGTTCAGCTCTGGTTTGTTCTAGAATGTTTTAACATCTAACATTCTGCCTAGATCTTCTCCTGCGAGCAGGGACATATACCCACACGTTTACAGTATCCAGCCGTGTCAGTCCATGGACGATAAGAGAAATTCCTTTTCAAAAAGGAACACACACAAACTTCTGAAACACAATTTACATAAACAAACCAGTGAAAAAAATATATGAAGAAAAAAGTAAAAATATATTCCGGATTAGGAAATCCCAAAAATAAAAATTTGATTAAAACGTAAATCAACATAAAATTTAAATATGGTGAGTGTCCATGTATAATTCCAGTGCAACGCATGGATATCCACAGCACCCTATTTTTTTTAAAAGAAATTAACTAGGAAGGCCTAAGCAAATAGTAAGGTAAACTTAGAAAAACATGAAAAATAAAGGTCACTGTAAAAAAATATAAACTTACCCTACCTTAAAAGAAGACAGTGTCAGTAGGATAGTAGATGGAGTCAGTTTTTTTTGTGCAATTTTTAAAGGAGCCTTGTTGAGGTGCTTTTGGGTTATATTAGGGGTCTAAACAGACCCCTGATGTCTCACTTTTGAGACAGAGAAAGGGACTGAGGACAGAGATTTCCCAGTCCCTTTTTCTGCAGCCTCAGTTGCACTGGACAGTGAATTCACAAACTGAAAGAAGCATAGTAAACCCATATGAAAGTACGAATAACTTTATTTGTGTTAGGCCTCATGTACACTGCTGCTGGTAAACGGAAGTTTAGGAGCAGTTGGGCAGTTTTTTCAACTGCTCCTGAACTCTCCTCTGTTATCTTATCAGTACATGTACACAGGTTAGTTTATAGTCGTTTCTAGGCAGTTGTGGCTTTTTCTTGAACCCCAAAAAAAATGCGTTTAGAAGCTGTGTTAAGAGGCAGTTGAAGCGCCAAACGCGGCTAAACGGGGCAAAATGCGGCAACTCGCGTTTAGTTTATAGACGTTTTTTATTTTAACAAAAAAAAAAAAAATTGTTTTCAAATGCTTCTAGACGCAAACGCAGCATTTAAAAACGTGGCTAAACGGCCATTTTTAGACACGGGTTTCTAGCTGTCGAGTTAAATCGTTCAGGAGAGTTTGAACAACATCCCGTGTACATGAAGCCTTAAAAGACAGATTATGTCCTTGAACGTCAAGAGCAGAATGGTAGTCTGAAGATTATCCAAGAATGTTTCTCTAGGGTGGCACAGAAATGAATGAGGCTTTAGTGCATTTACCTTTAGTCCCAAACAAGATAAACTCTGCGCCTGTATTGAGCCAAACTGAAATTAAAGTTAAAAAAAAAAAAAAGTTTTCAGGAAGGTAAATTTTTTATTTGAGCATTAAAGTGGTTGTAAAGGCATTCAATGCATTAAGATAAGAAACCTATGTGAGGCAGCCCACCTCATACTTACCTGAGCTCCATCTCTAACCAGCGTCTCTCCCTCCTGATTGGCTAAGACACAGCAGCAGCGCCATTGGCTCTCGCTGTTGTCAATGTCAGTTCCCCAATCAGGAGTGAGAAGGGAACACGGCTGAACACCAAAGAATTAATCCAACGTGTTTAATTCCAAAACATGACAATGGACAGCCACAAGAACAAGGTACAGGACCCAGGAGGTGACGCATTTCATACCGAACACAGTGCTTCTTCAAGTGGTTTGAAGAAGCACTGTGTTCAGTGTGAAATGTGTCACCTCCTGAGCCCTGTACCTTGTTCTTGTGGCTGTCCATTGTCATGTTTTGGAATTAAACACGTTGGATTAATTCTTTGGTGTGCAGCAGTTTTTTTCTGTTTATTGATTTTCGGTGGAGAGGCGCGATATTGCACCCAGCATTATTCGGACTGCAGTGATTGCTCACCTGGAGCGGCGTTTCTTTCTTTGAACTAGGAGTGAGAGGGGGCAGGGCCGAACCGCGGCTCAGTGTCTGAATGGACACAGGGAGCTGCGGCTCGGGTACTCCCATAGCAAGCCGCTTGCTGTGGGGGCTCTCAGCAGGAGGGAGGGGCCAGGAGCACCGAAGAGGGACCCGAGAAGAGAAAGATCCGGGCTGCTCTGTGCAAAACCATTTCACAAAAGCAGGCAAGTAAGACATGTATGTTATTTTTAACCACTTCCTTACCGCCCATAGTCATATGACGTCCACAGATGGGATCTCCCATCCTGGGTGGACGTCATATGACGTCCTCTGCATTGAGGGGGGATATCTGAATGATGCCTGCAGCTAGAGGCATCATTCAGATATCCATTTTTTGTGCCAGCGATTCTGCGCACTATAAAAACGATCATAGCGGCGGTTACGCCGCTTGATCGTTCTTATAGGCGGTGGGAGGGGACATCCCCCCCTCCCGCCGCCATCCGGTGCTTCTCCGGGCTCTCCCGTGCGATCGGGGACCCGGGGCGAATCTTCCGGCGTCGTTGGTGGGTCACGTGACGAGCATAGAGATAACTGGTGACCAGATGGTCACCAGTCATCTCTATGATCGTCGGAGGCCCGGGCGCGATGTGATGAAGTCACGCCCGGGTCCTCAGATGTAAACAAAGCCGCCATTGCGGCTTGTAAGTATGAGATCGGTGAAAAAAAATTCACTGATCTCATACTTTCCAGCCTGGAGGAGAGATGTGGGGTCTTATTGACCCCGCATCTCTCCATAAAGAGGACCTGTCACACACATTCTTATTACAAGGGATGTTTACATTCCTTGTAATAGGAATAAAAGTGATCAAAAATAAAAAAAAAGGAAAAAAAGTGTTAAAAAAAAAATAAGGAAAAAAAAAAATAATAATAATAATAATAATAAAAAAAAAATAATTAAAACGCCCCTGTCCCCGGTAGCTCACGATCAGAAGCAAACGCACACGCAAGTCCCGTCCACATATGTAAACGCCGTTCAAACCACATATGTGTGGAATCGCCGCGTGCGTTAGAGCACGTGCAACAATTCTAGCACTAGACCTCCTCTGTAACACTAACCTGGCAACCTGTAAAAAAAATTAAAGCGTCGCCTATGGAGATTTTTAAGTACCGAAGTTTGGCGCCATTCCATGAGTGTGCGCAATTTTAAAGCGTGACATGTTAGGTATCTATTTACTGGGCGTAACATCATCTTTCATATTTTACAAAAAAAATGGGCTAACTTTACTGTTTTGTTATTTTTTAATTCACGAAACCATTTTTTTTTTTCAAAAAAAAAAAAAAGGCATTTGAAAAATTATTGCGCAAATACTGTGCAAGAAAAAAAGTTGCAATGACCGTCATTTTATTCCCTATGGTGTCTGCTAAAAAAACATATATAATGTTTGGGGGTTCTGAGTAATTTTCTAGCAAAAGAATGATGATTTGTACATGTAGGAGAGAAGTGCCGGAATAGGCCCGGTATTGAGGGGGTAAAAAAAGCCCGGTGTTGAAGTGGTTAACCACTTAACGACCACTCACTGTATATACACGTCGGCAGAATGGCACCGACAGGCACAATCACGTAGAGCATACGTGATTGCCTTTGTATAGTTGGGGGGTCCAATCGGACCCCCCTCCTATACAGTGAGCGGTGGCTAAGTGTCCGGGAGTGTTCCGGGATGAGGGGGCAGCCATTCGTTTCCGGCCACCCCCTCGCGATCGCTCCCGGCGAATGGAAATGCCCCCTCTGTCTGTGTCAGACAGAGGAAGCAGGAGGAAGTGATGTCATCTCTGGTGCGGCGCTCACATATACCGAGCGCCGTACAAGAGAAGACATCAGGTCAGTGCACACAACACTACACTGACACCAGGACACATAGGGACATAAATCGCCCCCCCAGATCACCCCCCCCCAGCCCCCAGTCACAGTGTCACTGATTGCAGTGACCATTTATTTAGTGATCACTGCAATCAGTGACATTTGTGACTGTAAAAGCGTCACCAAAGTTTAGTCTTAGGTCCAGTGTAGCCCCCTAACCCCCCTAATAAAGGTTTAACCCCCTGATCACCCCCCAGATAACCCTTTCACCCCCTATCACCACTGTCGCTAAGCGATCATTTTTCTGATCGCTGTCTTAGCGTCAGTGATGCCGATCGGCAGCCAGTAATTTTTTTTAGGTTTGCCGCATGTTTTTATAGCGTCAGGTACCCCAATATATTATCTAATAAAGGTTTAACCCCCTTGATCGCCCCCCAGGTAACCCTTTCACCCCCTATCACCACTGTCACTAAGCGATCGTTTTTCTAAACGCGGTCTTAGTGTCGGTGATGCAGATCGGTAGCCGGTAATTTTTTTTAGGTTCGCCGCAGGTTTTTATAGCGTCGGGTACCCCAATATATTATCTAATAAAGGTTTAACCCCCTTGATCGCCCCCCAGGTAACCCTTTCACCCCCTATCACCACTGTCGCTAAGCGATCGTTTTTCTAAACGCTGTCTTAGTGTCGGTGATGCAGATCGGTAGCCAGTAATTTTTTTTAGGTTCGCCGCATGTTTTTATAGCGTCAGGTACCCCAATATATTATCTAATAAAGGTTTAACCCCCTTGATCGCCCCCCCAGGTAACCCTTTCACCCCCATCACCACTGTCGCTAAGCGATCGTTTTTCTAAACGCTGTCTTAGTGTCGGTGATGCAGATCGGTAGCTGGTAATTTTTTTTAGGTTCGCCGCAGGTTTTTATAGCGTCGGGTACCCCAATATATTATCTAATAAAGGTTTAACCCCCTGATTGCCCCTAGTTAACCCTTTCACCAGTGATCACCATATAAAGGTTACGGGTGACGCTGGTTAGTTAGTTTGCTTTTTATAGTGTCAGGGCACCCACCGTATATAACCCAATAAAGGTTAACCCCATGATCGCCCGGCGGGTGATATCAATTAGGTTTTAGCGTCAGAGAGGGTCTGAGTCACACCCCAGGCAGCGTCAGGTTAGTGCCAGTAACGCTAACACCCACGCGTGAAGCATACACCCCCCTTAGTGGTATAGTATCTGAACAGATCAATATCTGATCTGATCTATACTAGCGTCCCCAGCAGTTTAGGGTTCCCAAAAACGCAGTGTTAGCAGGATCAGCCCAGATACCTGCTGGCACCTGCGTTTTGCCCCTCCGTCCAGCCCAGGCCACCCAAGTGCAGTATCGATCGATCACTGTCACTTACAAAACAAAAACACACATAACTGCAGCGTTCGCAGAGACAGGCCTGATCCCTGCGACTCCAGTGCTGTAGGAGGTGATTTCACCACCACAGTTAAAAAAAAAAAAAGCAAATATGCCGAAGCATTGGGGCAGCAGGGGCGGAGGAGCGATTTTGCTCCTAATGCCGCGTACATACGGTCGAAATTCCGTCGGAGGCTTGCCCGTGGAAAAGTCCGACCATGTGTGTGCGGCATAACTTTTTTGCGGGAGGATGCCCCCATGCTTCAGCATATATAAATGGTGCGTGTATGCCCATCATTGGAAGTGGGTGGATGAAGGGCGGTATTCTAATGGTGGGCATACCCACCGATCAATCTCTTTTTTCGTTCAGCCAACTGGCTGCATGAAAAAAAAAGATTACAATACATGTCCAACAAGGACCAGCAACGTACTGGTATGTTGCTGGACTTTGAATGTTTATACCAGAATGATGCCTGCGGGTTTAGGTATCATCTTGGTATCATTCTTTTCAGCCTGCGGCCGGCTTTCATGTAAAAGCAATCCTAGCGGCTAATTAGCCTCTGGACTGCTTTTACAAGCAGTGGGAGGGAATGCCCCCCCCCCGTATATACAAAGCGCCATTGGGAAATTGGGAAAGCATTTTATCACACCGATCTTGGTGTGGTCAGATGCTTTGAGGGCAGAGGAAAAATCTAGGGTCTAGAAGACCCCAGTTTAAAAAAAAAAAAAAAAAAAAAGAAGGAGTACCTGTCACTACCTATTGCTATCATAGGGGATATTTACATTCCCTGAGATAACAATAAAAATAATAATAAAAAAAAAAAAATACTTGGAAGGAACAATTTAAAAATAAAATAAAAAAGCAAAAATTAATAAAAAAAAAAAAGCAAAAAAAAAAAAAACTGGAGTTACTTACCGGTAACATCCTTTTCCACGAATCTTTCAGGACAGCCACCTTAGAGAGATCCCGGCTCCTCCCCTCTCAGGAAACACCGCCTTCATTCAAATATTTAAGCCTCATCCTCCCACCGGGCCCTCAGTTCTTCGAGAGTACCTCCGGTCAACTGGGGAGACACAAGAACACGTCATTCACATATAAACATCTTACCTGACGGCCTCATACGATGAGCTCCTAAAAATATCCAATAGTTGGGTGGGTACCGGTGCTGTCCTGAAAGATTCGTGGAAAAGGATGTTACCGGTAAGTAACTCCGTTTTTCCCTCTTCATCTTTCAGGACAGCCACCTTAGAGAGGATAAGCAAGTACCTTACCTTAGGGTGGGACTACTGCTTGCAGTACTTTACGGCCAAAGGCCTGGTCTTTAGCTGTTAGCAAATCCAATCTGTAATGTTTCACAAATGTGGTAAAGCTAGACCACATTGCTGCCCTACAGATCTGCTCCGGAGAAGCACCAGCCCACTCTGCTTGAGAGGTTGACATTGCCCTGGTAGAGTGTGCCCTAACACCCTCCGGGGCTTCTAACCCTCCTAATATGTAAGACTTACTAATAGCTGTCCTTAGCCATCTGGCTATCGTGCGTCTAGAGGCCTTAGAGCCCTGTCTAGACCCCGAAAATAAAACAAATAAAGAATCAGACTTTCTAAACCGTTTTGTAGCTTCTAAGTACTGAAGGACGCACCTCCTGACGTCTAAGTTATGAAATTTTTGTTCCTGTTCCCTCACAGGGTTTGAACAAAAGGTAGGCAAAACAATTTCTTGACCTCTATGAAAACTAGAAGATACTTTAGGCAAAAAGGCCGGATCTGTCTTAAAAACTACACGATCCGTAAAAACTTGAAAAAAGGGAGCCCTAATTGAAAGAGCTTCAAGTTCACTCACTCGCCTTGCCGTAGTGATTGCCACTAGAAACACCGTCTTGAGGGTGATAAGCTCAATTGTGCACGAATCTAGTGGCTCAAAGGGTTCTTCTGTAAGAGCCTGTAGAACCAAGGGGAGGTCCCATACAGGAAAAGAAGGACTTCTGACTGGCCTCTGTCTAGCTAGTGCTTTAAAGAACCTTGCTATCCAAGGGTCCATGGCTAGCTGTTTCTCTAAGAAAACGCTTAAGGCGGACACTTGCCCCTTAAGGGTGCTAAGGGCCAAGCCCTTATCAGCCCCAGACTGCAGGAACTCCAATACTGCTACTGAACTTCGGGTGTCAAAGGAGCTTTCCGAGCACCAACTATTGAAATGCTTCCAAACTTTCAAATAGATAACCTGCGTCTCTTTTTTCCTGCAGTTTAGGAGGGTTGCCACTAGGCGATCCGAGAATCCCTTGCCCCTCAGCAATTCCTCCTCAGAAGCCAGGCTGCAAGGTTCCACCTCTCTATGTGCAGACAACAGACTGGACCCTGAGTGAGAAGATTCTTCTGGGCTGGTAGAAACCAAGGTGGTTCTACCGCCAGACTCTTCAGGATGGAGAACCACGGCCTCCTTGGCCAATGTGGCGCAATTAGAATTAGGGTTGTATTCTCCTCCCGGAATTTCCTCAGCACTGCAGGAATCAGGACAGGAGGGGGGAAAGTATAGCACTTGGAGAATGCCCAGGTCTGAGCCAGGGCAACCACCCCTAGTGCCCCATCTCGTCTGTTCAGGGAAAAGAAGAGGTCTGCTTTGGCATTGTGCCCTGAGGCAAAGAGGTCCACACATGGCACCCCCCACTTTTGAGTGACCATATTGAAGGCCTCCTGGCTCAAGACCCAGTTGCCTTCCCTTAGGGTTTTCCTGCTGAGAAAATCCGCCAACTGATTCTGTTCCCCCTTCAGATGTAATGCTGAGAGGGACAGAACATTGGACTCGGCCCACCTGAGGATGTCTTTTGTAAGACTCCACAGGGACCCACTCCTGGTACCTCCCTGCCTGTTGATGTAGGCCTCCGTCGAGGAATTGTCTGATCGGATTCTCACGTGTTGGCCCTGAAGTTCCCCCTGAAAAGACCTGAGGGCCAGTGAGACCGCCCTCAGCTCCCTCCAGTTGGAGGACCTCCTTGTGTCCTCCTTTTTCCAGGTCCCTTGTACTAACTGGGAATCCAGGTGTGCTCCCCAACCTGTGCCACTCGCATCGGTTGTAACTGTCCTGGATATTGGAAGGACCCAATCTAGACCCTGTGTCAGATTTGCCCCCTTTCACCACCACCAGAGAGACTGCTTGATCTGACCTGGTACTGTGATCAAGGAGTCTATAGACTGCTGGCTGTGGTCCCAGACCTTTAGGATAAACAGTTGTAGGGGGCGAAAGGGTAATCCCGCCCACTGAACTGCTGGGAGTGTTGATGTCAGTAACCCTAAGGCTGACATAGCCCTTCTTACCGAGACTAGGCCGCTGCCTTGTAGAACTGACATTGCACTGTTTACCTTCATAACCTTCTCCTGTGGAAGGAAGACTCTCTGACTTACTGAGTCTAACCAGTATCCCAGAAAGATGACTTTCTGGGACGGAACCAGGTTGGATTTTTCCAGGTTCAGGAGCCAGCCCAGATTTTCGAGAATGTCTCTTGCTACCTGAAGGTCCCGAGACAGCTGTTCCGGAGAAGGGGAAAACAGAAGCAGGTCGTCCAGATATGCGATCACTGAGACTCCCTTGAGTCTTATGAACGCTAAGACTTCCGCCATCACTTTAGTGAAAATACGGGGGGAAGATGATAGGCCAAAGGGGAGAGCCTTGAATTGAAGATGGACTACCCTTTTTCCCATATTTACTGCCAGCCTGAGGAACTTCTGATGATCCTCTGCGATGGGAATGTGCAGGTACGCATCCTTCAGATCTATGGATGCCATATAACAGTTTGGAGGAAGCAGGGCTTTCACCGAATAAATTGAATCCATCCTGAATCTTTTGTAGATGACTGAAAGATTCAGGGGTTTCAAATTCAGGGGTTTCAAGTTCAGAATAAGTCTGAACTTTCCTGTCGGCTTGCGGACCACAAAAATGTGGGAGTAGAAGCCTCTGCCCGACTCTTGCGTTGGGACCTGGACTACCACCTCCTGTTCCTCTAACTCCTGAAGAGAGGTCAGAAGGGCAGATGATTTTTCTGCACATCTTGGGAGGTCTGTGATTAACAGTCTGAGTGGGGGAGGATTGGAAAATTCCAGTTTGTATCCTCTCCTGATGATCCCCAACACAAATTGGTTGGATGTGATCATCTCCCACTGTGGGAGGAAGGCCCTCAACCTTCCTCCCACCCTGAACCCGTCACTGGGTCTTTTTGGGCTGTTCAGGAGGGCGAAAAATAGCCCCCCCACGCCCTTTTCCTTTTGGTCCCCATACCCTCTTCTGTTTGGTTTTTGGGGCCTCCTTTTTCCCCTGAGGAGGAAACTTCCTTTTGGTCTGTTCCCCAAACCTCTTTTTAAGGGGAAAGGCCTTTTTCTTATCAGCCGTTCGATCCAAAACGACCTCCAAGCCTGGTCCAAATTGTGGGATTCCCCTCACAGGGGACCTGCTGAGTTTTACTTTGGACGCGCTATCTCCCTGCCAAGTCTTAAACCACAAGGCCCTCCTTGCAGAATTGGTCAGGGCAGTAGACCTTGCTGACATGCGTATTGACTCCGCAGACGCGTCTGCAAGGTATGCAACTCCTTTGAGTAGCATGGGGAAAGAGGCAAGAATTGTCTCCTTCGCCGTACCTGCTTCAATGTGAGCTTTGATCTGTGTAAGCCAATATTCCATGTTGCGGGCCACCACTGTGGCCGCCATGGCAGGTTTGAGATTTCCTTGGGATGAATCCCATGACTTTTTTAGAAGTGAGTCCATCCTTCTATCCATGGGGTCAGAAAGGACTCCCATGTCCTCAAAGGCCAGGTCTGTGTGCCTTGAGACCTGGGAAAAGGCAGCGTCTAATCTAGGAGATTTATTCCAGACTAGACACTCGTCTTCAGCAAAGGGAAATCTTCTCTTCAATGTCTGAGAAGAAAGGTTTCCTTTCTGGATCCTGCCATTCTCTCTTAATGGCATCGACCAGGACCTCGTGGACCGGGAACACTCTCTTTTTCTGTTCCCCTAAGCCCCTGTACATCTGGTCGTGTAGGGATAGTGTCTTTCTTTCTTCCTGAATACCTAAGGTGGTATGGATAGCTCCTAAGAGCTCCTCCACCTCTTCAAGAGAAAGTTTATACCGTGAGGAGCTTGTGGACTCCCCGTCCAACTCCTCTAGTACTGATTCACTTTCAGAATCTGAAGCTGCATTGCCTGCTTCATCTTCAATTTCCTCTCTGGAATCTTGCGGTTGCTCACCACTACTAGGGAGCATTACCACAAGGGTGGGGGCAACACTCTGCTGCGCTGGTGGAGGAATACTCTGGGGCTGAGGCAACTGGAAAGAGGAAAAAAGTGCCTTAAAGGACTGGAAGGTGCTGGAAAGCTCCTTTACTGATTCTGCCAGGTCCGCCCCCTGCTCTGCTGCCTGCTCCCTAACTAGTCCATCAATGCACTCCCTACAGAGTGCCTTGGCCCAGGAATCCCCCATGGTGGTTCTACATGAAGGACACTTCTTCCTAGACCCATGGGGCGATTTACTCGTGGCTTTCTGTAAGAGAGAGAGAGAGAGCAGTGAAAAAAACTAAAATCCACCAGCCTAAACAGAGGACCACCAGGGGTGCACCCCCCAGGACCAACCATCACCAGGGTCCCAGACACACCCCTTTACCCCCCCGACCACCAGGGAGGGCTAAACACCCGTGGAGCTAACGGGGACCGGTAAGGGAACACCACCCCAGGGTTCCACTTACCTTAGAGTGGCTGGTGCTGTTGTCTCCCGGAGCTGTTCGTGGAGCCTCTGCTTCCGACATCTCCGCCGAGGAACGTGGTCACAACCGCCTCCAATAGCTGTCTCTACAGCGCAGGAATAAAGGGCTGCACCAGCCAGCGCTAGGTCCGCTCTCATATGCCGCGTCCGGAACCGGAAGAAGCGGATATTGCGGAAGTGCACACCCCCTCCGGAACTGACGTCACCCGCCATCCAGAACAGCCCATAAGCTCCATGCTGACTGCCGCAAGGCAGGGGGGACTCGTTGCAACTCCCACAGCGCCACCCTAGGCGAGATGAGGAGCAGACCTCCCCAGGCTTCTTCCTTCACTAAGGGAAGCCTGGGGCGCGCGGATTTGAAACCGGCGTTGCTGGCGCTCCAGCCGACCGGGTCCTAAGAAGGTAGGAGAGAGTGGGACAGCTAGCCAGAGGACTGTCTCCCTCCCTCCCAGGTAATTTCAGCCTCGCCAGCCTCCCCAGGCTTCTCAGCTCAGCTAGGTTCCCTAGCGGTGTCTCCCCACCGGAGGAAACACCATAACTGAGGGCCCGGTGGGAGGATGAGGCTTAAATATTTGAATGAAGGCGGTGTTTCCTGAGAAGGGAGGAGCCGGGATCTCTCTAAGGTGGCTGTCCTGAAAGATGAAGAGGGAAAAAAAAGCACCCCTGTCCTGCCCTGCTCTTGCCCAATGGCGAACGCAAGCGTCGGTCTGGCGTCATATGTAAACAGCAATTGCACCATGCATGTGAGGTATCACCGCGAAGGTCAGATCGAGGGCAGTCATTTTAGCAGTAGACCTCCTCTGTAAATCTACTGGGGTAACCTGTAAAGGCTTTTAAAAATGTATGTAGTTTGTCGCCAATGCGCGTTTGTGCGAAATTTTAAAGCATGTCGTGTTTGGTATCTATGTACTCGGCCTAAGATCATCTTTTTTATTTCATCAAACATTTGGGCAATATAGTGTGTTTTAGTGCATTAAAATGAAAAAAAAAGTATTTTTTAACCCAAAAAATGCGTTTGAAAAATCGCTGCGCAAATACTGTGTAGAAAAAAAAATGCAACACCCACCATTTTAATCTGTAGGGCCTTTGCTTTAAAAATATATATAATGTTTGGGGGTTCAACATAATTTTCTTGCAAAAAAAAAAAAATTTTCATGTAAACAAAAAGTGTCAAAAAGGGCTTTGTCTTCAAGTGGTTAGAAGAGTGGATGTAAGCTTCCTAATGTTGTGTATAAAATGCCAGAACAGTTCAAACCCCCCCCCAAATGACCCCATTTTGGAAAGTAGACACCCCAAGCTATTTGCTGAGAGGTATTTTACAGATCTCGCTTTTTGTCACAAAGTTTTGAAAAAAAAAAATATATATATATATATTTTCTTTCTTCATTTTCAAAAACAAATGAGAGCTGTAAAATACTCGCCATGCCTCTCAGCAAATAGCTTGGGGTGTCTATATTCCAAAATGGGGTCATTTGGGGGGGTTTTGTGCTATTTTGGCATTTTATGGCCTTCGAAACTGTGATAGGTAGTGAGGAGTGAAATCAAAAATTTGTGCCTAGAAATCCTGAGGGCGGTGCTTGGTTTTCGGGGTCCCGTACGCGGCTAGGCTCCTAAAAAGTCCCACACATGCGGTATCCCCGTACTCAGAAGCAGAAAAATTTATTTTGGGGTGTAATTCCACATATAACCATGGCATGTGTAAGCAATATATCATTTAGTGACAACTTTTTGTAATTTTTTTTTTTTTTTTGTCATTATTCAATCACTTGGGACAAAAAAAATATATTCAATGGGCTCAACAGGCCTCTCAGCAATTTCCTTGGGGTGTCTACTTTCTAAAATGGGGTCATTTGGGGGGGTTTTGTGTTATTTTGGCATTTTATGGCCTTCGAAACTGTGATAGGTAGTGAGGAGTGAAATCAAAAATTTGCGCCCTTAGAAATCCTGAAGGCGGTGCTTGGTTTCCGGGGTCCCGTACGCGGCTAGGCTCCCAAAAAGTCCCACACATGTGGTATCCCCGTACTCAGGAGAAGCAGCAAAATGTATTTTGGGGTGAAATTCCACATATAACCATGGCACGTGTGAGCAATATATCATTTAGTGACAACTTTTTGTAATTTTTATTTATTTTTTTAGTCATTATTCAATCACTTAAGACAAAAAAAATAAAAAATTCAATGGGCTCAACATGCCTCTCAGCAATTTCCTTGGGGTGTCTACTTTCCAAAATGGGGTCATTTGGGGGGGTTTTGTACTGCCCTGTCATTTTAGCACCTCAAGAAATGAGATAGGCAGTCATAAATTTAAAGCTGTGTAAATTTCAGAAAATGTACCCTAGTTTGTAAACTCTATAACTTTTGCGCAAACCAATAAATATACGCCTATTGACATTTTTTTTACTAAAAACATGTGGCTGAATACATTTTGGCCTAAATGTATGACTACAATTGAGTTTATTCGATTTTTCTTATAACAAAAAGTAGAAAATATCATTTTTTTTCAAAATTTTCGGTCTTTTTCCGTTTATATCGCAAAAAATAAAAATCGCAGAGGCAATCAAATACCATTAAAAGAAAGCTCTATTTGTGGGAAGAAAAGGACGCAAATTTAATTTGGGTATAACATTGCATGTCCGCACAATTTACAGTTAAAGCAGCGCAGTGCAAAATTCTGAATTCACCTCTGGTCCTTTAGCTACCAAATGGTCCAGGGCTTAAGTGGTTAAAGAAAAAAAAAAAACAGAGACTTTAGTATCAATTTAAAGTGTATGTGAACCCTTATTCTGCCAAAAGACTATTGTAATACAGGAAACGTTTCTAATGCTATCAATGTCAATGAAGTGCAATAAAAATAAATACTTATGCACTCATAGTTTTAATAAATTTATATTTGATATACAACTCCCCTGGTGTCCGAGCACTTAAACAGTAGCAGCTATTTATTGAAAGTCTTGATTCTGCACTCTCAGCCACATATTAAGGGGCTATCAGGGCCTTTTCGTTATCCCTATAATAATGAAGGAGCTCTAGTTCCTGTGTACGCCTGAGACATTTGTTGATGCCCCGCCCTATTCTCAGAATATGATGCCCAATAAACAGGTCTTGAGAAAGCTACGCTGTTAGTGAAACGCGTTGACCTATGGATGATCCAGCAACCCAAAACACCTCCAGCCTAGCAATATGTATAACAAGTATACCTGCAGGGGGTGTTATGTGGTCGTTTGTAACATATTCCGACATTACCAGGTTTTTATGACACCATGCTGCTGGTGGGATTTTTGGGGGGCAAACAATCACCCCTCCGGTCAGGTCATGGACGTTAGATTTTCGATGGGGTTTAAGTCTGTGCTCTGAATAGGCCATACAAGGACATTTACCTGTTTCTCCTTTGTGGTCATTTTTGCTGTGTGCTTTGGGTCATTGTCATGTTGGAAGGTAAACCTCCTTCCCATTAAAACTTTCTAGCAGAGGGCAGCAGATTTTCTCAATTGGATGGTATTTTGCCCCATCCATTTTTCTTCTATCCTGACACTTGCTCCAGTCCTTGTTGCAGAGAAACACCCCATAACAGGAGGAGATTACCTGTTATGGAATGGTGTTATCTGGATTGTGAGCTGTATTCAATTTTCACCAAACATGTCCTTTAGCGTTGAGGCCAAATAATTCAATTTTAGTCTCATCTGACCATGACCCCTTTTTCCATGTGCCCTCAACACCAAACAATATGTCTGGTGAAAATTCAATACAGCTCACCATACAAA
Organism: Rana muscosa; assembly: GCA_029206835.1. Taxonomy (NCBI): domain Eukaryota; kingdom Metazoa; phylum Chordata; class Amphibia; order Anura; family Ranidae; genus Rana; species Rana muscosa. The sequence continues at coordinate 858,976,265 of CM055117.1, forward strand.
AAACACCATTCCTACAGTAAAGCATGAAGGTGGCGATATCCTGTTATGGGGGTGTTTCTCTGCAGCAGGGACTGGGGCAAAATACCAAATTCTTGAGGAAAATCTGCTGACCTCTGCCAGAAAGTTGTGAATGGGAAGGTTTACCTTCCAGCAGGTCAATGACCCAAAGCACACAGCAAAAATGACCACACAGTGGTTAAAGGAGAAACAGGTAAATGTCCTTGCATGGCCTAGTCAGAACCCAGACTAAAACCCCATTGAAAATCTGTGGAATGACTTGAAGACTTAAAGGGGTTGTAAAGGTTTGTTTTTTAATTTTCTAAATAGGTTCCTTTAAGCTAGTGCATTGTTGGTTCACTTACCTTTTCCTTTGATTTACCTTCTAAATGTTTTTTTTCTTTGTCTGAATTTCTCACTTCCTGTTTCTCCTCACTAAACTTCACACCATCATCCGAGTGGTGTTTAGTCAGCCAGAACAGCTTACTGAACAGCTTACTGAGGAGGAACAGGAAGTGAGAAATTCAGACAAACAAAACAAAGAAAAAAACATTTAGAAGGTAAATCTAAGGAAAAGGTAAGTGAACCAACAATGCACTAGCTTAAAGGAACCTATTTAGAAAATAAAAAACAAACCTTTACAACCCCTTTAAGTCCACAAACGGTCACCATCAAATTTAGACAAACTTGAGCAGTTCTGCAAAGAAGAGTGAGCAAATATTGCAAAGTCTAGATGTGCAAAGTTAGTAGAGACATATCCAAAGATACTAAAGGCTGTAATTAAAGCAAAAGGTGGTTCAATAAAATACTGACATAAGGGGGTGATCCTTTTTTACAACTCAGTGATTGTTTTTTACCGATACGTTGGTGTTTATATCTTTCACCTAAAGATAAAACAACTGTGTCTTCATTTCAGGCTGCGTATCATCATTTCCCAGGAGTCAGGGGGCTTCCGGAACCGAGGGTTAGAATCGGCGAGGTTATAGTGCGCATATGCGAGCACGGGCCGGTGCATGATGGTCGCTGATCTGCACAGTGTACTGGAAGAAAATCGCTTGTGGGCTTCGCATGACCACAAGCAAAATGAGAACGTCCGAGAACCGTTTTTAAATGTGTCTTTTTGCTAATACTTGGGAGATCGGCGGCGGATTTAACCACCTCGCGCCCGCCGTACGAGAATATACGGCCGCAAGGTGGTTGTCAAATGCCGGGAGGCCGTTATCATACGGCCGCCGCTATTTGGCCACTGGGGGGCGCGCGAGCGCCGCCGGCGCTTCACTGCAATGCCGATGCGCGTGCCTGGCGGCCGCGATGTCCGCCAGGCACCCCCGATCGGCGGTTACAGAGACAAGGACATGGATCTGTGTGTGTAAACACACAGATCCATGTCCTGTCAGGGAGAGGAGACCGATGCTGTCCCTTGTACATAGGGACACAGATCGGTCACCTCCCCCAGTCAGTCCCCTCCCCCCACAGTAACAATCACTCCCAGGGAACACATTTAACCCCTTCCTCGCCCCCTAGTGTTAACCCCTTCCCTGCCAGTCACATTTATACAGTAATCAGTGCATATTTATAGCACTGTTCGCTGTATAAATGTGAATGGTCCCAAATTAGTGTCAAAAGTGTCCAATGTGTCCGCCATAATGTCGCAGTCACAAAACAAAAAAAAAAAAAAAAAAAAAATCGCTGATCGCCGCCATTACTAATAAAAAAAAAAATAATATATAAAAATGCCATAAAACTATCCCCCTATTTTGTAAACGCCATAACTTTTGCGCAAACCAATCGATAAACGCTGATTGCGATTTTTTTTTACCAAAAATATGAAGAATACGTATCGGCCTAAACTGAGGAAAAAAATATAAAAATAAAAAAAAATTGGGATATTTATTATAGCAAAAATCGAAAAATATTGCTTTTTTTTTCAAAATTGTTGCTCTATTTTTGTTTATAGCGAAAAAAATAAAAACCGCCGAGGTGATCAAATACCACCAAAAGAAAGCTCTATTTGTGCGAAAAAAAAAGGACGTCAATTTTGTTTGGGAGCCACGTCGCACGACCGCGCAATTGTCATTCAAAGCGTGACCTTGCTGAAAGCTGAAATTTCGCCTGGGCAGGAAGGGGGTATATGTGCCCAGTAAGGAAGGGGTTAAACAAAGTAGGTGAACATAGATGAACAATATGATTGCCTAATTATATATATATATATTATATATTCTGAAAATTGGTTAATGTAGTTGGAACTCCGCTTTAAAGTACCACTAAAGTGATTTTGGGTTTAATTTTTGAAGCAAAGCAAACAACGTGTGAACAGGATTGTAAGCTAACTACTTTATTTAGTGACCGGAGCTTTAAAAAGTCTACACTAGGCATATAGTATACCCTGAAGGGGACCGATTCTTTGGAATCCACATGTACACTTCCCTATTCTAATCTTCACCATGATCCCCCCCCCCCCAGCACCAGAGTATGCCTAACGCTGACCAACTGTTCACCTATACATTGCATGTGCTGGGACTTGGCAGCCAATGTCTCTAGGCCAGAGGGATGTAGAAGATCCCAGTACTAGGACAGTGTGCTCCCATATACACACCACATTCCTCTACAACACGAGTGTGTACAGTACTGAGCAGCCCTCACTCTCTCACACACACACACAGCAGCCCTTCTCATATATGAAAGCGTCACCATTTCAGACCACACAAAGCACCTCTCAACGGTTTCCTGTTATTTCGACCATACCTTCAGCTTGAGAATATCTACAGTTTCCGCCATGTTTCTTACACGCCTCTGTAGCCACACTCCCAGCGATTGGTCCGTCGCACGCGTGACGTCACTTCCACAACAAAGCGCGGGAGTTTCCACCGCTTTTCTGTTTCCCGAAGCCGCGGAAAAATCCGCCGTTAGGACTCCCCCCCCGTACAACTTCACGAACCGCTTGACTGAAACGAAGGCTCCGACAACCGCTACACAACACTCACTTCTCTGCGGTCCGGTCACCTTACCCGGAAGCGCTTCTCATGGGCTGGCCACGTTGTAAGCTAGTGAGCATGAGCCAAACAGAGAGAAGGGGAGGAGGAAGCGTGCGGGGGAGCGAATCAGAGTTGTGCGCAGGAGACATACGTAACACTGTCGCCGACATCTTTGTTAGGTTCAGAGACCTCATTGGGATAGCGATAATAGGGCTGGGCGCCGTGTTACGTGCGGAATGTCGTCACTTGCTCTCCGCCCTGGACGTGTGGTAGCGGAAGTGGCGGCGTTTCCTGGAGACCGGTGACAGGCGGAGGCCCTAGCTACAGGTAAATGGTGATGGGCTGGGCTGGGCTGATATTGTGGGGATTGGAGAGTGTGGTGACTGCTGTAATACCGGATAAGATACCCCAGAGTACAAAACGTATGCTTCCTGTGTCTGTCTACCCAATAGGTCTCCACTGCAGAGAAGGCGCCGGGCCTTCATCATGGGGCCTCCTTCTAGGAAGACCTAAACTTCAGGCACATGTACACACTGACTCCGCTCTGTAGTTACTGTAGCACACATCCCTTGCTTGCCTCCGCTAGCAAGTGGGACACACCATGCCACATGCCCAGTATCCTCCTTGATGAAGAGGGTGAGCGGTGTTATCTATTTTTGGGTCCTGCAGCGAGTTACCTCTTTCGGTTGGTTCTTCACCCTAAAGTGTAGGAAGAAGTCTATTCTCGCTCTTTATTTCAAGGCCATTGTCCAGACAGTATTAAACCCAATAAAGAGAGGTTTATTTTCCTTGCTTGATAACTTGACAGGAAAGTTGGAGATAGAGAAAAATGACAGGGAAGTAGGTTCAGGCACGAGGCACTCAACTAACAATCATCGCCACTCGGGCCTGAGTGGGATTTGCTCACCCGGATAGTCCCCTCTCACGGTCCTAGCAGCCGGTGTGGAGCACGGAACATTCACTGATAATTTCCTAGGGATACGATCAAGAGACAGCTTCCAAATCTTGAACTTCCCAGCACTTGTAATATTTAAGTCCTTAGGTGCCAATGGGGCACATTACAATGCTTGTGGCGGATTATAGAGTCCTTCCCTCTGATAGGTAACCAGGCCTCTCCCGAGACAGTGACTTCCTTTACCGATCCCCTTGGATAGGTCCTCCGCTGGTTTCCTCTCCTTCAGAGCGGGTTACCCCCTACTGGAGTACCCTGGGACTCCTCTTCTAATGTAGGCCTCAGCCAAAGGTGCTGGGCCTACCTGGAACGATGCAGCCTCAGGCTAAAGGTGCCAGGGGCTAGTACACACGCACCCCTGGCCTGGAGGCGCGAACTGCTCCTGAATAATGGCGTCTGCCCCTTAAGTATCCTCTCCCAGCATGCACAGTGGTAGACCACGCCCACTACACGGCTGCCGAGAGAGGACACCCAATGGCGTTGCAATGCTACATGTGGTTCAACCTGGGGCTGCAGTGACACCCACTGGCCAAAGGGAACTGTACTGCCAGGCAACATTACCTCAGAGCAGAAGCCAGTTTAAAGAATTCAACAGCCTGAGCCCAACTATTAGCTCAGGCTACCCTATAAATTTAAGTATAGTGACCCCCATCTTTGGGGGGGTCCGCTACACTACTAATAGGTCATCACACAGAGCTGACCTCTAGCTCTGTATTTATTAATAAATTATGATACTAAACATATGTATGGTTTTCATGTGTCCCCTCTGTACAGCAGCACTCAGACTGAGGGTGGGAGGAGTAGTGACAAAAGACATGCTGGCGGGAGGAGAGAGCAGGGTGACAACAGGATGATCTCATCAGTTTGCTGCTTTTTTTTTTTTTTTTTTTTTTTTTATTTCATTGTCCAATCTTTAACCCTGTAAGCGTTCAAACCAGGGGTCTCAAACTAGTGGCCCTCCAACTGTTGCTAAACTGCAAGTTCCATCATGCTTCTGCCTGGGGAGTCATGCTTGTAACTGTCAGCCTTGCAATGCCTCATGGGATGTGTAGTTTTGCAACAGCTGGGGGGGCCACCAGTTTGAGACCCCTGATTTAACCACTTCCATACCGGGCTTATTCTGGCACTTCTCTCCTACATGTAAAAATCATAATTTTTTTTTTTTGCTAGAAAATTACTCAGAACCCCCAAACATTATACATGTTTTTTTTTTAGCAAACACCTAGGGAATAAAATGGTGGTCATTGCAACTTTTTATCTCGCACGATATTTGCGCAATAATTTTTCAAACTCCTTTTTTTTTTGTTTGGTAAAATAAAACGGTTTAATTAATGAACAAATAACAAAACAGTAAAGTTAGCCCAATTTTTTTTGTATAATGTGAAAGATGATGTTACGCCGAGTAAATATATCCAACCTGTCATGCTTTAAAATTGCGCACACTTATGGAATGGCGCCAAACTTCGGTATTTAATCTCCATAGGCGACGCTTTCAATTTTTTTTTACAGGTTACCTGTTTAGAGTTGCAGAGAAGGTCTAGTGCTAGAATTGTTGCTCGCACTCTACCTCACGTGTGGTTTGAACGGCGTTTACATGTGTGGGCAGGACTTACGTGTGTGTTCGCTTCCGAGCGTGAGCTACCGGGACAGGGCGTTTTTTTTTTTTTTTTTTACATCACTTTTATTCCTATTGCAAGGAATGTAAACATCCCTTTTAATAGGAATCTATCATGACAAGTCCTCTTTATGGAGAGATACAGGGCCAATAAGAACCCACATCTCTCCTCTAGGCTGGAAAGCATGAGATCGAGGAAATAAAATTCACAGATCTCATGCATACTAGCCGCGATCGCGGCTTTGTTTACATCCGCGGCCCGGATGTGATGTCATAACATCGCACCCGGGCATCCAATGGTCATAGAGATTAAATCTCTATGGTCATCATCCGGCGCTGGTCGATTCTTTCTCTGGGTCCCCGATGGCACAGGAGAGCCCGGAAAAGCACCGGAGGGAGGGGGGGATGTCCCCTCGCCAGTAAGAACGATCAAGCGGCGGAACTGCCGCTATGATCGTTCTTGTGGTGTAGGGAATCGCTGTCAGAAAATAATCTCTGAATGATGCTTGTAGCTGCAGGCATCATTCAGATATCCCCGCTGAAATTCCAGGACGTCATATGACGTACTGCTGGCGGGAAGTGGTTAAAGTATAAGCTACTCAGTACTGCACTGTGATAGTCCTGTCAGGAACACACCAGTGGGTCCTCGCTGGACGGGTAAGTACTGTTTTTTTCTGCCTCAGCAGGTGAGTACATGCTGTGTGTTCCTATGGTGAGGGGTTTTCCTGTCCCCCTTATTTTCTCACTCTGTCACCTTTCTCTGTGCATTGCGCTGACTGGTAGGTGCCTGGGAGTCACGCTGTCCCGGTGGGGGTCTGCGGTGTCAGGGACCTGTATTCTGTGGGGGGGATGCCTAATATGCCTGCCTGGGCCTATTGTCGGTATTCGCATTTTCGGGCGCCATGTTCACTGTTTTTTCTCTACTATTGAACACCGCATGGCGGCCATTTTGCGGTGGATCGCCTGGCGCATTTATTATTGCAGCAACCATTTTGGTGTAGTCGCGCGCTCTTTTTTTTTTTTTTGCTATTTTGGCCTCTTGTGCTGCCTCGGACGGCGCGCAGTGCATCTCCTCACAGTTTCTTTCACTGTTCACACACCGTGGAAGGGCAGATTGACAGGCAGTGGCGCTGAGCGGTCCTCCGCTGGGTTGGTGAGTCCCCTGGGTAGCTCCCCCACAGTCAGTGCAGCAGGTGGGTGGACTTTTCTTCTCTCATGATGAAAGTCAGAGGGTGCGGTTTACTGTGGAGTCAGTCTCACCTGCTTCCTCTTGCATGTCAGAGGCAACAGGCAGGGCTACATGCTTCTGCGGGTCCCTATGGTCACTTTGTTGGCATTCCTGGACTCATTGTTGCAGGGTGGAAGCGGCGTGCAAGCACAAGGGGGCTGAGGGGCGCCCTCTCCCCCCACCATCTCCTGGGGGGGGGGGTGCTCTGATTCAGATATGAGCCTTGCTGCAGCACAGGACCCTAGCTCTGAATTTTTGGATTTTTTGACCAAAAAATCCTTGTGAAGAAGACTCCTTATCTGGGTCAGTAAATGACAGGATGCTTGTTAGTGGACTCATGGTTACTGCGAGGGACACTCTCAAGCTGGATGCTGCGGAGCCTCCGGTGGAGGCAGTCTACTTTTGGTTCATTTAAAACAAATCCTTCTAAGACGGTTTTTTCCTATGCACCTTTCTTTGACAAATTCATAGAGCAGGTATGGGAACAACCACAGAGGACCTTTGCGGTCTTGCAGCGTCTGGCGGTTAAGTACCCCTTTGAGGAGAGCCTGTTTGAAGAATGGGTCTCGCCTCCGGTTGTCGGCCGCCCGGTTGAATAAAGCCACGACTCTCCCAGTTGAGGGGACTCCTGCCTTTAAGGACCCTACTGATAGGTGTAGGTAGTAGTGAGCAGGGACATGTTCACCATGCTGGGATCCGCGCTATGTCCTGTTGTAGCGGCGACCGTCCCTGGTGTCTCAGACGCTCACGGAATGGGCATCGCACCAGCTGCCACATGGTTCGAGACCTGGTGTATGTGTGCTATGCCACTATCGATGCTGCCCCCTGAATTTCTAGGGTCTGCGGGGGTATGGCGTCGCTTTGTCTGGTTGGAGTGTTGGTCTGCTGACCTGACCTCCTAAGTAGCTCCTGACGGATTTAGTTTTTAAAGGCGGGAGACTGTTTTGGTGATTCCCTGAATGACATTATTAAAAATGTCACGGGAGGTAAGAGCACCCTTCTTCCTCAGCCTACTAAGGGGAGGTTGCCGTGCAGTGAATCGGGCCCTTCTTTTCCCCGCACAGTGGCGATGTTATTTCGTCAGTCAGAGCCCACAGGAAAAATTCTCCCAGACTGACGAGAGTGCGGTTGGCAGACAGACGCATCCCTGGGGGCGTAAGCCAAATGAGCGGCTAACAAGCCCGCCACTGCATGTAGTTTTGCCCCCGCCCGACTCGGGTGGGGACGACGACCTCGCAGGTTTACGAATCGGTGGATCTCCGACTGGTGGGTATGCAAGGTGGTCACCTCGGGGTACAGGATAGAATTCCTTTCCTGGCCACTAGTCAGATTCTTTCCCTCAAATCTTTTTCTCTCCCAGCGCGTCAGGCTGCCCTGTTGGGGGCCGTGCAGGACTTGCTGAAGTGCGGGGAAATTTTAGCAGTACCGTCAAGTGAGAGGTTTCAGGGGTTTTTCTTAGAATCTTTTCTGGTCCCAAGGTGGGATGGAGTCTGTCCATTCTGGACCTCAAGGCCCTGTATGCCTTTGTACTGGTTCGGAAATTTCGCATGGACTCCACCCGGGAGATTTTCTGGCGTCCTTGGACATCAAGGACGCCTACTTGCATGTCCCAATCTGCGCAGGTCACCAGAAGCTTCTGCGCTTTGCGATAGGCGTAGACCACTATCCGTTTGTGGCTCTTCCCTTTCGGTTTAGCGCCAGCACTGCGGGTTTTCACCAAGGTGCTTGCCCCGATTCTAGTTTTGCTGACTCAGCAAGGCATTGCTATAGTGGGCTATCTGGACGATATTCTACTGAGAACAGGCTTTGGCTCAGAATTAGAATAGCTTGTCGGGCCCTCCGAGAATTCGGGTGGTTGCTGTCCATTCAGAAGTCGGTCATGGTTCCGACTCGGCGTTTGGAATACCTGGGATTGATCCTGGATTCCTCTGGGGCGAAGGTATTCCTACCCTTAGACAAGTTACAGACTCTGCAATCTGCGGTACGGGTGCTGACGTCCCACACATGGTCGTCGCTCCGTTTTTGCATGAGGGTCCTGGGTCTCGTGGTGGCTTCCTTCGAGGCTGTACCGTATGCCCAATTCCACACTCGAGCCTTACAGAAGGAGCTGGGACAAGTCTCTTTTATCACTGGATCGACAGATCCAGTTAAGTCACCTGGTCAGGGCATCACTGACGTGGTGGCTGGAATCCCCGGCCCTTCATTCGGGGGAGTCATTCCTTCCTGTCCAGTGGACTGTAATCACGACGGTCGCCAGTTTTACAGGCTGGGGCGGAGTCTGGGTAGTTCTATCAGCCCAAGGGCTTTGGACTCCGGACGAATCCCGTCTGCCGATCAATGTTCTGGATCTCCGAGCGATCAGACTGTATCTCTCCTCGTGGTCAAAGAGACTACAGGGGCGCTCAGTCAGGATCCGGTCGGAAACGCCGCGACTGTGGCTGATGTCAATCATCAGGGGTGAACGTGGAGCTCGGCTGCAGCATCCGAGGCCGCTTGCATCCTGTAATGAGCGAAAAGAAGCGTGCCGGCCGTTTGCATTCCAGGTGTAGACGACTGGCAGGCGGACTATCTGAGCCACCAACTGTTGGACCAGGGTTTGGTCATTACATCCGGAGGTGTTCTAACTCCTTGCTGGAGGTGGGGCACGACGGATGTGGGCCTACTGGCCTCTCGACTCAATCACGATGTTGAGATTCGTGGCCAGGTCCAGGGATCCCTGGGCAGACGCATCGGACGCATTGGTGGCCCCGTGGGGTCGGTATCGACTGATTTATGCCTATCCTCCACTGAAGTTGCTTCCTCGACTATTTCGCAGGGTGGAGGCCGAGGGGATCCTGGTTATCCTCATCGCTCCTGGTTCGTCTCGGCGTCCTTGGTACGCCGATCTTGTGCGCCTAGTGGCGGACGTTCGATGGCGACTACCACTGCGGGAGGACCTTCTGTCTCAAGGTCCCATTCTTCATCCTGCTTTACAGTCACTGGCCTTGACGGCATGGCTATTGAAAGCCAGGTGCTGAGGCACCGGGGTCTCTCAGATTAGGTCACCTCGACCATGGTAAGGGCACGGAAATCTTCCTCCAGGAAGATATACTACCGTACCTGGAAGGCCTACTTCGCTATGTGCGAGGGGCTGGATTGGCGTCCACGGACATATTTTGTTTACAGGATCCTGCTGTTTTTACAGCATGGTGTGGACCAAAAGCTTGCTTTAAGCACCATTAAGGGTCAGATTTCGGCCCTGGCGGTTTTCTTTCAACGACCGCTAGCGGGCCATTCTTTGATTAGTACCTTCGTACAGGGGGTCCGCCATGTGCTTCCCCCTATTACACCACCTCTTCCTCCTTTTGGGCTTTGGATTTGGTGCTCTCGGTTCTTCTAGAACCTCTTTTTGAATATGTCAGGGAGATTCCTCTCTCAATTTTATCTCAGAAGGTGGCTTTTCTAGTAGCCATTACTTCTGTCAGAAGGGTTTTCTGACTTGGCAGCCTTGTCTTGCAAACCGCCATTCTTGGTCCTCCATAAGGATCAGGTGGTGCTACGCCCACAGCCTTCTTTTCTCCCGAAGGTGGTCTCGGCCTTCCACCTTAATGAGGACATTGTACTTCCGTCTCAATGTCTTCGTCCATCGCATCCCAGAGAGTTTGCCCTTCACTCGTTAGACGTGGTATGTGCTTTTGTGGGTGTACCTGTCTGCTACGGCTTCATTTCAGAAGTCTGACTCACTGTTTGTGTCTGTGTCTGGTCCAAAACAGGGCCATGCGGTTTTGTCTGCCACCATTTCTCGGTGGATCAGGCAGGCCTTCATACAGGCCTGTGCCCTTTTAGGGGCGGACGCCTCCTTTTTCAGTTACGGCGCATTCAACCAGGGCAATTGGTGCTTCCTGGGCTTTCCGACATCTAGTGTCGGTTACACAAGTGTGCAAGGCGGCGACCTGGTCGTCCGCACATACCTTTTTCGAAGTTTTATAAGGTTGATGTGGCTGCATCTTCTGATGCTTCCTTCGACCGCAAGGTTTTTCAGGCGGCTGTTTAAAGTTGCAACTCCTCAATGAGGAGCTCTGCCTGTTTGGGGTGAAGTTTGGTTTTTCCTTGATACTGTTCCCACCCCTCGTTTTTTGACACTGCTTTGGGACGTCCAACTTTGTCAAGAATTGAAGATGCTGTGTCAGTCCATGGACGAAAAGAGAAATAGGATTTTTTTTGTACCCACCGTAAAATCCTTTTCTCTGATGTCCATGGACTGACACAGCACCCACCCCTCCTTTTCTTTAGTTTTGTACTGCTTTAATACGAACTGAGGCAGCTAGCTGCAAGTAGGAGGGTTATGTCCGGAGGGACTGCCCCCTGGGAATGTATGTAAAACATCTAACATTCTGCCTAATCTTCTCCTATGAGCAGGAACATAACCCACTTTGTCAAGAATTGAAGATGCTGTGTCAGTCCATGGACGTCGGAGAAAGGGTTTTTACGGTGAGTACAAAAAGAAATCCTATTTTTCAGGGTTTACAACCACTTTAATGCTGTCAGCAGATCGGCCTCTGCAAATTCAGCAGTGCCTAAAAATGGAGAGCAAATTGAGCATGTGCAGAGCAGAGTGAGACTGTGTATTACTGGATTTTATACAGTATAGGCACTTCTGTTTTAATGATTTAATGACACAGCTATACCTGCAAAAGGGGCCAGCCTGAAGTGATCTAGCAGGACTTAATTTTAAGACAAAAATTCCACTTTAAGGGGAGTTGAACAAATTTACTAGCTGGATCACCAGGTGATAAACTGTCACAAGGGGGACTCAGAAAAACAAAGACTGCTGTGTTAATGCTACTGACAGACTGTACCATATGTCATTTTTTTATTTTTTTTAGCATAGTTGCACTTTAATTCTAAAACCTGCGCAATGTACCAACCCACAATTGCACCCCTTAACATTCTTCTTCACTGCGGCTACACAGGTGCTTACCAAAACCTAGTGCTCTTCCATCCCCAAGATCACTCAGGTGAAACAGAAAAATGTCAGTAAGGAAGAAATGGCTTTGTTCCTTTTAAGGGCTCAATGTGCACATTCTAACTGGTCTGGGTTCAACATTATTTACTGAACAACTTTGATTGCTCCTTATTGGGCCTCTAATGTATTTATCCATCCACCAAGAAAATCCTTGAACGCTGCCACACTTCTCTGTATAACATACAGTTGTATACTCCTGGACAGGGCCGCTGATAGGCCAGTACAACTGGCCCAGTTGTACCGGGCCCGACCAGCAGGGGGCCCGGCAACCTGAACAGAAAAATAGTTAAATGTAAAAAAAAAAAATGACCGATCAGGGTCCCTTAACATCGCCTGGCACCAATCGCCATCCTGCTGCGACCCAATGCCCCCACATAACCTCCCCCCCCCCCCCCCGCCGTTTACATTTGAAGTTTTTTTTTTTTTTTTTTTTTTTTTTTTTTTAATTGCTATGGTATGTGCATTCTTATGTGGTGGCCGCGGCAGGGGAGGGACTATTTCTCGTATTTCGGGAACGGAAGAATACCTCATCTGCGCCCGCTCTTCATGCCATACCGGTTCAAGTCCCGGCCAGCGTGTCCTCTGTAATGCCATCACCTCCTGGCGCCGCGGAGTGATTCTGATTCCTCTCTCTCCGCGTGAAGAAATAGCAGTGAGGCGACTCAAGGGGAGCAGCGGCAGCAGAGGGCATCGGCATCCCATGATCATCTACTGGAATAGTTTGTGGACCCTCAAGTCCAGGCAGCAGCAGCATCAGGAATAAGTGACTCCTTGGGCCCAGCCAACAATTGCACAGGTCAGGTGTGTGCTTGCTTGCTTGGGGGGGGGGGGGGGGTTCAAGATCTACTACCACTGCAGAAGCAGCATCTATACATTGTGGCATGTGCCACCCATGACGCTAATGCCATAACGCATGTGCTGCCTGCTGGGTGGCACTGTCTGCAGCACAATATGGCATTGGCGGCGTGGGTGGCACTGTTGGCAGGCAGCACATGCGTTATGGCATTAGCGTCATGGGTGGCACTGTGCAGCACAATATGGCATTGGCGCCACTGTCTGCAGGTGGCACATGCGTTATGGCTCATAACACATGTGTTGCCTGCAGAGACAGTGCCACCCATGTCGCCAATGGTGTAATGTGCTGCACACAGTGCCACCCATGACACTAATGCCATAACGCATGTGCTGCCTGCTGGGTGGCACTGTCTGCAGCACAATTTGGCATGGGTGGCACTGTCGGCAGGCAGCACATGCACTATGTAGCATACAAAATAATTCCGCGCTGCCCTCTGGATAAGCTGCTAACATAACTAGTAGACAAATAGTAAAAAGCGTGGAAACAAAAAGTGTAGCGCTAATCAAAAAATGAACAAGAATGCATGACGCACTCAAATGAGTATATAAAAATGGTGCAATATAAAAAAGACACTCAAATATTAAGTAAAAACAGTAAGAAGTCCTCATATATACAAAATGTCTATATGCGAAATACAAGTGAAAACTTGTGCAACTGAGTGTCCTAAAGTAATTCAAAAGTGGGTGAAGACTTTGAAGGGAAAGGTGAGAAGATGAAGAGAACCACCACCAATAGGTAAGAAGCTTACCAGATAGTTTGAACCCAGAGGAACATATGTTCAGTGGGTCAAACGGGCTTGGTGTGGTGGAACCACGATGGAACCTGGACAATCTGTATGCTGCAAATTGCTGTGCTGGAAATGGCCAAACATCAACATGGAGAGAGAAACCACAGAAGAAAGATGACCTCTTAGCAGATAACCTCATATGCAGTAGTGGTCCGGGAATATCCCAATCAATATGAGCAGGTAAGTATCATGTAATAGAGAAAAGAAACAGCCACATAGCGTAACTCTGTATATAAATCAAAATTTAATGTAGTGGAAACACTTACATTTAAGTTGATATAAAAGCGCTTTGCAAAGAATGTGGCAACAATGGAGTCCTCCCGACGCGTTTCGTCTCCTAGGACATCATCTGGCACTATGGCATTAGCGTCATGGGTGGCACTGTCTGCAGCACAATATGGCATTGGCGGCATGGGTGCCACTGTCTGCAGGTAGCGCATGCGTTATTGCCCATAACCCATGTGCTGCCTGCAGAGACAGTGCCACCCATGCCGCCAATGCCATAATGTGCTGCAGAGACAGTTTCAAGGCGGGGTCTGGGGCGGAGCCAAGGGTGGGGCTGAAGGCGGGACCAGAGGTGGAGCTGGAGGGGCCCCGTCAGGTAGGCTGTACGGGGCCCCATGATTCCTATCGGCTGCCCTGCTCCTGGATGCCGTCTTGTTGGACGAAATGTGTTGGGTGCAGCTACGGCAGAGACGGAATCGCACCTGCTGGGGTGATGACTGTGCTGTTTTATCTGCATGCTTGATTTTATCTGCCTTGTATGAGTAGTGTTCTCTTTTAATAAATTGGAGCCGTTTTACACTACTACACTATGCGTTCCTCCCTTATCTCCTATATTCCCCTGCGCTTCTTCTGCGGAGTGTTCTGGGAGCCCTTATTCTGTGTCCTGGAGTGTGTCCTCCATCCCAGCAGGGATCACTCCTAAAAAGTGCAGCCAGGCCTCCATATCTGAGGTCTTGCCTGTTGGTAAGCAGTTTGTGAGTTGGGTGTGGAGTGGCATATGGCCACATAAGACGATTAGGACGATATACACATTTATTTTAAGAATTTTATTGCACCGCTCATTTTTTAATTGGACTGATTTTGCACAGTGCACTTTATTAAATGATCATCTTTTGATACTTTTGATTTTCATATGATATTCATACAATATTCTTGCGTCATTAAGTTGTATTAGCACTTTAATAGCACAACACAATTATTTTGCTTACTGTGTTTATCTGTATGTGGGAGTTCAGTGAGAGCTGCTGTCACGATCTTAGTTGATGTCAATTGGTTTCATATGGTTTAGTTTTTTGACACTAAGTGCAATCAATATTTAGTTTCTTATAATAAGCGTTACAGTACCCCATACACATTTAATTGAATTGTGAGGGAAGGATCAGTTTCTACCATACCCTGAATGTCTACCATGTCAGAATATCTTGTGTGACCAGTCTTGTTGGGTTTTCCAAGAGGATAGACAAAAAACTCAACATATTTTCTCAGGTTAGGAGCCACTGTCCTAATTGTTTTTCTGTCCCATGCATGTCAGACTAGCGATCTTTCACTGCAATTGGATCTCTAAATTAACCACTTACCTGTTTCTACTGAGTTACTCTTTTGTTGACTGCAATGCTGCAGAGTTTCTCTCACCAGTCAGGGAGCGGGAGCAGCAGCAGTGTAGCCTCTCACTGGCCTAGCTGTAGGGACAGGTGATTGGTCTGACAAACCCTGTTGCTGGCCAGCGTCAGGATCACTAGTGTGCTTTTGATTGTTTCAAAAGACAGCAGATGACTTTGCCTACATGGTTTGCTCTTCTATGGCCAACCTTGCAAAGAGAACTAATTGTTTCTAATGGTCGCATCCTTGGGAGATCCTGTTCAGAGGATGTTGGGTCATCTCCATGTTTTCTAGTGCAGCACTAGTCTCTCCCCAGGTAGAGAACAATGACAAAGAATCTGTACAAGATAGATTCACCTTTTTGTGTGAAAATAAATAAATAAATAAACACAAATGTTTTTGCAACAAAAAAAAGTGCTTTTACAATTTATTTATTTTTCCCCTCTCACGTGCTTGCTGGGTATGGCACCTATAATCAGTGGATCTTGGGTGCAATGTCAGGCTCCTGCAGACACTTTGTAGAGCTCTCTGCCCCAAACCTCTGTACCAATAAATAGCTACTGAGCTGCAGGAAGTGTCAATGGACTACGAGGACTTTTATTCTTTTGGGAGGTGTGTGCCTGGGGGACCCTTGGAGTGGTTTTGCCAGCGATGACTTCTTGTGCCCCCCCCCCCCATTCATAGACTCAGAATAGATGTTAATCGGCTCAAATAACCTGATGCTGGTGTCTCCTGCTGTTATGTGTAATCTGTTTATTAAGGTGTCTTTCTCTCATTGTATAATTCCCCAGTGTGGGCCCCCATTGTTAATTGAGTCACCTATTGTTCCTGTCTGTCTGCTAGTATTGTGTCAACTTCACCTAGTTACCAAACTATTGTGGGATGTTTGTTAGCTGTTCATTAGATGTACTGATATTACTGTTTACAGTTTGAATTGTTTAGGATAATGTGATCAAACTCCTACCTGATTTTGTGTGGTGTGTATATATTCAGTGTTATTTACAAAAAAAAAGTCAGTTCTACTTTGCACCTAAGCTAGTGTTGTCTAGTTCTTGGGTGCAAGGCTCAGCTATAATACCTGATTCCAGAGTGGAGGAAGCTGTATCTTGGCAGAGGCTTCCAGGCTAGGTGCTAGGCGGTCTGTTACACCCCACCCACCAAATTTCCCACTACAAGGAGAGCTCTCCTTTATACAATTTTGATGATCCTGTTAGTCCAAGATGTCCAGGGAAAAGGTGATTGAGAACATATGTTGTCAAATGAAAGATCAAGTATAATCCAAAATGTACATCACGATGGCATGGAACAGAAAAGCAAACAATTTTTCTTTATCGTACACCACGGGACACAGAGCTAGTCATTACATAATGGGTTAAGGGTCACCAGCGGTGATTGGACACTGGCACAACCAATGGAAGACAGTTCCCCTCCATATAACCCCTCCCATCAGGGAAGTACCTCAGTTTTTTCACCAGTGTCGAAAGGTGTTGGACGCGTTAGGAGGTGCTAAAGGAAAGCTCTACCAAAGAGACCCTCTGGGGGTAAAAGAGCTATGCTTTCGGATCCATCCAAGACGCCTACAAGTTAAGCCAAAACTGGATGGGATCCGGGCCTCATCCATGAGGCAGCGCCTGTAATGTCTCTCTTCGGAGGACTGGGCTCTAAGATCCAGCACTTTCGCTATTTCGCTAAAAGTCCTGGTAAGAGTCTTGTACAAGGCCCAGGGGAGAGGTATCCTTTAAATAGGAACCCATATCCCTGAAGGTTGGCACACATAGCCCACCGTGAAGGGTGAAGTTTGGTATCTGTCTGAATATTTTCAGCAGAAAAAACCTGCGGCGTGGATAAGGTAAGATTAGAAGGTCCATAACTAGGTTTGGGACCTTTTTCAAAAAGTGGATGTCTTCTCTTTTTCCGCCACTGGGGGGAGTAAAGAGCTGAATATACTCACCTCACTCTGTTCAGTGTCGGCTTCGGCGAAGTACACTGCTCGTCACCTCCGCTGCTGAGCTTGCTTGGGCACCCCGCTCCTCCTTTCGGTGGCCGACACAGACACCTGCAGGTGCAAGTAAGTGGCAACAGGGGCTGATGAGAGTCCTCTCTCACTAGGGCCACCGCCATAGCGCTAAGAGCCGCGCGCGCGTGGGAGCGCGCTTTATCGGAGGGGGGCCGAAGGCGTGCGCGGGCACGTGGGCGCGCGCAGGCACAGAAACGGCGCCAAATTTAAAGACTGTCAGTGTGAGGCACTGCAGCAGCAAGCAAGCTTGTTTGTTCTCTTATTCCTGGCAGAGAAACACAGCAGCTATACAGGGACGTAAGACTCCATGTGGTTGGACTGGGTACTTCCTAGAAGACATCCATGTTATGCATAGCTATGTGTTAAAAGTTGCATACTTAATGTAAATTGCTAAACTAAGCACGGTAGTATATGCATTTAGGTACCTTGTATTTTGTCTAAACAGTAAGTCTTCCAGGGGAAGTAATGCGGACAAAAAGAGATAAAAGAGCACCGCCGCCTGAGACAGGAGGCTCTAGCTGTGCTGACTCGGTACCTTCCTCTCCTGTGTTGCCAAATGCACCTATACAGGATAAACCATTACCTCTGTCAGGTATGGCGGCTTCCCCAGTGAAGCCTGGGCCTGCATATGTCACTGAGGACACTTTATCAGCTGCCCTAAATAATCTGGAGGAGAAAATTGCTACCTTAATCGCTAAATCCTCTAAAAAGGACAATAAGCGAAGCAGATCTCCTCCAGTATTGGACCTCCCTTCAGAAGTACCTGAAGAGGAGGAGGAGAATGAGGAGGAGGCTACATCAGCAGAGGATGAGGAGTCAGACGGATCAGGGATATCGGATGAGCCTTTTTCGGTATCCCAGATTTTAAAGTCACAGGTACAATGCAGTGCGATCTGCATTTAAGTTACCCTCTTTGGAGGTAACGGAATCACCTGTCTCCTCCCTAGGATCATTAAGATCCCTGCAAGGTGCATGCTCCTTCCCGGTTCATCCGTTACTAGAGGATCTAATGTACGCAGACTGGCAACATCCAGATAAGCGTTTCTCACCTCCAAAAAAGTTTAACGTTCTTTATCCTATGGAGGAAATTTTTTTAAAGAAATGGAGCCTGCCTGCGGCGAGTGGGGGGAAGGCTTCGTCAGTTCTCAGCGACCTGGCGGACAGAAACCCAGGACAAATGGGTGGCATCCACAATATCCTCAGGGTACAAACTGGAATTTCGAGAGATCCCTTCTTCTCAATTCCGAGGTTCAAGGAAGGATCCACAAAAAAGAGGATCCTTCTTCAAAGAGGTACCCCAAAAGGAGCAAGGTTCAGGTTTTTACTCAAAACTCTGTGATTCCAAAGCCAAACGGAGAAGTCAGACCCATCCTGGATCTAAAATCTCTAAACCGGTTTCTGAACGTTCGCCATTTTCGAATAGAAATGATTCGATCCGTGGTCGCTACTTTAAAAGGTGGAGAATTCATGGCGTCCATAGATATCAAAGACGCATATCTACACATACCAATCCTCCCCGCTCACCAAAGATTCCTAAGGTTTGCGGTAGAAGATCGCCACTTTCAATTTGTGGCCCTGCCATTTGTTGTAGCCACCGCGCCCAGAGTATTCACAAAGGTGCTAGCTCCTCTGTTAGCAAACCTGAGAACACGGGGCATTGCGGTAACAGCCAATCTAGACGATCTACTAATAATAGATCAGTCAAAGGAGGGATTGGATCACGCTGTAGACACTACAGTAGGATACCTGGAGCATTTAGGATGGATTATAAACTTACAAAAATCCTCTCTCCAGGCCCAAAGAAGGATAGTGTACCTGGGCATGATCATAGATACAGCCCAAAACAGGGTATACCTGCTAGAGCCAAAGATACAGTCTCTGAAAGACCTGATCCACAAGGTCAAAGCAAACAAAGGGCCGTCTATTCGCCTTTGCATGAGACTATTGGGAAAGATGGTAGCCTCCTTCGAGGCGGTCCCTTACGCCCAGTTTCATTCGAGACTACTTCAAGGCAATATTTTAGCCTCCTGGAACAGGAAGAGCCAAGCTCTGGATATACCCATGCGCCTGTCCTCACAAGTACGCCACAGCTTCAATTGGTGGCTAGAAGCCAAGAATTTACGGAAGGGAAAGTGCTTCCTCCCAGCAGCCTGGAAGGTGGTGTCTATGGATGCCAGCCTATCGGGCTGGGGTGCAGTATTCGAGGAGGCTTCTACCCAGGGAACCTGGGCCAAGACTCAGGGGATCCTGCCCATCAACGTGCTAGAGATCCGGGCAGTATATCTAGCCCTCAAAACCTGGACATACGGGTTACAGGGCTACCCAGTTCGGGTTCAATCCGACAATGCTACTGCAGTAGCTTACATCAATCACCAAGGAGGCACCCGCAGTCGGGCAGCCCAAAGAGAGGTGAACCGGATCTTGGCATGGGCAGAAGAGCATGTACCTTGCCTTTCTGCAATCTTCATTCCAGGGATAGAAAACTGGCAAGCAGACTACCTGAGTCGTCAGGAGCTGCTACCAGGAGAGTGGTCTCTTCACCCAGAGATCTTTCAGGCCATATGTCTGAGATGGGGAAACCCAGATGTAGACCTGCTAGCTTCCAGGTTCAACAAGAAATTGGACAACTTTGTGTCCAGAACGAGAGATCCTCTAGCCTACGGGACAGACGCTCTAATAACTCCATGGAATCAGTTCTCACTGATCTATGCATTCCCTCCGATCCCTCTTCTACAAAGACTGCTTCGCAGGATCAAGGAGGAGGGAATACCAGTAATCCTAGTGGCCCCAAACTGGCCCAGGAGGCCTTGGTACGCCGAGATCGTAAAAATGGCGATAGAAAGGCCCTGGAAGCTTCCACTTCGACACGACCTGTTGTCACAGGGTCCAGTATTCCACCCTTCCTTACAAAGGCTAAATTTGACGGCCTGGCTGCTGAGACCCACATTTTGAAAAAGAGAGGGGTCTCTGGTCTGGCTCTTTCTATGCTCATTAATGCTAGAAAGCCAGCCTCCAGACTCATCTATCATAGAGTCTGGAAAGCATACGTTTCCTGGTGTGAATCCAGAAGTTGGAATCCTCTGAAATATGAAATAAGCAGGATTCTTGCTTTTTGCCAGTTAGGAGTGAATATGAAATTAGCCCTTAGCACCATCAAAGGGCAAATATCGGCTCTATCAGTCTTCTTTCAGAGACCATTGGCATCTCACTCCCTAGTTCGGACATTCATTCAGGGGGTACTGAGGATAAATCCTCCAGTTAGGTCTCCCTTGTGTCCATGGGATTTGAATTTGGTATTGTCAGTGTTGCAAAAGCAACCTTTTGAACCTATTCGCCATATTCCTTTAATTATATTGAGTAGGAAGTTGGCCTTTCTGATTGCTATAGCTTCTGCTAGGAGAGTATCAGAGCTAGCAGCTCTTTCTTGTAAAGAGCCTTATCTAATTTGTCACAAGGACAAAATCGTACTACGACCCCATCCGGCTTTTCTGCCTAAGGTGGTGTCGGCTTTTCACTTGAATCAAGACATTGTTCTGCCTTCCTTTTTTCCAAACCCGCGGACGGCGGGGGAAAAATTATTACACTCTCTAGATCTAGTGCGGTAAGGGTGTATCTGCAAGCAACCGCTCAGATACGTAAAACAGATGTTTTGTTTATTTTACCAGATGGTCCCAAGAAGGGCCAAGCGGTATCAAAATCCACCATTTCCAGGTGGATTAGACAAGTAATTGTTCAAGCTTATGGTTTAAAGAACAGGACTCCTCCTTTTCCTGTTAAGGCGCACTCTACCAGGGCGATAAGTGCTTCATGGGCAGTGCACCACCAGGCTTCGATGGCTCAGATCTGTAAAGCTGCAACTTGGTCTTCAGTCCATACATTTTCCAAATTCTATCAAATAGATGTGAAAGGACATGAGGATTCCGCCTTCGGGCGAAGGGTGCTGCAGGCAGCAGTATAGGGCTTCTGGTCCGCAAGCGGCCTGTTTGATCTGTGTCTCCCCCCCCCCCCCCCCCCCCTTCATATGAGCATTGCTCTGGGACGTCCCATTATGTAATGACTAGCTCTGTGTCCCGTGGTGTACGATAAAGAAAGTAGGATTTTTATAACTGCTTACCTGTAAAATCCTTTTCTTGGAGTACACCACGGGACACAGAGGTCCCCCCCTTCTTATGGGAACCTTACTGCTTTGCTACAAAACTGAGGTACTTCCCTGATGGGAGGGGTTATATGGAGGGGAACTGTCTTCCATTGGTTGTGCCAGTGTCCAATCACCGCTGGTGACCCTTAACCCATTATGTAATGACTAGCTCTGTGTCCCGTGGTGTACTCCAAGAAAAGGATTTTACAGGTAAGCTGTTATAAAAATCCTACTTTTCATGATGTACAGTGTTCACATCAGAAAAACATTTCCCCTTGGCAACAGTATTTATTACACTGAATCAAACTGTCCCATTGGACTCTGTGGGCATTTAGGTATTAGTTTTTTAACTCCTACCACTACATATTGAACTGACTTCTGCTTGTAAGGAAATTTAACAAATTTAAAATAACCCTTTTGTCTTTCAGAATGAATGTTGGGGTGGCTCACAGTGAAGTGAACCCCAACACACGGGTGTTGAACAGTCGAGGAATATGGCTGGCTTACATTATTCTAGTGGGTTTTCTTCACATAATCCTCCTGAGCTTTCCCTTCTTCAGTGTTCCTGTTGTCTGGACCCTGACTAATGTCATTCACAATTTTGTAAGTTATTACTTTTAAACATACTTTTTATTTTTAATATATACAAGTTCATTTAGGGTACATAATCAATAAAGAATAAAAAACTATTTTTTGTTGGGTCCCTTCTGCTGGCTAGTGGAGCTGGGTTCTGAGGGATTTCTATTTGTTAGTAAAACTATAATCCGTTTGTTATGCCTGCCCATGTCCACATTTTGTAATGGTTGTAATTGTCTTTTCTTATGCATTTTTCTATCAGGTCATGTACCTGTTTCTGCACACGGTGAAGGGGACTCCATTTGAAACCCCTGACCAGGGTAAAGCACGACTTCTCACTCACTGGGAGCAAATGGATTATGGAATCCAGTTTACATCATCTCGCAAGTTCCTCACCATAACCCCAATTGTTTTGTAAGTAATTATTTTTTGTGCGGTTTATGGCATTGTACAATCAGTAGGAAATAGGAAAAATTGTTAGCAGGCCAAAAAGGACATTAAGACATACAGAGTATCTTCCTACATAAAACTATATCTGCTAACAATTTTTCCCAAAGCGTCTTCCAGGACAGCTACGAGAGATGATTGGTTCTTCCCTCTACAAGAAACGCAATCGCACAGACAGTTTAAAATTCCCCTCCCACCCCCTTGTCCTCAGTTGTAGTTGTTGTGTTTCTGAAGACACATCATCCTGTTTTTTGTTTTATACCTAGGTGTGTAATTGTGGCTGCCTGCCTGTGGGTAAAGATCTTGTTCCTCACTATTTGAGAGCATTCCTTTTTTTATTACTATACAGTATTTATATAGCGCCAACAGTTTGTGCAGTGCTTTACAACATGAGGGCAGACAGTACAGTTACAATACTGGAGTAATCAGAGGGCCCTGCTCATTACAGCTTACAATCTAAATCCGTTTGCCTCTCCTGGATCTCGCTCCCCAAATGTGGTAGAGATTGACTCCAGTAGCCTCTTGTATGCTGGTTTATGGGAGTCTCGGTAGCAGTCCACATGTTTGGGGTTCCAAGATGGATGGAGCTTGGCTTCCGACAGCAGGAGTTGTCCTGGGGATCAGGCACCCCTACACATTTTTTGAACTGTACTTGCTGTAATGCACAATGCTTATGGGGGTGGTCATACCGCTTTTTTAAAGGTATGTATAGTTTTTTTTTTTTTTCTACCCAGATTGGTTCTAGCAAACCTCTGGATTAAACCATGAAAGACTAGAATAGCATTTATAACATGGTCTATTGTGACCAGTAAAAGTGTGCATGTTCTGGGCACATCAGAGGAGGGATTGCGATGGCCAGAATGAAAAGTTTGCACAGCAGTGCTTGCATTTAAGATGATCCTGAGTGTGGGCTGTCTGTTCCACAGTGATTAACGACTAAAAAAGTCATAAATTAAAAGCTGTGTAAATTTCAGAAACTGTACCCTAGTTTGTAGACGCTATAACTTTTGCGCAAACCAATAAATATACGCTTATTGACTTTTTTTTTATATTTTTACTGAAGACATGTGGCTGAATACATTTTGGCCTAAATGTATGGCTAAAATTGAGAATATTCTTATAACAAAAAGTAGAAAATATCATTTTTTTTTTTTTTTTTTTTCAAAATTTTCAGTCTTTTTACCTTTTTATATCGCAAAAAAAAAAATCGCAGAGGCAATCAAATACCATTAAAAGAAAGCTCTATTTGTGGGAAGAAAAGGACGCAAATTTTGTTTGGGTACAACATTGCATGTCCGCACAATTTCCTGCAGCGCAGTGCCAAATTGTGAAAACACCTCTGGTCCTTAACCTGCATAATGGTCCGGGGCTTAAGTGGTTAAAATAAATTTACGTGTTTGGTTGTAACATGACAAAATGTGGAAAATGTTAAGGGGTATTAATACTTTTTCAAGGTACTGTATACTTAAAGTGGTTGTAAAGGTTCGTTTAACCACTTCCTTACCGGGCCTATTCTGGCACTCCTCTCCTACATGCAAAAATCATATTTTTTTTTTTGCTAGAAAATTACTCAGAACCCGCAAACACTATATATGTTTTTTTTAGCAGACACCCTAGGGAATAAAATAGTGGTCATTGCAACTTTTTATCTTGCGCGGTATTTGCGCAATAATTTTTCAGACGCATTTTTTGGGGAAAAAAAACGGTTTAATGAATTAAAAAATCTTAAAACATTAAAGTTGGCCCAATTTTTTTGCATAATGTGAAAGATGAAGTTTACGCCGAGTAAATAGATACCTAACATGTCACCCTTGAAATATTCCACACGCTCGTGGAATGGCGCCAAACTTCGGTACTTAAAAATTTTCATGGGCGACGCTTTAATTTATTTTACTGGTTACATGTTTTGTGTTAGAGGAGGTCTAGGGCTAGAATTATTTCTCTCGCTGTAACGTTCGCTGCGATACCTCACGTGGGTTCGGAACACCGTTTTCATATGTGGGCGGGTCTTGTGTATGCGTTTTGATTTGCGTACGAGCTACCGGGGACAGGGGCACTTTAAAAAAAAATAATAATAATAATAATTTGATCACTTTTACTCCTATTACAAGGAACATCCCTTGTAATAGGAATAAGCATGACAGGTCCTCTTTACAGTGAGATATGGGGTCAATAAGACCCCCACATCTCGCCTCTAGGCTGGGAAGCCTGAAATAAAATATATATATATATATATATATATATATATATATATATATATATATATATATATATATATATATATATATATATATATATATATTTATTTTTTTTTTTTTTTTTTTTTTTGAATGCAGAAATCTCTATGGTAGGGGGCCGGTGGATCCTGTCACCGACTCACCGATTGCACAGGTGAGTCATTAGAAGCATCGGGAGGGCTTCACCCTCTCGCCGCCTGTAAGAACGATCAAGCGGCGGAACAGCCGCTATGATTGTTCTTACAGTGCACAGAATCGCCGGCTCTAAAAAACGATATCTGAATGATGCCTGTAGCTGCAAAGGCTCAAAGTCCAGGGACGTACAGTGGGTCAAAAAAGTATTTAGTCAGACACCAATTGTGCAAGTTCTCCCACTAAAAAGAGGGGAGAGGCCTGTAATTGTCATCATAGGTATACCTCAACTATGAGAGACAAAATGTGGAAACAAATCCAGAAAATCACATTTTCTGATTTGGAAAGAATTTTATTTGCAAATTATGGTGGAAAATAAGTATTTGGTCAATATCAAAAGTTCATCTCAATACTTTGTTATATATCCTTTGTTGGCAATGACAGAGGTCAAACGTTTTCTGTAAGTCTTCACAAGGTTGTCACACACTGTTGCTGGTATGTTGGCCCATTCCTCCATGCAGATCTTCTCTAGAGCAGTGATGTTTGGGGCTGTCGCTGGGCAACACAGACTTTCAACTCCCTGCAAAGGTTTTCTATGGGGTTGAGATCTGGAGACTGGCTAGGCCACTCCAGGATCTTGAAATGCTTCTTACAAAAGCCACTCCTTCGTTGCCCGGGCGGTGTGTTTGGCATCATTGACATGCTGAAAGACCCAGCCACATTTTCATCTTCAATGCCCTTGCTGATGGGAGGAGGTTTGCACTCAAAATCTCACGATACATGGCCCCATTCATTCTTTCATGTACACGGATCAGTCGTCCTGTTCCCTTTGCAGAGAAACAGCCCCAAAGCAAGATGTTGCCACCCCCATGCTTCACAGTAGGCATGGTGTTCTTTGGTTGCAACTCAGCATTCTCTCTCCTCCAAACTTGACGAGTTGTGTTTCTACCAAACAGTTCTACTTTGGTTTCATCTGACCATATGACATTCTCCCAATCCTCTTCTGGATCATCCAAATGCTCTCTAGCAAACCTCAGACGGACCCTGACAAGTACTGGCTTAAGCAGGGGGACATGTCTGGCACTGCAGGATCTGAGTCCCTGGCGGCGTAGTGTGTTACGGATGGTAGCCTTTGTTACGTTGGTCCCAGCTCTCTGTAGATCATTCACTAGGTCCCCCTGTGTGGTTCTGGGATTTTTGCTTACCGTTCTTGTGATCATTTTGACCCCACGGGGTGAGATCTTGCGTGGAGCCCCAGATCGAGGGAGATTATCAGTGGTCTTGTATGTCTTCCATTTTTTAATTATTGCTCCCACAGTTGATTTCTTCACACCAAGCTGCTTGCCTATTGCAGATTCAGTCTTCCCAGCCTTGTGCAGGTCTACAATTTTTTGGGTTTCTGGTGTCCTTCGACAGCTCTTTGGTCTTCACCATAGTGGAGTTTGGAGTGTGACTGTTTGAGGTTGTGGACAGGTGTCTTTTATACTGATAACAAGTTCAAACAGGTGCCATTAATACAGGTAATGAGTGGAGGACAGACGAGCCTCTTAAAGAAGAAGATACATGTTTGTGAGAGACAGAAATCTTGCTTGTTTGTAGGTGACCAAATACTTATTTTCCACCATAATTTGCAAATAAATTATTTCCAAATCGGACAATGTGATTGTCTGTCTGGATTTGTTTCCACATTTTGTCTCTCATACAGGCCTCTCATCTTTTTAAGTGGGAGTACTTGCACAATTGGTAGCTGACTAAATACTTCTTTGCCCCACTGTACCTTGGGCGTGAAGTGGTTAAAAAAATAAAATTAAAATAATAACCAACATATTATACTTGCCTCCGCTGTGCAGTTGGTTTTGCACAGAGTGGCTCCGATCCTCCTTTTCTGGGGTCCCTCCGCAGCGCTCCTGGCTCCTCCTTCTCAAGTGCCTTGTCAGAAGCGCTCTCCTTCACGGACGTGCTTCCATGCCCCGCTGCTGCGTCCGTAGACAGACAGCAGGACTTGGCTTCGTCCCCAGGTGCCCGCGTCAGCTGGTGTGCTCGTTCCCATTGTGGGAATTACGGTGCTCAGGTAAGTATAAGGGGGGCTCGGAGGCGCTGCTGCAACAAAGGAGGTTTTTCAACTTAATGCATAGAATTCATTAAGGTGAAAAACAGTGAGGGTTTACAACCTTTAAAGAGGAAGTTAACTTCCTCTGCAAACTTTTACCTATAATAAGGCTTTACCTATAGGTATTGAAAATATCTCCTAAACCTGTACAGTTTTTAGGAGTTTTTTCCAGTGCATGCAGCCAGTGACATCACTGGCGCATGCGTTTTTGAAGGAACGACCCACAGGTGCTGTTCCTTCCGAGCCCGTGCCATGAACAGCGGCTCCCGTGTGCATGCGCCGGAGTTACGTCATCGCGGCTCTGGTCAATCGCAGCGCTGGAGCCTGCAAACCTGGAAGAAGCTCTGGGAAAGATGTTGGCCGTGACAGCGGTGTGCGGGAACTGCTGCAACCGCTTTGTTTTAAAGTTATGTATTTCATAATAAGCTAGTATGCGATGCGTACTAGCTCATTATGCCTTTGTATTGCAGTTTGTTTGTTTTTATTCAGAGGTTTTAACCACTTGAGACCCGCGCTATAGACAAAAGACGTCTGCAGCGCGGCTCTCAAGTGCTGAGTGGACGTCCTGCTGTTTCTCTCCCCCTGTGCGCCGCCGAGGGCGCGCGGCGGGGGGAACAGCTGTGCTCGCCGCGGTCACGTGATGCCGATGCGCGTGCCTGGTGGCCGCGATGTCCGCCAGGCACCCGCGATCGGCTGTGACAGAGGCAGGACGTGGATCTCTGTGTGTAAACACAGAGATCCATGTCCTGTCAGGGAGAGGAGACCGATGCTGTGTCCCTTGTACATAGGGACACAGATCGGTCACCTCCCCCTGTCAGTCCCCTCCCCCCACACTAAGAATCACAAATAGGGAACATAGTTAACCCCCTTCCTCGCCCCCTAAGGGTTAACCCCTTCCCTGCCAGTCACATTTATACAGTAATCAGTGCATTTTTATAGCACTGTTCGCTGTATAAATGTGAATGGTCCCAAAATAGTGTCAAAAGTGTCCGATATGTCCGCCGCAATATTGCAGGCCTGACAAAAATCGCAGATTGCCGCCATTACTAGTAAAAAAAAAAAATATATATAATAAAAATGTCATAATTCTATCCCCTATTTTGTAGGCGCTATAACTTTTACGCAAACCAATCACTATACGCTTATTGCAATTTTTTTTACCAAAAATATGTAGAATACGTATCGGCCTAAACTGAGAAAAAAAATAGTTTTTTAAAAAAATTGGCTTATTATTATAACAAAGTAAAAAAATATTGTGTTTTTTTTTTTTTTTTTTCAAAATTTTCTGTCTTCTTCTTTTTTTTTTTTTTTTTTTTTTTTTTTTTGTTTATAGCGCAAATACCACCAAAAGAAAGCTCTATTTGTGGGGAAAACATGATAAAAATATCATTTGGGTACAGCGTTGTATGACCGCGCAATTGTCATTCAAAGTGCGTCAGCACTGAAAGCTAAAAATTGGTCCGGGCACAAAGGGGGTTTAGTGCCCAGTTGTCAAGTGGTTAATACAGGGTTTTTCTACAGTTTTGGTCCCCTGTGTTTATCTCCCTCTGTTTAGAGGTCCATATACCTGCAAACATCTGTAATACTCATGGTCTGTCTTTTGCCTCCTTAATCTAGTAAGTTCTCTGATATGCTCTCATGTGCGGTAATGAAAGATAATTTGGGAAATCCAGATTTGGACTTGCTGGTAACTGTTTCCAGGAATCTTCCCACCCTTGCGTTAGCTTTTTTGATGTATGTGTTTTACGTCTCATTAGGTCCCTTAGTTCTCTTTTATAACTGACCGGTTTGACAGAAGAACTTAAAGTGGACTTCCACCCTCTTTTTCAACTTTGCTGCACCCCTGTAGTTATGTCCCCTTAACTAGATTTGGCATCTTATACATTTTTGGGTGAAAAACTCACTTTTGTATCTGCATCTTTTTGTTTTCCAGGCCGCGGCCTTAGCGCGTCATCCACTGATCGCAATGCCTCCTGGGAGATGTTTGTCATCAATCCCAGGAGGCCCTGGGCCGTAGCATCGCATTATTTCGAAACGGGAAATGACGCAATGCAAGGCGACGTCCGGCGCCATTTTAAGTAAGGGCAACCAGGCGTGTTTTGCCATTGTTACTCCCCACACTCCACTGACAGTTTCACACACTGAGCGGCTCTGTGTGTGAAACAGATTAGCAACTGAAAGCATTGCAGAAAGAGGAGCTGTAAAAAAATTGGCGTGATGTCGGGGGTGGGCGGGACCCAGCCCAGCATCTATCAAAACACCAACACTAGTCAATGGGATGGGATCTGGGCGGGCCGCTACGTGTATGTGGCCCCGCCCACTTTCTTAAGCGGCCCAATAATTAGCTGGTGTTTGATAGCTGCATGGGCCCGCCCACCCCGACATCACGCTGACAGCTGGCCTCTGCATTCAGTTACATACAGTGTAATTGAAACTGACAAATCAGCTCAGCGTGAAACTGGCAGTGCCACCTGCCAATGCCAACCAGTGCCACCTGCCAGTGTCACCGGTGATGGGGGCGATGCGATTTGGCGGAGGGCAATGTGATGTGATTTGGCAGGGGGGGGGGGGGTGGGGCGATGCAATGTGCTGGGGCGATGCAATCTAGATGCATAAATTAATTTTGTTGCTGAGATTATTTTTTTTAAATGAAAAGCTGTACAGAAAAAGTGTGTGTGTGTGTGTGTATATTAGGGCTGGGAAAAAAATCGATTTTAATCTTGAATCGAGTTTTGAGCTCAAATCGATTCAGTTTTGAAGAAAATCGATTTTTTTTTTTTTTTTTTTTTTTTTTAGATTTTTTTCAAAAAAAATAAATTATTTTTTTTCCTTCAAAGTTTCCGTAGCAGGACTGCAGGGGGCGTATCCGGAATGGCACTGGGCAGCGTTACCCCAATTACATCTACTCGCTGCAGCCGCCGTCTGCCTACCTGATCAGCGTGTCATGCAGACAGACGGCGGCCATTGCAGTGTTCAAAAGCCGCGCCTCCCGAGTCCTCGTCTGTGATAGGCGGAACACTCAATTTCACAGCAGGCAGTATTCAGCCTATCACGGACATCCTCTCATCCTCGTCTGTGTTATGAGGATGACCATGATAGGCGGAACACTGAATGCTGGGAAATTGAGTGTTCTGCCTATCACAGACGAGGAGGGGGCGCGGCTTTTGAATACTGGAATGGCCACCGGTGTAGCAGTAAAATCTGTATACCATGAAAATCTGCATCAGGTACGGGCACAGTGATTGAAGCACGGGCACAGTGAGACACGGGTACAGTGAGGCATGGACACAGTTCAATTCAACTAAGAGTAACCTCATGATTTTTTGTTGTTTTATTAGCTAAATCCAAATACAGTATTAATAATTTGGATGTTTAACAATCTTTGTTGCACACTGCAAAAAACAACAAAAGGTCACAAGCGCTAAATTGGTGGATAAAGAAAAAAATATAATGTATGATAATAATAATAAGAAAAAAATCCCAAATATTTTGGGAAGTACAAAGTATCCAAAAGGGGGAAAAAACAGGATCCAGCGCAGCAAGAAAAAATCCGTACCCAGAAGTACAAAATACACAACATGCACACAATATAATCCAGCGCTCATGGAACATACATTAACTATATTCCCTGCCAGTCATATTTATACAAAACAATGCATTTTTATAGCACAGATCGCTGTATAAATGTGAATGGTCCCAAAAGTGTCCGATGTGTCCACCGCAATATCGCAGTCACGATAAAAATCCCTGATCGCCGCCATTACTAGTAAAAAATAAATTTAAAAAAATGGATATTTATTATGGCAAAAAGTAAAAAATATTGTGTTTTTTCTCTTATCGTCCATGGACTGACACAGCTCTCATACTGTTTACGTGTGGGTATATGTCCCTGCTTGCAGGAGAAGATCTAGGCAGAATGTTAGATGTTAGAAACATTCTAGAACAAAACCCGAGCTGAACAGCCCCGCCCAGGGGGGCGTTCCTTCCGGACATTACCCTCCCACTTGCAGCCTCAGTTTTTTTTTCTGCCTAGCAGAAAGAGAAGACGTGGCTCTCTCAGGAGCCAGTCTCCTGGAAGATTTTACTTTTAAATTTTATTTTATTTTTGAGACCTTCAATCAACTGTCGGCTGGGCAACAGGTTGGGTACACTGGTATCCTCGTAGTCTTCCCTGTCCGACCATTGAGCGTGCTGATCCTCGCCTTGTGTGCGTGAGACTCCGTTCACGACATGCTCCATGACTCCAGGGGTCGCTGGGTTGCTTTTAGCTCCCGCGGTCCTCAAGATTGAACAGTACCTGACTGACTGTATCTCTCGCGGTGGACCGGGCCGACAGCTACGCAGTACTGCTCTGTGATAGGTCTGTCTGAAACAAGCCAGTGGGTCCCTCTGGGATGGGTAAGTAGTCTCTCCTGCTACAGGTGAGTACATGCTGGCTGTGTTTCTTTATATGGGGGGTTTCTCCCTGTCTCCCCCCCCCCCCCCGTTATGCTGCTCTCTGCACCCTGTACTGGTGCTGTGCTGTGTGGGGGTGCTTGGGGGGTCACTCTGGCCTGGCTGGGGGCGCTCATGTCTGTTTTAATGGCCCTGGGAGAGGTGCAGTGTTCTGGGGTGTGTGTGTGTGTGTGTGTTGTACATACTGTTGTGGTTAACATGCATGCTTAGCAAAGCTAAGCTTCACAGGTTCAGTTCCTGAGTGGGGCTGTTTGTGTTCAAACAGCCGCCCCAGCGCTTGCCGTGCCACAGCCAGTGAGGGCAAGAGCTCCTGCCTTGTGTTTAGTGAACCGGACTGAACCGCTAAACATGTGCGCCATTAGCGCTGTGAGGTATTTTTTTTTAAAACGCGCTCAGCGGCCATTTTGCCGTGGATCGATGGCGCAGTAATGTATGCGGCCGGCAGCCATTTTCTTGAAGCCGCTGCATTTTTGCTTTCGGTATCGGCCGCTACTGCGGCGCGAATCTCACAATCTCCTCAGTCTCCCCAGGCTTCACCCGCGCGGCAGCGCGGTTTCATACAGTGGAATGAGCGGGCCCATACAGGGGTTGGTGAGTACTCTGGGTATCCCCTCCTCAGCTTCAGCATAGCCAGTGGGTGGACTGTGTTACTCACTATGATAGTGTTTAAAAGTCTCAGAGGGTGGCAGTATGGAGTCTAGTTCACCTGCTTCTCCACACTTGTCTGAGGCAACTGGCAGTGCTCCTGCACCTGCGGTCCCTAGCGACTAGTTGTCGACAGTCCTGGAATCATCCTTGTCAGGATGGAAGCGGTGTGCGAGCGCAAGGGAGCTGTAAAGGGCTGTAGGGGAGTGCTCTGTCTCAGATATGGGTCTAGCTATTGCTGCTCAGGACCCTAGCTCTGAGGATTTTCATGTTTTTAAACAGGGTATTCCCTGTGAGGAAGACGCCAGTTCTGAAAAACTGACAGGGTGCTTGTAAGTGAACTCATTGATGCTGTGAGGTACACTCTCAAGCTGAATGAGGCTGAGGAACCTCAGGTAGAAGCTGTCTCCTTTTGGTTCCTTTAAAGTGGTTGTAAACCCTGTTTCGAACAAATTATTTTTTTTTTTTTACTAACCTGCAAGACAAAGCTATAATGAGCTAGTATGACTAGCATACTAGCTCATTATGTACCACTTACCTTCGATCGGGGCCCCCGAAGTCGTCCGTGTCCCTCCTCCAGCCGCATCCATCGCTGCGGCGACAGCCGGAATGTTACTTCCGGGTATCGCCGCTGCAGCCAATCACAGCGCCGCTCCGGCGCTGTGATTGGCCGGAGCGGCGAAGACGTGACTCCGCACGCGTGAGCCGTCGAATTCGGCTACATCTTCGAATGTTGCGACCTAGCTGAATTTGTGAATGGGGTTAACCCCATGCGCATGTGCGTGACGTCAGCGTCGCCGCATTTAAATGCAAATATCTCCTTAACCGTGTAGGTTAAGGAGATATTTCAAGAAGAATGGGAAGTTCCCCCAGTAGGGTTTTTAGGCAGCTCGATTCAAAAATGGATGACAATGTATGTACAAAAATAGATTTATTAAAATTCAAAGGAAATGGGTAGTACAGATTTAAGATATGAGTTCTGGTAACATGTCATTGAACACAATTGCAAACACTGAAAGTGGTCATACAGTTTAACACAATTGTATGTGAAACTATGTAACACTTCCTAACGCGTTTCGACCCTTTTCATGGGTCTTCTTCAGAGGTTTCGGTGTTGCTGTAAAAAGGTTGTATAGAGTAAGCATCAAATATTTTCACCAATTTTTACAAAATTTAAAAAAATATATAAGTAACATAGTCACCAATTTATCGTGTGTAGACACTGAACATTTTTACCAAGGTTTCCAACAGGAGATGCCCCAGGGTCCCAGAACACCCTCCTGGTCGTGTGGATTCCCCACGCACTGGAATAACGCCGGAGGGGACTGCAGTTTACAAGAATTCACCATGTAGGATAAGGATCCCCAAACGGAGGGGGGAAAAAGGAGCCCCAGGAAAGGGGCTGACACCTGCAGCGGAGCATTTAAAGCATGATTACACAATGCTTGGCAATATATCATTTAAATAGTGAGACATATAAAACTTTAAAGTGTTGAGCAGACAAAGTTATACATCCTCTCAATAGGGTATGTCATCTCAGTTATTCAATTATTTATTGTTATCTTTAAGTATGTAGGTTTATTGATTGATATATAAATCAATCAATAGTATTTGTGATTTACATTGTCTTTCAGGTGACGCTGTGACAAAAAATAATGTGTGTGATGATCAATGTGATGGAATAATGAAGTAACAGATACAAATTGACGTGAAAAATTGTGTAGTGGAAGTGTCAAATTAAACTAGTGCATGTTATAAAGGCTAATGAGTCCCCCCACCCTGACTATTCTTACCCTTTAATCCAGAAATACCCTAATTAATGTGTGACTTATAAACCCCTAATATGACTCCCTAAGGGAGTCATATCTAACGTGTATCACACATGGTGGTCCTCCCCGTAAACAGTTTTGTTCCCGCCCCCACCCCTTTCCCCCCCAAAAGGACCCTCCACCCCATAGAAAACGAAACCCACCCTCCACAGTAAAGATGAAACAGGCTATCCATGGGTCAGTGGAAAGTGATAGACTAATAAAATGTTGAAAAATTCGGCTACATCTTCGAATGTTGCGACCTAGCTGAATTTGTGAATGGGGTTAACCCCATGCGCATGTGCGTGACGTCAGCGTCGCCGCATTTAAATGCAAATATCTCCTTAACCGTGTAGGTTAAGGAGATATTTCATGCACCTACAGGTAAGCCTTAATCTAGGCTTACCTGTAGGTCTTTGTTTATAAAGTGGGTTTACAACCACTTTAAAGCCGTTTTATTCAAAAAGGTTTTTCCATATGTGCCTTTTTTTTGATACATTCATTGACTAAGTCTGGGATAAGCCGCAGAAGACTTTGATGGTCCCGCGGCGCCTAGCCATGAGGTACCCCTTTTAAGGAGGACCTGGTTAAGAAGGAGCTCTCCCCCCAGTGGTCGACCCCCCCCCAGGCGCCCGTTTGAATAAGGCTACCACGCTCCCAATGGAAGGGACTCCTGCATTTAAGGATCCCACTGACAGGAGGTCAGAAGTGGTGAGTAGAACTATGTTTACCTTATTGGGGTCTGCTTTACGCCCTATAGGGGTGGCGACACTTGTGTCTCAAGACACTCACAGGATGGGCAAAGATTTGAGCATAATCTCCCTCCTGAGACCATTACCCTGGCTCACCAACTGGCGCAGGGTTTAGTCTCTGTGTGCGATGCCACTTTGGATGCGGCCCCTTTAATTTCTGTGGCCTCTATCTGCTGTGGTGCTGCGTCGCCTTATCTGGCTGGAATGCTGGTCGGCCGCCCTAGCTTCCAAATGGCTCCTGGCTGACTTGCCCTTTAAGGGCGGTAGACTGTTTGGGGCCGCCCTGGATGCCATTCTTAGGATGTCACAAGGGGTAAGAGCACCTTCCTTCCTCAGTCTGTTACGGAAAAAGGAGCCCCACCGTAGGCCGGGCCCTTCCTTTCCGGCAAAGAAGAATGAGTTTCTTCTCGTCAGTCAGAATCCACGGGTAAGCCCTCCCAGACTGGAAAAAGTGTGGCTGGGGGACATAAGCGTCCCTGGGTGCATAAGCCTACCACGCAAGCCCGCCGCCGCAAGGAGTATTGCCCCTGCCTGACTCTGGGGTGGGGGGACGTCCTTGCAGGTTCACGGTTCGGTTGACCTCCCAGATCTCCAACCAGTGGGTGTGCGAGGTGGTCACCTCCAGGATACAGGATAGAATTCCGTTCCTGGCCCCCAGACAGTTTCTTTCCCTCTCCTCCCTGCCCGTTGGGCGGCCCTCTTTAGTATCAGTTTCTGAGAATTTAAACACTATTTACAAATCTTTTGAAAATTTTAGTTTTTTTCTTTTCAAGTAGCTAGCAAGCTCACTTACGGGTTTGCTTTGATTTATCGCCCCCTTGCGTTAAAACGATTTTGTTTTTGAATTTCTCAGTCTAGCCTCACAGATGTCCATTGTGTTCAAAGGCTCCTGCATCTTGGGTGATTTAAACTTTTGGGCGGAGGATCTAAGTGATTCCCCCACCCAATCCCTTATCCAAGAACTGTTGCTTTTGGGGTATAGGCAACATGTGACAGCAGCCACCCACACTGCTGGTCATGTGTTGGCTCCTGTTCAGTGGATTGTCGGCAACCTGTGCGCTGCCTAGGGAGTTGACCTGGTCAGATCACAGGTTTATTTCCTTTTAGCCTGGCCCTACCGGAAGGGAAACCTCCACATATCCCAGATCGCTCTGGCCCCAAGGTTTTCTCAAACTTTTCAAACGTCTGCCCAGACAGATTTGGAAACCTTGTGGCTACAAGTATTAACCAGACAAACTTTTTTGAGCTGGGCGACCCGGTAGAGAAACTGAGTATTTTTCAGGAGTTGGTCGAAGTGGCTCTTGATGTGTTAGCACCCCGTAGGATGAGATCTAATCCCCATCCCCTGGGAAAGAGCCCGCATTGGTTTACCGAGGAGCTTAGGCTCCTCCAAAAAGCGGGTTCGGTCCAGGGAGAGGCGCTGGCGGAAGTTCCTTCTGGAAGTTGACAAAAGTGGCATCTGGTGGTCCTCTATCTTTATAAGAGGGTTATTAGAGAGGCTAAAAAGATCTACTTCTGAGAGCGAATCAGGAAGACAGCCAACAGCACGGCCGAATTTTTCAAGATCTCCTCAGAGTTAACCCATCCCGAAGCTACCAGCTCTGCTCCCAAGGAGTCACAGGACTGGTGCCAGGAGCTCGCTGACTTCTTTGTCTCTAAGGTTAAAACCATTAGAGACAACATTTCCTAGGCTAGAGACTGTGCAAGAGGACATCGGCCACACAGTGTTGGCCCCTGGATTGCCCGGTTTCCAACCAGTTGCGGTTATACAGGTGGTTGAGGTAATTGCTTCTTTGAAACCATCTTCCTCTCCATTAGATGCATGTCCTGCCAGACTGGTTAAAAAATCTGCTGCCCTTTTGGCCCCCTTTATTGGGGAGACAATCAACTGCTGCTTCAGGACAGGTACTGTCCCAGGCGCTCTGAAGCGGGCCGTGGTCTTGGCCCTGCTGAAGAAACCGACCTTGGACCCAGACATACTGGGCAACTACAGGCCGATTTTCATCTTGCCTTTTGTGGCAAAGGTGATGGAGCGCCTGGTGGTTACCCAGCTACAGGCTTACCTTGAGTCTTTCCATCTCTTGGACAAATTCCAGTCCGGTTTTCGACCTGAACATGGAACAGAGACGAGCCTCATCTGTGTCTATGATGATGTCCTTCACAGCTTGGACAGGGGTGACTCAGTAGCTCTGGTTCTTTTGGATCTGTCGGCCGCATTTGATACCATTAATCATGGAATCTTACTGGAGCAGATGAAGTCAGTTTTGGGTATGAGTGGGTCGGCTTTGGCATGGGTGGCCTCTTTCTTAGAGGGCAGAATTCAGGGAGTCAAGACTGGCCCCTTTTACTCTAAGTCCACTGCCCTGGATTGTGGAGTGCCAAAGGGCTCTGCCTTGTCTCCCCTGCTGTTTAATATCTATATGAGGCCCCTTGCCGACCTACTAAAGTCCCACGCCGTCCATTACCATGTTTATGCGGACGACACCCAGGTTTACTTAAAGATTCCTAGGTCCCAGACGGCTGATGCCATCCTTGCCAGCTGCTTGGAGGCCATCAACACATGGATGTCTGCCAACTTCCTGAAACTTAATGGGGGAAAAACTGAGGTGATCATCTTCAGCGATCTGGCCACCCCTCCAGATATCCCACCTTGTCCGTGATCTGGGATTTGTCCTAGATTCAGGTTTAACTTTGGCTCCTCAGAGAAAGAGGGTCGTCAGTGCATGTCACTGGCAGCTAAAACTCCTGAGGGGGCTGTTTAAATATTTGGATATCTCGGACAGAAAAACTGTCATCTGCGCCACGATAGGTAGCTGCCTAGACTACTGCAACTCTCTTTATCTGGGATTGCCAAAGATGTTAGTGCAGAAGCTTCAACTTATTCAAAATGCCGCGGCTAGGTTACTCATGGATGTCCCACTGAGAGATCATATCACCCGTCCTCTGCGCCTTGCACTGGCTGCCAGTCCACTATCGCACCTTATTTAAGGCCGGGTGTATTATGTTTAACCACTTCCCGCCCAGTCAATAGCAAATTGACGTCCGGGAAGTGGTTCTGTTATCCACACTGGACGTCATATGACGTACTGCGGGATAACAGCCGCCGCGCGCCCGGGGGGGCCGCGCATCGCGGCGATCGGTGGAGCGATGGGTCAGTCTGACCCACCGCTACACTGATCTCGGTAAAAAGCCTCCGTCTGAGGCTTTTTACCATGTGATCAGCCGTGTCGAATCACGGCTGATCAGGAAGTAAACAGGAAGAGCCGTTGATCGGCTCTTCCTCACTCGCGTCTGACAGACGCGAGTAGAGGAGAGCCGATCGGCGGCTCTCCTGACAGGGGGGGTCGGATACCCCCACAGGGGTCGGATACCCACACTGGACCACCAGGGAAGCCCCCAAGGACCACCAGGGAAGCCCTAAGCATGTGGATGGCCCCCATGGCCATCCACATGTAGTAAAAAAAAAAATATATAAAAAAAAAACATACAAAACAAATATGCCAATCAGTGCCCACACATGGGCACTGACTGGCACGATCATGGCAAGAAAATGTGTGGTGGCTGGCATTGCTAGGCAGCAGTGTCACCAGTGCCACCTACTAGTGTCCATCAGTGCCACCTATCAGTGCCCGTCCGTGCCACCCCTCAGTGCCGCCTATGAGTGCCCCTCAGTGCCGCCTATGAGTGCCGCCTATGAGTGCCCCTCAGTGCCGCCTATGAGTGCCCTTCAGTGCTGCCTTATCAGTGCCCGTCATTGAAGTAGAAAAGGTACTTATTTACAAATAAAATTAACAGAAACAAAGAAAAACATCTTTTTTTTAAAAAAAAAATCGCTCTTTTTTTTATTTGTTGCGCAAAAAATAAAAATCGCAGAGGCGATCAAATACCACCGAAAGAGAGCTCTATTTGTGGGAACAAAATGATAAAAAAATTGTTTGGGTACGGTGTAGCATGACCGCGCAATTGTCATTCAAATTGCGACAGCGCTGAAAGCTCAAAATTGGCTTGGGCAGGAAGCTGTATAAGTGCATGGTATTGAAGTGGTTAAGATAATGAGAGGCCTGGCCCCAAGCTATCTCTGCTCTCGTTTTCATAAACAAGCTTTTGTTAGATCACTCAGATCTACCGGCAGAGATCTCCTCCACATCTCGGTGCTCAAGAAGATCCGGCGTGGTGGTCGGGCCTTCTCCCTCCAGGGTGCTGTTTTGTGGAATAGCCTCCCTGTCGAGCTCCAGGAGGCCCCTACTATTCCTGTCTTCCGCAGGTTACTGAAGACTTGGCTTTTCACGCAAGCTTTCCCTGTGTAACCTCTCCCTTCCACCCTTTCTGCCACTCTGTGCTGCTTCTGGTTCCTGGGTCCTCTTCTCCCAGAAACTCTGCTATGCGCGTCGGGGCAATACCGCGCTTTATTAAAATACCTCTCGACTCAACTTAAGGGCCGTACAGGATTGATCAGGTCCGGAGTGATTGTGCCGGTTCCGTCACGGGAGAGGTTGTTCAGGGTTTCTACTCGAATCTGTTTGTAGTCCCAAAAGGTGGACAGGGGTTCCGCCAATCCTGGGCCTCAAGGCCTGAATGCCTTTGATGGTGCAAAAGTTCCGCATGGAATCCATTCGCGCGGTGTTCGCTACACTCCACAAGGGGATTTTCTGGCATCCTTGGACATCAAGGACGCCTACTTGCATGTTCCGATCTGCGCACGTCAACAGTAGTTTCTGCGCTTGCGATCGGCGAAGACCACTATCAATTGTGGCTCTTCCCTTCGGCCTAGCCTCGGCACCAAAGTTTTTTTTTTTACCAAGGTGCTTGCTCCGGTTCTAGCCTTGCTGAGACAGCAAGGCATTGCTATTATCTGGACGATCTTCTAAGAGCAGACAATGGCTCAGAATTAGAAGTGTGACTATTGTCAGTCAGACCCTTAGGGACTTCGGGTGGCTCCCGAACATTCAGAAGTCGGTCCCGGCTCAGCATTTGGAGTATCTCGGTCTGATCCTGGACTCCATGGAGGCGTAGGTATTCCTAACCCTGAAGAAGTTACTGACTTTTCAGTCTGTAGTGCGGGTCCTGACGTCTCGGAAATGGTCGTCAACCTGTTTTTTTGCATGAGAGTCCTGGGACTCACGAGGGCCTCGTTCGAGGCTGTTCCGTATGCCCAATCACACACAGGCATTACAGTAAGAGATCCTGTCCACTTGGGACAAATCCCCGTTGTCCTTGGATCTTCAGATCCAGATGCGTCACCCACCAGATGGGCGTCCCTGGCGTGGTGGTTGGGGTCCCCGGCTCTTCGGTCCGGGAAGTCGTCCCTCCCCATCCAGTGGCTGGTGTTCATGACGGCCGCCAGCCTGACTGGCTGGGGTGGAGTCTGGGGAGTCCTGTCAGCCCCAGGGCTTTGGACTCCAGACGAAGCCCGTTTACCGATCAATGTTCTGGAAATACGGGCAATTCGAATATGCCTCTCCACATGGTCTCTATCGGCCATCGACGTTCAAGCGTAGACAATTGGCAGGCAGACTATCGGAGTCGCCAGACGTTGGACCAGGAGAGTGGTCCTTACACCTGGACATGCCGGATGTGGACCTGAGGGCCTCTCGACTCAATCGTAAGGTGTCAAGGTTTGTGGCCAGGTCCAGGGATCCTTGGGCAGATGCCTCGGATCCGTTGGTGGGCCCCATGGGGTCATTATCACCTGATATCTGTTATCCTCCGCTGCAGCTGCTTCCTCACCTGCTGCGCAGGTTTGTGGCCAAAGGGATTCCGGTGATCCTCTTTGCGCCGGGTGGGTCTCGGCGTCATTGGTACGCTGATCTGGTACGTCTCATCGCAGACGTTCCTTGGCGGTTGCCAATAAGGGAGGACCTTCTGTTTCAAGGTCCTATTTTTTATCCTGTTTTACAGTCTCTGACTTAACGGCATAGCTATTGAAAGCCAGGTGCTGAGAGTCCGAGGTCTCTCGGATTCAGTCATTTTGACCATGTTCAGGGCACGGAAGTCTTCCGCCTGAAAGATATATCACCGTACCTGGGAAGCTTACATCGCTATGTGCATTGAGCTGGACTAGAGTCCACGGACGTGTTCCGTCTCCAGTATCCTGCAGTCCTTGCAACGTGGTGTGACCCAAATGCTTGCTTGAGTACCATTAGGGGTCCGTTTTCGGCCTTGGCCGTCTTCCTTCAGCAACCGCTAGCTGGTCATTCCTTGGTAGCACCTTTTTTGCAGGGGGTTCGCCATGTGCTCCCTCCTGTTGAAACCTCCTCTCCCTCCTCGGGATTTGAATTTGGTGCTCTCGGTTCTCCAGGAACCTCACTTTGAAAATATCAGAGCTATTCCCCTCTTGACCTTTTCTCAGGAGGTGGCCTTCTTAGTGGCCATTACTTCTGTCAGACGGGTGTCTGAGTTGGCGGCCTTGTCCTGCAAGTCGCCCTATTTGGTCATCCATAAGGATAAGGCGGTGTTGCGTCCGTGACCTTCCTTTTGCAAAAGGTGGTCTCGGCTTTTCACCTACATGTGGACATTGTGCTTGTGCCCTCACACATCGCATTCCAGAAGGTTTGCGCTCAACACATTTTATGTGGTACGTGATATGACTCACTAGTTGTGTCTATCTCTGGCCCGAAACAGGGCCGAACGGTGTCGTCGGCCACCTTTTTCTAGATGGGTCAGACAGACTGTTATACAGGCCTATGCCATTAAGGGGGTGGCCCCTCCCTTTCCGGTTACGGCGCATGCCACCAGGGCAATTGGTGCTTCCTGGGCTTTCCGACATCAAGCGTCAGTTGCACAAGTGTGCAAGGCGGCAACCTGGTCGTCCGTTCATGCCTTTTCAAAATTCTATAAGTTTGATGTGGCTGCATCTTCGGATGCTTCCTTCGGCCGCAAAATGTTGCAGGCCGCTGCTTAATGTTGCAACTCCTCCGTTGAGGAGCTCTGCTGGTTTGGAGTGAAGTTTTGGTTGTTCCTTTTAATATTTGCTCCCACCATTTTCGTATACTGCTTTGGGACGTCCCACATGTAATCAGTATGAGAGCGGTGTCAGTCCATGGACGATAAGAGAAAATAGGATTTTTGTACTCGCCGTAAAATCAGTTTCTCTGACGTCCATGGACTGACACAGCACCCACCCTTCCTTTTTAAGGTTTGTACTGCTTTGTTACGAACTGAGGCTGCAAGTGGGAGGGTAATGTCCAGAGGGACCTCCCCCTGGGCGGGGCTGTTCAGCTCTGGTTTTGTTCTAGAATGTTTCTAACATCTAACATTCTGCCTAGGTCTTCTGCAAGCAGGGACATATACCCACACGTAAACAGTATGAGAGCTGTGTCAGTCCATGGACGTCAGAGAAACAGATTTTACGGTGAGTACAAAAATCCAATTTTTTTCAAACTTGTCGCTCTTCTTTTGTTAGCACAAAAAATAAAAATCGCAGAGGTGATCAAATACCACCAAAAGAAAGCTCTATTTGTGGGAAAAAAAGGATGCAAATTTTGTTTGGGTACAGCGTCGCACGACCGCGCAATTGTCATTCAAAATGTGAGCGCTGAAAGCTAAAAAAAATGGCTTGGGCAGGAAGGGGGTGAAAGTGCCCTGTAGGCAAGTGGTTAATATATTGGGTATCAAATACTTTTATTAACCACTTAAGCCCCGGACCATTTGGTAGCTAAAGGACCAGAGGTGAATTCAGAATTTTGCACTGCGCTGCTTTAACTGTAAATTGTGCGGACATGCAATGTTGTACCCAAACGAAATTTGCGTCCTTTTCTTCCCACAAATAGAGCTTTCTTTTAATGGTATTTGATTGCCTCTGCGATTTTTATTTTTTGCGATATAAACGGAAAAAGACCGAAAATTTTGAAAAAAAAAAGATATTTTCTACTTTTTGTTATAAGAAAAATCGAATAAACTCAATTGTAGTCATACATTTAGGCCAAAATGTATTCAGCCACATGTTTTTAGTAAAAAAAATGTCAATAAGCGTATATTTATTGGTTTGCGCAAAAGTTATAGAGTTTACAAACTAGGGTACATTTTCTGAAATTTACACAGCTTTAAATTTATGACTGCCTATCTCATTTCTTGAGGTGCTAAAATGACAGGGCAGTACAAAACCCCCCCAAATGACCCCATTTTGGAAAGTAGACACCCCAAGGAAATTGCTGAGAGGCATGTTGAGCCCATTGAATTTTTTTTTTTGTCCCAAGTGATTGAATAATGACTAAAAAAAAAAAAAAAAAATTACAAAAAGTTGTCACTAAATGATATATTGCTCACACATGCCATGGTTATATGTGGAATATCACCCCAAAATACATTTTGCTGCTTCTCCTGAGTACGGGGATACCACGTGTGGGACTTTTTGGGAGC
Source organism: Rana muscosa (assembly GCA_029206835.1). Lineage (NCBI taxonomy): Eukaryota > Metazoa > Chordata > Amphibia > Anura > Ranidae > Rana > Rana muscosa. The sequence continues at coordinate 859,018,960 of CM055117.1, forward strand.
CTAGCCGCGTACGGGACCCCGGAAACCAAGCACCGCCTTCAGGATTTCTAAGGGCGCAAATTTTTGATTTCACTCCTCACTACCTATCACAGTTTCGAAGGCCATAAAATGCCAAAATAGCACAAAACCCCCCCAAATGACCCCATTTTAGAAAGTAGACACCCCAAGGAAATTGCTGAGAGGCCTGTTGAGCCCATTGAATATATTTTTTTTGTCCCAAGTGATTGAATAATGACAAAAAAAAAAAAAAAAAAATTACAAAAAGTTGTCACTAAATGATATATTGCTCACACATGCCATGGTTATATGTGGAATTGCACCCCAAAATACATTTTTCTGCTTCTCCTGAGTACGGGGATACCACATGTGTGGGACTTTTTAGGAGCCTAGCCGCGTACGGGACCCCGAAAACCAAGCACCGCCTCCAGGATTTCTAGGCACAAATTTTTGATTTCACTCCTCACTACCTATCACAGTTTCGAAGGCCATAAAATGCCAAAATCGCACAAACCCCCCCCAAATGACCCCATTTTGGAATATAGACACCCCAAGCTATTTGCTGAGAGGCATGGCGAGTATTTTACAGCTCTAATTTGTTTTTGAAAATGAAGAAAGAAAATATATATATATTTTTTTTTTTTTTTCAATTTTCAAAACTTTGTGACAAAAAGCGAGATCTGCAAAATACTCACAATACCTCTCAGCAAATAGCTTGGGGTGTCTACTTTCCAAAATGGGGTCATTTGGGGGGGTTTTGTGCTATCTGGGCATTCCATGGCCTCCGAAACTGTGATAGGCAGTGAGAAGTGAAATCAAAAATTTACACCCTTAGAAAGCCTGAAGGCGGTGCTTGGTTTTTGGGGTCCCGTACGTGGCTAGGCTCCCAAAAAGTCTCACATGTGGTATCCCCGTACTCAGGAGAAGCAACAGAATGTGTAATTCCACATATGCCCATGACATGTTTGAGCAATATATCATTTAGTGACAACTTTGTGCAAAAAAAAAAAAAATTCTCGTTTTTCCGCAACTTGTGTCAACATATAAAATATTCCATGGACTCGACATGCCTCTCAGTATATAGCTTGGGGTGTCTACTTTCCAAAATGGGGTCATTTGGGGGGGTTTTGAACTGTTCTGGCATTTTATACACAACATTAGGAAGCTTACATCCACTCTTCTAACCACTTGAAGACAAAGCCCTTTTTGACACTTTTTGTTTACATGAAAACATTTTTTTTTTTGCAAGAAAATTATGTTGAACCCCCAAACATTATATATATTTTTAAAGCAAAGGCCCTACAGATTAAAATGGTGGGTGTTGCATTTTTTTTTTCTACACAGTATTTGCGCAGCGATTTTTCAAACGCATTTTTTGGGTTAAAAAATACACTTTTTTTAATTTTAATGCACTAAAACACACTATATTGCCCAAATGTTTGATGAAATAAAAAAGATGATCTTAGGCCGAGTACATAGATACCAAACACGACATGCTTTAAAATTTCACACAAACGCGCATTGGCGACAAACTACATACATTTTTAAAAGCCTTTACAGGTTACCCCAGTAGATTTACAGAGGAGGTCTACTGCTAAAATGATTGCCCTCGATCTGACCTTCGCGGTGATACCTCACATGCATGGTGCAATTGCTGTTTACATATGACGCCAGACCGACGCTTGCGTTCGCCATTGGGCAAGAGCAGGGCAGGACAGGGGTGCTTTTTTTTTTTTTCTTTTTTTTTATTATTATTAATTTTGCTTTTTTATTTTATTTTTAAATTGTTCCTTCCAAGTATTTTTATTTTTTTATCATTTTTATTGTTATCTCAGGGAATGTAAATATCCCCTATGATAGCAATAGGTAGTGACAGGTACTATTTTTTTGAAAAAACTGGGGTCTTCTAGACCCTAGATTTTTCCTCTGCCCTCAAAGCATCTGACCACACCAAGATCGGTGTGATAAAATGCTTTCCCAATGGCGCTTTTTATATCCGGGGGGGGGCATTCCCTCCCACTGCTTGTAAAAGCAGTCCAGAGGCTAATTAGCCGCTAGGATTGCTTTTACATGAAAGCCGGCCGCAGGCTGAAAAGAATGATACCAAGATGATACCTAAACCCGCAGGCATCATTCTGGTATAAACATTCAAAGTCCAGCAACATACCAGTACGTTGCTGGTCCTTGTTGGACATGTATTGTAATCTTTTTTTTTTTTCATGCAGCCAGTTGGCTGAACGAAAAAAGAGATTGATCGGTGGGTATGCCCACCATTAGAATACCGCCCTTCATCCACCCACTTCCAATGATGGGCATACACGCACCATTTATATATGCCGAAGCATGGGGGCATCCTCCCGCAAAAAAGTTATGCCGCACACACATGGTCGGACTTTTCCACGGGCAAGCCTCCGTCGGAATTTCGACCGTATGTACGCGGCATTAGGAGCAAAATCGCTCCTCCGCCCCTGCTGCCCCAATGCTTCGGCATATTTGCTTCTTTTTTTTTTAACTGTGGTGGTGAAATCACCTCCTACAGCACTGGAGTCGCAGGGATCAGGCCTGTCTCTGCGAACGCTGCAGTTATGTGTGTTGTGTTTTGTAAGTGACAGTGATCGATCGATACTGCACTTGGGTGGCCTGGGCTGGACGGAGGGGCAAAACGCAGGTGCTAGCAGGTATCTGGGCTGATCCCGCTAACTGCGTTTTTGGGAACCCTAAACTGCTGGGGACGCTAGTATAGATCTGATCAGATCAGATATTGATCTGTTCAGATACTATACCACTAAGGGGGGTGTATGCTTCACGCGTGGGTGTTAGCGTTACTGGCACTAACCTGACGCTGCCTGGGGTGTGACGCAGACCCTCTCTGACGCTAAAACCTAATTGATATCACCCGCCCGGCGATCAGGGGTTTAAACCTTTATTGGGTTATATACACGGCGGGTGCCCTGACACTATAAAAAGCAAACTAACTAACCAGCGTCACCCGTAACACTTATATGGTGATCACTGGTGAAAGGGTTAACTAGGGGCAATCAGGGGGTTAAAACCTTTATTAGATAATATATGGGGGTACCTGACGCTATAAAAACCTGCGGCGAACCTAAAAAAAATTACCAGCTACCGATCTGCATCACCGACACTAAGACAGCGTTTAGAAAAACGATCGCTTAGTGACAGTGGTGATGGGGGTGAAAGGGTTACCTGGGGGGCGATCAAGGGGGTTAAACCTTTATTAGATAATATATTGGGGTACCTGACGCTATAAAAACATGCAGCGAACCTAAAAAAAATTACTGGCTACCGATCTGCATCACCGACACTAAGACAGCGTTTAGAAAAACGATTGCTTAGCGACAGTGGTGATAGGGGGTGAAAGGGTTACCTGGGGGGTGATCAAGGGGGTTAAACCTTTATTGGATAATATATTGGGGTACCTGACGCTATAAAAACCTGCGGCGAACCTAAAAAAAATTACTGGCTGCCGATCGGCATCACTGACGCTAAGACAGCGATCAGAAAAATGATCGCTTAGCAACAGTGGTGATAGGGGGTGAAAGGGTTATCTGGGGGGTGATCAGGGGGTTAAACCTTTATTAGGGGGGGGATTAGGGGGCTACACTGGACCTAAAACTAAACTTTGGTGACACTTTTACAGTCACAAATGTCACTGATTGCAGTGATCACTAAATAAATGGTCACTGCAATCAGTGACACTGTGACTGGGGGCTGGGGGGGTGATCTGGGGGGGCGATTTATGTCCCTATGTGTCCTGGTGTCAGTGTAGTGTTGTGTGCACTGACCTGATGTCTTCTCTTGTACGGCGCTCGGTATATGTGAGCGCCGCACCAGAGATGACATCACTTCCTCCTGCTCCCTCTGTCTGACACAGACAGAGGGGGCATTTCCATTCGCCGGGAGCGATCGCGAGGGGGTGGCCAGAAACGAATGGCTGCCCCCTCATCCCGGAACGCTCCCGGACACTTAGCCACCGCTCACTGTGCAGAAGGGGGGTCCGATTGGACCCCCCAACTGTACAAAGGCAATCACGTACACTCTACGTGATTGTGCCTGTCGGTGCCATTCTGCCGACGTATATATACAGTGAGCGGTCGTTAAGTGGTTAAAAAAAAAAAACGTGATTATATTCCCTCTGTTCTCAGCAGCATGAGAGCTGGGGGAGGAGAAGCAGCACATGGAGCTTCCCAATGAATGGCTGTGCAACTGGGGCATGTCAGGGCAAGCCTGATCATGGGAGTCGAGCAGGCTGTGTGCCCAGCAATACCTAAAGAACTGACCAGTAGTGTGGTCAGTTTTTAATCAAGCACAGGAACTGGCAGGAACACCAGGGATTTTACACAAAAGAAGGCATACAAAGAGGACCGGATACTTTCTCATACAAGTACATGGTACAGCAGGCACATATCGGGAATATGAAGTGTTGGGGTAACAAATGTTTTCACTGCCCCCCCCCCCTCCTTCTCACTCCTATATGAACTACCCTGAGAAGGCTCTGCATACTGATCACGTGATCAGTGGCCAGCTTTAGCAGAGCAGCTGACAATGGAAAGTAATTGCATCTTTCTTCTACAGGGTAGTTAATATAGGTGTTAGAAGGGGGAGGGGAGCAGTTTTAACCTTAGTTTCAGCCTTAAATTACACTTTAACATAGCAAAAAGTGACAGTTTTTAACCACTTCAGCCCCGGAAGATTTTACCCCCTTCCTGACCAGAGCACTTTACAATTTGGCACTGCGTCGTTTTAACTGACAATTGCATGGTCATGGAATGCTGTACTCAAACGAAATTTGCGTCCTTCTTTTCCCACAAATAGAGCTTTCTTTTGGTGGTATTTGATCAAACACAAACAAAAAAAATATTTTTTACTTCGCTATAATAAATATCCCCCAATTTTTATTTTATTTTTTATTCAAATTTCTTCATCAGTTTAGGCCAAGATGTATTCTTCTACACATGTTTGGATTTAACTGTGTTCCCTCACTGTTCTAACTGTCCTCTCCTCTGACAGCACAGGGATTTGTGTTTTTACACACACACCTGTGCTGGCTCCTGTGCATGTGGTCACGCGTGGCCGGTGGTGCACGCTGGTGGCTCTCCTGGGCAAAGCTGTATGTGTGTGTGTGTGTGTGTGTATATAATATATATATATATATATATTACGGGATTTCGCCCAGGAGAGCCATTGTGCTGCAGTATATCTGCGTGAGCTGGTTGGGAACCGGTTAATGATCTCCAAATAAAATAAAAAAACATGTCAATTCGTCCACCCATGCTGTTTGTGTGGATGGAGAAATCTGTTAGATTAGTTTTTACTCAGGCTGAACAAAAGTAATCTGTTAAGCTGGCCACAGATGGCTCGAATTTTGAGATTCGAAGAATAATGAAAATCGCTCAGTCTATGGTTGGCTTTAGTGTAGTGTATAAGCAGCTTACCGTATATACTCGAGTATAAGCCGAGGTACCTAATGTTGCCAAAAAAAACTGGGAAACCTTACTGACTCTAGTATAAGCCGATGCCCCACTGTTCCCTAGCTCGCTGTTCCCTATTTTACATTGTAAATATTACCTGTAAAGAAGCTGCGGCGTCCATCATTCAAATTCCGCGGCGTCCATCGTTCAAATTCCGCGGTCTCTTCCTGTTCCTTCCTTGATAGGCGAGTCTCAGCAGACACTCTCCGCCTATCACAATCATTCTCTCATCCTTAGTTTTCCCAGCAGACACTGTGTTGGGTGTTCCGCCAATCACAGACGTCTGCTGGAAAACTGAGGATGAGAGAACGTTTGTGATAGGCGGAGAGTGTCTGCTGAGACTCGCCTATCAAGGAAGGAACAGGAAGAGACTGCGGAATTTGAACGATGGACGCCGCAGCCGCAACTTCTTTACAGGTAATATTTACAATGTAAAAATTTCTATGACTCGAGTATAAGCCGAGGGGGGACTTTCAGCCCCAAAAAGGCTGAAAATCTCGGCTTATACTCGAGTATAATACGGTAAGTGTCCATTCTCCCAAGAACAAATCTTTTTACCCAGAAGTCAGTTGTGACCTCGAACATTCAGTATAAATGACCCATTCACCTCTGTTTTCTTTCAGATATCTCCTTGCAAGTTTTTATACCAAATATGATGTAGTCCATTTCCTTATCAACACTTTGTCATTGATCAGCGTCCTCCTTCCAAAACTTCCACAGTTCCATGGCGTCAGGATATTTGGGATAAACAAATACTGAAGAGGACTTTCTATCCAGATATCTGCCCATCAGATAAGACACAGTCTGCTCCGCAGAGCTTGCTGGGAAAGTTGATATTTATTCTTGTGCTGAAGATAACTGGCTATGTTACCTAGTGTGCAAAGCAGCTCTTCTTGTATGCAGTTGTCTTTTCTAACAGAGCTCTAAATGAATGTGGGCAGTTGGATAACTTCTCATTCAACGTGGCACGTCAAAGCCCATATTTTAGACATTACATCTTGGACAATGCCTTTGTGCTTTAAAATCATTTAATTGATTTAGTTCAATCAGCCATGTTGTTTTTACTGGCAGATGAAAAACGTACAGTGATAATCACCAGCTGTTCTCAACGGAAGGAAAATGTGCTTCTTTATAGTGGTCAGGGTAGCGTCTTTTCCCAACTACTGTGAAACAGTTTTCTGTTTTTACCCTCTGATTCTGCAGTGACTTCTTCAGCATCTATTTAAATGTACAATCTAGTCATTAGTGAATTTTATTTCCTGAATGTATAAAGCAAAAACATCCAACTATCCAGGTTGTTATTTTCTTTTTTTTTTTTTTTTTCCACATCCAGGTGTTGCTGGATACAGCTTGCTATTATTGAAAGTGAAGGGGCTGCTGTTAATTTGGTGTTCTGGGCCTAGTTACCTCCTTCGCACAAAAAAAAAAAAAAAAAACATTAAGCAGGGTTAACAGTTCATCCCTTCTGCTTTGGTCCAGTTTGTCTCTTTACTCCAGGCCCCGTCTGCTGCTTTTGGAGCTTGAAAAATTGCCTGGCTACTACTGTCATGGTGGTAGCCAAGTGCTTCCTGCCTAAAGGACATTCGGGTGCATAATAGCTTCTGGGGAAATTTAGAGAGAAGATGGGATGAATGGCTTTAGCCAAAGTTAATGAAAATTTCAATTAGATTTCTGACTGTCACACACTTACAGTATTTGTTTGCATTGCATTAGCACAGTGGAGTGTTTCATTTTTTTTTTTTTTTAGTATAGTAAATTCCCAACTTCAAAACTAAGAAAAGGGGCAATTTAATAAATCTAGTACACAAATACCTTTTTTCCTTTTTTTATTTAAATGAATATAGTTGCCTTGTTGTGGGTACCGGGTAGAGCATGTATTCTAAGATGGGATAATGAGTTTCCATAAAGGGAAGCACATTTACTCTGGAAATAAGGAATATTGTAGATGGTCATAATTATAATGTAGCTGTTCACTAGATGACTAAACTGGTCCATGCTTCACAAGAATTCCGAATTGACACCATGGCTTTTCGGCTTGGTCCATTTACTGCTGTTAGTTTTTTAACTTGTCAATGTTTATTTCTAAAAGGCAATAAACTCTTAAACTTGGGATCCAGCAAGGTCCACCCCTCCCCCTTCCAGTATTAGGTATCGAATATATAACTTTTTTTTTTTTTTCATCTGGATAATTTATTCCAGTAAATGACTTTGGAGCAAAGCAGACCCCATGGGCATAATGTAGAAAAGTGTTACTAAACCCACAACAGTAATATCAGTCTGTATATTCAGTAGAGTAGTGTTTCTCAACCCTGTCCTCAAGTATAGGCTGTTTGAGCATCCCCTTCTTTTACTGTCCCCAATCCATCTCCTGATAAGACAGAGCCTTTGGACTCACTCTACACATGCTCAGTTTTGTGTGCGTTGCTAGAGTTTATTTTTATTTTTGGTGCATGTGTTTTGCGCAGGCCCAATCAGCACCGTCCAGAGGGTCAGGGATCTTGCAGCTGAATACTCCGCCTACAAGCTCTAACCAGAAACTGATAGAAATCACAAGACTGCTATATACTGCTGATGACCTAATAAGCAGACCTTGCATTTTACTGCAGACTGTTTTGACAAAAAGAAAAGGTGCTGTTCACCATCAAGTGCATTAAGATGTAGAGTGACCTGTGAGCAGGGTGAAACCTCTTCGGTAGCAGCGCTGGCTGAGGCCACATTCATCTACATACTAATGCGCTGTATTGGTGAAGGGTGCCTTTCCTTCTCTTTGATAATGTTCTTAGGCCCCTTTCACACTGAGGCGTTGAAAAAACGCAAAAAAAATGAAATTTTTTACCGCGATCGCGGTAAAAATAGCGCTAACGCCTATGCGTTTTTACCGCGTTTGCGCTAAAATTAGCACGAACACGGTAAAAACGAATAGGCGTTAGCGCTATTTAACATAACGCTTATGCGTTTTTACCGCAAATCCTATTCATTTCAATGGGGATAGGCGTTTTTACAGCGCTAAAGTTGCTCTAAAAAAAGCTGTTTGCAGGATTTTTTTCAACGCCCAGCCAGCAAAACGCCTCAATGTGAAAGCCCTCAGAGATTTCACATTGAGAATGCTGGGGCAGGATTATTTCAGGCGTTATTACAGCGCTATTTTTACCGCGAAAACGCGGTAACGCCTCAGTGTGAAAGGGGCCTTACACCTCCTGCATGGGGCACTGGCACCAGCTGCCTTCCGTGCAACCATCAGGGAGATCTGTTTCGGCTTAGAGCGGCACGGCAAGTTTTTTGTTTGAATAACAAAGGTGGTTTTAAAGTTGTTTTTTTTAAGTCATTAGGCTTACCTTATACTTATCCAAAGCAGAATTATAATTGGCATTTATTATTCACATAGTTTATGTTCACATTGTTTGCTGTAACCATCTTCAGCATGCGACTGCAATTCTTTCTTAAGGCTACATACAGATGATTTGCTCAAATGCTTTGCATGTGCCTATAGTGTTTTGCTAGCCATTGGTAAGCAACTTGACAATTTTTGATTCTTTTCATATCTCTTCCTAAATTCTTACATATAATAAAACCATACTTTTAACAATGGTTCCAAAGCTTGAAAGCCTAATAACCTACTATGTGCTCCCATTGTTTGAATTAGTACCTGATACCCACAGCATGCTGGCGGCTGTGACTTTCTGAAAACAATCCCCTCTAAACTGCTGGCATAATTACTGTCAGTTGTTTTCAGCTCTAAATTGTACATTGAAGGTTGGCAGGCCACCGAGCTCCATATTAACACCATCCATGAATACCTTACTTGGAAATATATATTTATTTTTTTAAAAATAGGTATTTGGCGCTTTCATTTATAGGCGATGGCAGTATCAAAATTACTGTTCATATACAAACCTACCTGTTGGTAGGGGTTGGCAAAGTCTATGTGAACAGATCTTAGTGTTATCAGTGTTTTATGCCCCCAGTTTCATACAAAAATAATTTGACCACAAAAACAGATGCTGTGGCAGGCAGGATGAGAGTGTTTCATTGACTTACAGAAATGATCCAGCAAGCAGCCACTTTGTGAGACATTTGTCTTATTGCTTTTTAAACATTGCTGGCATGAAAAGCTGTAACCTGCCCTTGCCCTTCTCATTCTGGTTAGGCAATAGCCAAGTACCCATTGGGTTCTTCTATAGATCACAAGATTTGAATGCAGTGAGGCACCTTTACATCTGTATTTCTCTTTACACAATCCATTGCTATCATGTTGCAAGCATTATCTCAGCACCATGTTAATATTTGAAACCACAGCAGAATTCATTCCCTTTGCTAATCTGTTAAGCTTTAGATGTTTTTTATGACTTTACCTGCATTCTAGAATTATATTAGGGGATTTGTAAAGGAGAGAATATCTGAGCATAGAAAGTAAAGGCAACAATGCCAATAGCTACTGCACAGTAATATGTTATATTAACTATTTCAAACATGTAACAGATATTTGGAGGTCTTTTACTAAAGCTGGAGAGTGCAAAATCTATTGCAGCTGTGCATAGAAACCAGCTTCCAGGTTTATTGCCTAAGCTTAACTGAACAAGCTGAAGTTAGAAGGTGCTCCAGTTTTAGTAAATCTCCCCCATTGTCACCTTGCACGTTCATGGCACAGGGACAGTGTCTTTGTACATTGCAACTCCCACCCCAACTGCCAATGCCTTCTTTCCACTTCTGTCACAGCAGGAAAATTCCTAGTGTCCACTAACACGGTAACATCATTCCCTCCCATTACTAATTGGTTGGTACCTAAGCATTGACACAGGGAAGGTGGTCAGGTTTTCCGCCATACAAAGAAAAACTGGGTTTTGTCACTGGTTGCAGCAGTTTGGGAGTACTGGTAAGAGAACAGTGGAGTTGATTTACTAAATCTAGAGTGCAAAATCTGGTGCAGCTGTGCATGGTAGCCAATCGACTTCTAAATTCAGCTTGTTCAATTAAGCTTTACAAAAAAAAAAAAGTTGGTTGCCTACCATGCACAGCTGCACCAGATTTTGTACTCTATTTTTAGCAAATAACCCCAGGGTCTCTAACTTAGCTGTGGTTTACTACCGCTTTGTTAAAAAAAAAAAAAAACTCCTGCAAGGCAATGGCATAATGTGCTAGTATGCATCACATAATTAAATACTCGCCTTGAAAGAAAGCCCTCTATCACTGTGCTGTCACCACTGAGAGGGCTGACATCTACCCCTGGTTGGTTTCTCCGGGTTCGCACGCTCCAGCTATGTGATGGAGGTGCGATGACATCATTTCCGTGCATTGGAGTCCTCGGTTCTGGTGCAAAGGTCTAGCGACCTTCGGAGTGCATGCCCTGTTGACGTAACTGGCTGCTGCAGGGTGAATATCTCCTAAACTTGCACATTTAGGAGATATTCATTTTACCTACAGGTAAGCCCTATTATAGACTTACCTGTAGTTAAAAATGACCAAGCAGGGTTTACTACTGCTTTAAAACGTCTGAAGTTGGTCATTGTCAGCCTCTGACCTAAAATTGCATGCACATTGGTGATAGTGGGGGAGTTTATGGTACATTTTGTGGAATAAACTTGGTTTTATTCTGTGTTCACTACTATAGTTTACTGAAAGGAATATGCTGACTAAAAGTACATTTTCTGCAGGGGTGAACAAATAGATGTAGCATTTAAGCACCAACAAATCTAGTCTTGAAAAGAGACAGCCCTGGAGGATGCATCATAAAAAAATGAAACCACAGCAGAGGCAGTTTGTGTGTTTTCCACTTTGCCTTTAAAGTGTATTTCTACTTCTGCAGCCAAATTTGAGAACCCCCTACTCTGTTTATGTGTGCCCATGCACACAGAATCCATACATATCATTAAAAAGATTTCCAGTTGTTTCTTTGAAGCAAGTGTGTGTAATAAATATATACACACAGCTTCAAGTGCTTCTAATAGATGGCACTGTGAAGAATAGGGTCTAAAGCAGGGGTCTCAAACTGGTGGCCCTCCAGCTGTTGCAAAACTACAAGTCCCATGAGGCACTGCAAGGCTGACAGTTACAAGCATGTCTCCCAAAGGCAGAAGCATGATGGGACTTGTAGTTTTTGCAACAGTTGGAGGGCCGCCAGTTTGAGACCCCTGGTCTAAAGCCTTGTACACACCACTTGTTTTATTTAATTCAACCCAGCGAGTTGAGGGAGGGGTGGAGCCGCTGTATTAAGAATCTGATGTTGGTTACAGCAATCTCCCCCTGCTGTTTTATTGTGTTTTGACAGGGAGACGGCCCCACTAGAATAAGCCATTGGCTGAGAGAGCTGATCAGCAGACTCTTTTGTTTTGGTCATGAGACTTGAACAGAAGCCAGCCCGGCTGCCATATACACACAGGCAGAATGTCAGCCAGTTTCTATTGAACCGGCTGACATTCGGCCCTGTGTACTAGGCCTAAATCAGAGTTCCACCCAAAAATGGAACTTCCGCTTTAAGTGTAGGTGACCCCCGACATGCCACATTTTGGGGGAGAGGCAGGTACCCTGTTTTTACAGGCACCCAGCTCCCACTTCCTCCCTGGCACCAGAAGGAAGATCACCCCTTCCCCCATCTTCTGGGACAGGTCCCAGAAGATTTTCTGGCCAATCACAGCACAGCGTGCTCACCCGGCTGTGAAGCCCCTGCTGGGTGCCCCAGAGCGTGGCTTTGTGCGCCCACATCGCTGAACCGTAGGGTCCAGCGATGTCTGATTTAAGTCCGCAGCTACACTGCATTAAAATGGATGGAACACCAGTAGGTGTTTATTTTTTATTTTTAAACATACAATATACCACCCAAGCTTTCAGCTCTCTAATTAACCCTTTGTTGGGATAGACAGTGTACACATCAAATTTACAGTAGATAATGGCGATACGCAGGTATAGTATACATTAACTCTTCAGCCCCCTTAACATTACAAAGCGGGGTAAAAGTTTGGTTTTATAATTTTTCAGGAAGGAAAAAATAAAAAAATTTTTTAGCAACTAAATAGTAGGTGTTATGCCAATTTGACTGCAAAAAGTGGACATACACTTTAAGGGGCCATGGGCCGTTTGACATATTGGCTACCTGAGTCATGAGATTTGTCCAGCCCCGATTTAGCACAAGCAAACGATACAATGTTATTCCTCATGTGACCTCTGCAGAGTGTACAGCAGGGAAGTCTTCCCACCCCTGTGCATGTCCTACAATAGTTCTGCCTGAAGAAATTACTGGACTACACACAACAGGTTGACCTTACACAAAGAGAGACCACAGCCTTCTGTTTTTCCAGTCATATCTTTTGATGTCTAATCTGTAAGTGTGTGTAGATAAAATGTATATTTCCAATGTAATGTTCTGGCAATGTAAACCAATAAATGTGACAAACAATTGGCCTGATTTTTCATTCATTCATGCTGACTGAATACGGATTTACATAGTGTTTGAAAGTGGTCTCTTTCCACCGATGGCAGACATTTGGATATTGAGCTCAAGTACTAGTTGATACATTGGTCTAAATAGCCAACAGGGCTTGTAGAGAATTTTTTTTTTTTTTTTTAGAGAATTTTTTTTTTTTTTCTTATAACCACTTACCTACCCAGCCATAGTCAAATGACGTCCACAGATGGGATCTCCCATCCTGGGTGGACGTTGTATGACGTCCTTGGCTTTGTAGGGGGGGGATATCTGAATGATGCCTGCAGCTAAAGGCATCATTCAGATATCCTTTTAAAGTGCTGGCGATTCTGTGCACCATAAGAACAATCATAGCGGCGGGAAGGGACATCCCCCCCCCCAGCTTCTCCGGGCTCTCCCATGCGATCAGGGACCTGGAGCGAATCTTCCAGCACCGTTGGTGGATCACGTGACGAGCATAGAGATGACTGGTGACCAGATGGTCACCAGTCATCTCTATGATCATCGGAGGCCCAGGCGCGATGTAATGACATCACGCCCAGGCCTCAAATGTAAACAAAGCCGCCATTGCGGCTGTAAGTATGAGATCAGTGAAAATGTTCACTGATCTCATGCTTTCCAGCCTGGAGGAGAGATGTGGGGTCTTATTGACCCCGCATCTCTCAATAAAGAGGACCTGTCACACACATTCCTATTACAAGGGATGTTTACATTCCTTGTAATAGGAATAAAAGTGATAAAAAAAAAAGTAAAATAATTGTAACAAATAAGTGTAAAAAAATAAATAAAATAAACCGCCCTTGTCCCCGGTAGCTCGCGATCAGAAGCGAATGCACACGTAAGTCGCCCACATATGTAAACGCCGTTCAAACCACACGTGAGGTATCGCCGCATGCGTTAGAGCATGTGCAATAATTCTAGCACTAGACCTCTGTAATTCTAACCTGGTAACCTGTAAAAAAAAAAAAATGGAGATTTTAAAAGTACCGAAGTTTGGCGCCATTCCATGAGTGTGCGCAATTTTAAAACGTGACATGTTAGGCATCTATTTACTCGGCGTAACATCATCTTTCATATGTTCTCAAAAAATTGGGCTAACTTTACTGTTTTGTTATTTTTTAATTCATGAAACCATATTTTTTTTTAAAAAAGGCGTTTGAAAAATTATTGCGCAAATATCGTGCAAGAAAAAAAGTTGCAACGACTGACATTTTATTCCCTAGGGTGTCTGCTAAAAAAAACATATAATGTTTGGGGGTTCTGAGTAATTTTCTAGCAAAAGAATGATGATTTGTACATGTAGGAGAGAAGTGGTGCAAAGGGCCCGGCGTGGTGCAAAGGGCCCGGCGTGGTGCAAAGGGCCCGGCGTGGTGCAAAGGGCCCGGCGTGGTGCAAAGGGCCCGGCGTGGTGCAAAGGGCCCGGCGTGGTGCAAAGGGCCCGGCGTGGTGCAAAGGGCCCGGCGTGGTGCAAAGGGCCCGGCCTTGGACGTGGTTTTAAGTAAATTGATCTGTTTGGGGGGGGGGGGAATAAAAAAAAAATGTACATTGGATTTAAACAGAATAAACCAAAAGGTCAACATAAAGGTTTGTCTGGAATTTTCCTTACTGGCTGGGCACAGTTGGCAGATCCTCGAGATCCATTAATCTGACAGCTACTGTATTTAGTGCGTGTCCAGTGGCCCCCTTTCCTCCCAATGTGCTTCACTGTGCCAGTTCTTTTGCATTGCTGATCTCCTACAATCTTTTTGGCTTTTACAAGACCAAAGCATGACTGTGCCAAAATAAAACAGGAACAAATCAATAAGTACTTGAAAAGCCAGCATGGAATTGTATTTTAAAAAGGAAAATCTTCAGTTTGAAAATCAGCAAGTCATACTTCCAACAAAATGAAGTCGCTCATAACCAGTGTTAATTTAGTTAACACGACATTGGGGGCTCCCTGGACCGGTGTTTTTGTATAGACGGACACAGCCTCTTAAGTCTTGACAGTTGGGTTATGTTCCTGTTCATAGGAGAGGACTAGGCAGAACATGTTAGATATTTAAATACATGTTACTTTAAAAGAGTTGAACGGCCCCACCCAGGGGGCAGTCCCTCCGGACATAACCCTCCACCCTGCAGTCATCAGCTCAGTTCGTAAAAAGCAGTACAAACCAAAAGGAGGAGGAGGCGAGGTGGGTGCTGTGTCCATCCATGGACGACAGAGAAAAGGATTTTACGGCGACTACAAAAAAAATCCTATTTTCTTTTTGTCCGTGGACAGACACAGCCTCTTAAGTCTTGACAGTTGGGACATCCCAAAGCAGTGTCAAAAAAACAAGGGGTGGTAACAGCAATAAAAAAAACAATTTCACCCCAAACAAGCAGAGCTCCTCAACGGAGGAGTTGCAACCTCAAACAGCCGCCTGCAAAACTTTGCGGCTGAAGCTAGCATCCGAAGATGCACTCACATCAACCTTGTAAAAGTGTGCACAACCAGGTCGCTGCCTTACACACTTGTGAGACAGACGCTTGATGTCAGAAAGCCCAAGAGACACCAATAGCCCTGGTCGAATGCACCGTGACAGGAAAGGGAGGCACCCGCCTCTTAAGGGCATAGGCCTGGATGACGGTCTGCCTGACCCACCGAGAAATGGTAGCCGACGAGACGGCCAGGCCCTTCTGCGGACCAGACACCGACAAACAGTGAGTCAGACCTCCAGAACAGAGCCGTAGCAGACAGGTACACACACAAGGCACGTACCACATCTAAAGAATGCAGCGCAACCTACTTGGAATGCGATGGCCGAGGACACAAAGGATGGAAATACAATGTCCTCATTCAGGTGGAAGGCCGAAACCACCTTTGGAACGAAGGCTGCGGGCGTAGCACCGCTTTATCCTTATGGGGACTTGCAAGGCCACCAATTCAGAAACCCTCCCGACGGATGTGATGGCTACCAGGAAGGCCACCTGCTGAGAGAGCGCCAAAAGAGGAATTTCCCTGATGTTCTCAAAAAGGAGATAGTACCAGATTCAAATCCCACGGGAGGTAGTGGTGGTCGAACTGGAGGAACCACATGTCGAAACCCCGCACAAACATACTCACCAGTGAATAAGCCGCCAAGGGGGCACTGAAAGAAAACAGCTAAGGCTGAAATCTGCCCCTTAAATGGTGCAGAAGGCAAGTTTCTGATCCACTCCATGCTGTAAAAACAGCATGATCCTGGAAACAGAATAAGCCCATTGATGCCACTCCATCTCCTCACCCAGAGATGTAGGCTCGCCACGTGTGATGGTAGATTTTATTTTATTTTTCCTAGAAGACTTCTGTGCCCTCAACAGTTGAAATGACCAAATCCGACAGGCCTCGGTCCCTTAATACCTGGCTTTCAATAGCCATGCCATTAACGCAAGCGACTGTAAAGCAGGATGAAGAATGGGACCTTGCAAGAGAAGGTCCTCCCGCATTGGCAGTCGCCAGGGTGCATCCGCCGCCAGGCGCCCGAGGTCGGCGTACCAGGGACACCTGGGGCGATTAGAATCACCATAATCCCCTCAGTCTCCACTCTGCGGAGCAGACGAGGAAGCAACTTCAGTGGGGGGGGGGGGAGGCATAAATTAGCCTCTGACGCGTCTACCCCGAGATCTCTGGACCTGGCCACAAACCAACACCTTGGGATTGAGTCGAGACGCCAGGAGATCCACGTCTGGCTTGCCCCATCTCCGGCAAAGGAGTTGAAATACCTCCGGATGTAATGACCATTCCCCTTGGTCCAGCATTTGGCGACTCAGATAGTCCGCCTGCCAGTTTTCCACGCCAGGAATGTAAACTGCTGATAGAGCCGGCACGCTCTTTTCCGGCCACCCGCAGGATGTGCACGACCTCCGATGCTGCAGCCGAGCTTCTTGTTCCTCCTTGATGGAAGACGTATGCCACAGTCGTGGCATTGTCTGACTGGATGCCCTCTTAGCCTCTGTGACCACTTGGAGAGGCACAGCCTGATCGCCCGGAGTTCCAGGACATTGATCGGTAGTTGGGATTCGTCCAGCGGCCCTGGGACGCATGACACACAGACACACCAAACCGCTCAGGCTGGCGTCCGTCGTGATCACAGTCCAGAGGAAGGGGAGGAACGACTTCCTGGACCGAAGACCTGGTGATCTCAGCCACCAACTCAGAGAGGCCCTGACAAGATGACTTATCTGAATCTGACGATCCAAAGACAATGGAGATTTGGAGAAAATCTCCTTCTGCAAGAACCCAGTGTGGAATTGGGCAAACGGCACCGCCTCGAAAGAGGCTACCATGAAGCCCAGGACTCGCATGCAAAAACGGATAGACGACCATTTGCGGGATGCCAACTTCACCGCAGGCCGGCGTTTCTGCATCTTTTCCAAAGGATTAAAGACTCTGGCCTCCGGGAAAGTCCAGAATCAACCCCAGGTACTCTAGGCGCTGGGTTGGTACCAACACCGACTTCTGGAGGTTCAGTACCCAATCAAACTCCCAGAGGGTCTGACTGGCTATAGACACGTCCTCCTCTAATTCTGAGCTTGAAGCAGCTCTCAGAAGAAGATCGTCCAAGTAGCCCACAATAGCAATGCCGTGCTGTCTCAGCAAACCTAGAATCGGGGCGAGCACCTTGGTGAAAAAAAACCTTTGGTGCCGACGCTAGGCCAAAAAGGGAAGGGCCACAAATTGATAGGTGGTCTTCGCCGATCGCAAAGCGCAGGAACCTCTGATACCTGACGCAGATGGGGACATGCAAGTATGCGTCCCTGATATCCAAGGATGCCAGGAAGTACCCCAGATGGAGCGCAGCAACCACCGAACGAATCGATTCCATCCAAAACTTTTGAACCTTTACAAAAGCATTGAGGGCCAAGATTGTGGTCCCAAAGAAGGACAGTAGTAAGTCCAAAACAAATTTGAGTAGAATCCCTAAAAACTGTCCTGCGGTGGTATGGGTATGATCACCCTGCACCTCAACAAGTCTTGCACTGCCCCCAGCAGGGCAGTCCGATGAGGCTGAGGGAGAGGCAGATTTGAGGGAAAGAATCTGGTGGACAAGAAAGAAACTCGATCTTGTACCCCAAAATGACCACCTCGCAGACCCACTGGTCGGAGAGCAGGGAGGTCCACCGAGCTGCAAAGCCGTCCCCCCCCCACCCATGAGTCAGGCGGGGGCAAAACGTCATGCGGTAGCAGGCTTGTTGGGCTTGCACAGCCAGGGACGCTTCTGTCCCCCAGCTGACCCTTTGGGAGGGTCTGCCAGCAGGTCCTGACTGATGAAAATACCGCTTTTGCGTGGGAAAGGAGGGCCCCAGCTTACGACGCAGCTCCTTCCCCTTAGTGGAGGGAGGGAGAAGTGTGCTTTTAACTCCAGTGACATCCTTAATGATGTCACGGGAGGGAGAAGTGTGTTTTTACCTCCAGTGACATCCTTAATGATGTCATCCAGTGAGGCACCAAAAAGCCTCCCACCCTTGAAAAGGCAAATCCGTCAGAGTTTTCTTGGAAGTTTGGACAGCGGACCAGCATTTTAGCCATATCAGGCGGCGCAGTACCACCGCAGATGCGGAAGCCCTGGAGATTAAAGGGGCCGCATTCAGGGTTGCATCACAGACGTACACAAGGCCCTGTACCAACTGTTCGGCTAGTGTCACGCATTCTGGAGGGGGCTAATGCTCCTCCACTGTCTGGTGCAATATTTTAGCCCATTCAGTGAGTGTCTGAGACACCAGGGTTGCAGCCAATATTGGCCACAATGCCGACCCCAGCATTGTGAACATGGAGCAGCTTACCGCTTAAAAGGCAGGGGTCCCCTCTACCGGTATAGTGGTTACTTTATATCACAGAGAAGCCCATTTTTTCACAAGGCTCTCTTCAAATGGGTAACGGACCGCCATGCACTGAGGGGCCGCAAAGGACCTCTGCGGCCGTTCCCATTCCTTATCTATGAACTTGTCAAAGAAATCAACATAAGGAAAAACCTTAACAGAGCGGGTCGGTTTGTGCGACCCAAAAGGGACAGACCCTGCAATGGAAGTCCCAGCTGTATCTTCCAGCTTGAGAGTGTCCCTCACAGCATTGATAGGGCACTTGTGAGGGCACTTGTGAGGGCACCTACCTTGAGCTGACCCGGACGAGGGGTCCTCCTCACTGGGAAGGTCCTGGTCCGCATCTTCTGATGCACTAGAACAGGGGTCCTGTGCCGCAGCCAGGCCAGAGTCAGAACATTCCCCAGGAGATGGAGGGGGCGCTTAGTTCCCCCCCCCCCCTTACGCCGCTTCCGCCCTGGCAACAAATGACTCCAGGACTGCCGACAAAGTGTCCCTGGGACCCACAGGGGCACCAGTTGCTGCCTCTGGAATGTTTGGGGAAGAAACGCCAGCTGCTGACTCAATATTGCCCACTGACAACCCTTAGGGACTCAGTCAAGACACCTGACACAAAAAAAAGTCCACCCTCCTTGCTGCACTTACCCAGGGAACCCACCACCCAGGAAGAGACTGTTCAGCGCCGCTGCCCGCTCTCCATCCACACACAGCGTGTGTCTGAGGAACTCTGAGGTGAATTGCGCTGTTCAGGAAGCCATCCAGCATTAGATGCCAAAACCCACTCCAAAATGGCCACCGGGCACCTCAGAAAATGCCCGCTCACAATGCAGACCTGCGTCACAGCGCCGCCACGGCAAAATGGTCGCCAATGGGATTTTACAATGTAATACACAGGCAACAGAAAAATGGCGCCCAAACAAGCGAGGTGGATGAGAAGGCCGCAGCGGAGGCTTCCTAAGAAAACAACTACCCCCCACAGAGTGGGCCTGGACACCCCCACAGCCGGGACCTGTAGCCCCCCCCACAGGTATACCCTGGTGACAGCGAGCCTCGCAAGGGGAGGAGGAAAAAATGGGGTGACAGAGGGAGGGGAGGCCTAACGACCCCCTTAGGAATGCTCAGCTGTTACATCCTACCAAGGCAGGAGGAACTGTACTTACCCATCCTTGCGAGGACCTGCTGGTGCGTTCCTGACAGACCTACAACCGAGCAGTACGGAGTAGCTGTCGGCCCGGTCCACTGTGACTGAGACAGCAAGCAGCACGGTCATATGTGAACCCTGGAGCAATAGCTCACCTGCCACCTCTGGAGCGATGGGGTATGTCGTGGTGACCCAGCGCGTAGCTAAGGCCTGCTCACACTCGAGGGCCGGACTGGGGGGACTACAAGGATCTATATTATCCAGCCTGTCACCCAGCCGGCAATTGATAGATTTCTTAAAATAAAATATAAAAAATTCTTCTGGACCCTGGGCCCAAAAGGGAGCCAGGTCCTTCTCTACTAGGCAGAAGAAAAAAAAAACGAGCTGTTGACTGCAGGGCGGAGGGTTATGTCCAGAGGGACCACCCCCTGGGCGGGGCTGTTCAACTCTGTTAAAGTAACATGTATTTAAAATATCTAACATGTTCTGCCTAGTCCTCTCCTATAGAACAGGAACATAACCCAACTGTCAAGACTTAAGAGACTGTCTGTTCATGGACTAAAAAATGTTTTTGGCTGGAACACCGCTTTAACACTGGTCTGTAGTGCATGTTCATACCTCAACACCATAAATAATAACATTCGATTGTAGAGAAATCTTAACTAATGAATTACAATTTATTTCCACCCATTCGATTTTAGACAACTAAAATGAGTTTTAGTCGACTAACATGTACTGGAGATTTAGTCGACTAAAAAACAATTGCAGAAGACTAAAACTAAATCGAAATCGAAATTTGCTGCCAAAATTAACACTGCTCATAACAGGAGTTGTATGGTACGGATGTAAACCCAGTCCCCAAAAAACAGTATGGCTCTCAGACTCAGGTTGAGTTATTACTGTTTACCACCTATTACAGCAGTACCCCTTTCTGGAAGTGTGGGAACCATGCACTATTTGTGGTCATAAATGTTTGTAGTTACTGTTATGGAGTAACACTGAGGCTGCCACTGAAAACCTTTCCTAAAAATGCAATTTTCCTGTTTGAGATTCTCTGGCTTTAATAATTTCCATCAATGACCAGAATCAATTGTGCAGATAATAATGTCTGACTTTTCTGATCTGTATATTTTCTACTAAAGATGTAAAATTTCCAGAAACGTAGGTATAGGTTTACAAATTGAAAGTAATTTTGTTACACTGGGAAGGTGAAATGCAGTAAGTATATATATAAATAAAAGTATTATGCTTGAAATAACAACACTACAGTTTATTCAATCAATAAACTAAACTTGCCTTGAATGAGAAGTAGCGAAAAGCTACTCGCTTCCATTGTGATCCTCATCATTTAATTTCATAAAGAATTGAATGTCTTTAGGGCACCTCTGACATGCAATGATGTGCTCTGTCACCCTTGTAGCATTTGGAAAAGCATATTTCTTCTTACATTATTTGCAAATTGCAGCTTTGCTCTCAGCAGAAATTGCACTGTGGAAAGGTTTCCAAACTCTAGATGTTGGACTCACCATTTTACAGAGAGGAAAAGAAAAAAACTATTTACTGAGCAGACTATAGAGAAACATTAATAGGAATAATTTACAGATGAACCAATTTGTCAGACAAATGTACCCTCTTACCTATCAATTAAGGCCTGAGAGGTCAGAAACTATCTACTGTATCCCAAAATCATCCAACAATAGGAGGTATAAGATGGAGCCTACAAGCAAACTAAACTGGAGCCTTTCCCACTGCAGTACCCCCTAGTGGCAAATGCATATTTATCTTGTTTGATAACACGTTGGGAAGTACAGTGTTACTTGAATTGTATTTGCAATAATTTTAGACTTTACATATAATCTCAGCAGAATTTTTTTTTTTCATTAGAAAGGTCTTCATGCTATATAGTATGAATACCATTTCATAGATATGTTTTTTTACAATGATTAAATATATCCCACCCTTTTTTTACATTTCTCTGAGGAAACCCCCCCCCCTCAATTTTTTAGTTTCCTTTCCCAAAACCCTAAAAAAGTATCCCCATCTCTACTTGCTACAGATCATACAGTTGTGCTTTTAAGTTTACATACCCTGGCAGAATTTATGAATTTCTTGGCCATTTTTCAGAGAATATGAACACAAACTTTTTTCACTCATGGTTAGTGTTTGGCTGAAGCCATTTATGATCAATCAACTGTTTACTCTTTTTAAAATCATAATCACAACAGAAACTACCCAAATGACCATGATCAAAAGTTTACACACCCCAGTTCTTAATACCATGTATTGCCCCCTTTAACATCAATGACAGCTTGAAGTCTTTTGTGGTATTTGTGGATGAGGCTCTTTATCTTCTCAGATGGTAAAAGATGCTTATTTATTTCTCTTGTCAAAAAGCCTCCAGTTCCTGTAAATTCTTGTTTGAGATCTCCCCAGAGTGGCTCAATGATATTGGAGGTCAGGAGAGATGAGATGGCCACTCCAGACCCTTCACTTTATTCTGCTGTAGTCAATGACTTGGCCTTGTGATTTGGATCATTGTCATGTTGGAATGTCCAAGTACGCCCCATGCGCAGCTTCCTGGCTGATGAATGCAAATGTTTCTCCAGTATTTTTTGATAACATACTGCCTTCATCTTGCCATCAATTATGACCAAATTTCCTGTGCCCTTGTAAACTCACACATCCCCAAAACATCAGCGATCCACCGTGTTTCACAGTAGGAATGGTGTACCTTTCATCATAGGCCTTGTTGACTCCTCTCCAAATGAAGAGTTTATGGTTGTGGCCAAAAAGCTACATTTTGGTCTCATCACTCCAAATGATTTTGTGACAGAAGGTTTGAGGCTTGTCTCTATGCCGTTTGGCGTATTGTAAGCGGGATACTTTGTGACATTTGCGTAGTAATGGCTTTCTTCTGGAAACTCGACTATGCAGCACATCTTTCTTCAAGTGCCTCTTGAAAACACCCACACCACATGTTTTCAGAGAGTATTTCACCAGAAGTTATTTGTGGGTTTTTCTTTGCATCCCAAAAAAATTTTCCTGGCAGTTGTGGCTGAAATTTTAGTTGGTCTACCTGACCGTGGTTTGGTTTCAACAGAACCCCTCATTTTCCACTTCTTGATTAGAGTTTGAAGACTGCCGATTGGCATTCTCAATTCCTTGAATATCTTTATATCAGTTTCCTGTTTTATACAGTTTAACTACCTTTTCCAGCAGATCCTTTGACAATTATTTTTGCTTTCCCCATGACTCAGAATCCAGGAGTCCAGAGACTCACTGACACACACACACACACACACACACACACACAGTATTTTCTGTTGCGATTTAAAAAGAGTAAACACAGTTTAATTGATAATAAATGGCTTCAGCCAAATGCTAACCATGAGTGAAAGAAATGTTTGTGTCATTCATATTCTCTGACAAATGGCCAAGAAATCATAAATTCTGCCAGGGTATGTAAACTTATGAGCACAACTGTAGCCTCAAGGAGGTAGCTGCCAGTATAACAGCCTGGTTATGACTAATCAAACAGATCTTCTTACCTTTTGCAACTGTTAAGAGAAATATAAAGAATGTCTTTGAATCCAAGCCATTAACAGATTACACAAAACCATAATTCAAAGCATAAAAGTTTTAATTTAACAAAATGTGATACAAGAACATTTTACCACTCAGTCCTGAAGTTCACCCTCAGTCCTGTACAGCCATTCACAATTGAACCATTAACCCTTTTTAGTTTTATACTGTGTTAAAAAGAGGGAAGAGGGACTTTATTAGGTAAGGTGCATTCAATGGAACATATGGGACCCATGCTCAATTAGGATTGCCATGCTCATTCTTTTAGAGGTGGGCACCAGTGCCACACTTCCAGTGGTCTTGGGTTCCAATTGTCAGTTTGCTTCACAAGAGAAGATAATGTTCACTTGTCATGGGATCTTACAAACAAATCATTTGTACAGTGCAGACATGGGTGAATCACCAACACAATAGAAACAAATTATGTGGCTCATTTATATTATATATATATATATATATATATATATATATAAAAAACCTGGGCTATGGCTATGAATCAGCTTTCATTATTCAAATAAATAGGCTATATGTGACTTTTTGTGATAGCACCGCTTTTGCTCCAGGTCTCAAAAAACCAGCGTCTACATCTAATCTCAACAAACTCTTTACTGCAGTTTTTCACTTGTGTAATAAGGAACCTAAATGAATTCTGACAAACTGCCATACAAATCAAAAGTGTAATTTAATACTAAAACCTGTTATTACAAATATACATCAGCAACATTTTAAGAGGTGTTTCCACTACCAGGTTCGTGGTGTAAAATGAATCCCTAAGGCTGGATTCACACCTATGCAGTTTTAATTCTTTTTGCATTTTGCAGATTTGCACTACAGTCCATTTAACATGGTTTCCTATGGAACACGTTCTGTAGTGCAAATCTGCAAAAAGCACTAAAACTGCATAGGTGTGAATCCAGCCTAAATGCACCATGAAACTTTTGTTAACACCAGGTTACCTATCCTGCAGTATTACAGGGGGGGTCCACCTGTATGAGGATGAGCCTCAGGGCTGAGAGGTATCACACTTGTACAATCAGAAAATATAAAATACTTAGAAACAAAACACAACCTGTTAAAATTGATTGTCCTATACACTGTTCCTGCAGAAATTTACCATATAATAAGATCTAGATCTGAGTGACCACCTCAGACCAAAATAAAAAGCCAGCATTGCAGCAGCCACAAACCATATCCTTAATCTCAAATACTGTTCACATGGAAGCTTGGGACGGCTTTCTCACTTGCTTTGCCTGAGTATGTAGCATAAAATAGGGAAATGAAAGTAGACAGTCAGGGTGGTGTACATATGAGTATGATGATCATTGGTATGAATCACTTGCATGGCAGACAATGACAGCATCATGACTTGAAAGCAAAAATGCATGTTCAAGAGTTTTACAGAGGAAAATATTTAAATAAACAGTAAATCCCAATTACAAACAGGCTTGCATAAGCAAAAATTAGCAAATATGCATTTAGCATCCTACTAAAAACAAAGATTTGAAAACTGTTGTCATGTTTATAGCTTAGAGAATTAAAAAAAGTATTTATGCGACTGATAACACACTAGCTCACGCTCAGACAGCAATTTTTTTTACCATATGGATACTTTTAAAGTAATATTAAATGTTTTATTTTTCTTTTTTTTCTTTAACTAACAATTATGTCATACATGCCTGCTCTGTGCAGTGGTTTTGCACAGAGCAGCCCCAATCCTCCTCTTCTTGGGTCCCCCACCGGTGCTACTAGCTTCTCCCCCCTGACCAGAGCCCCAATAGCAAGCCACTTGTTATGGGTGCACAGGCGTGTACTTGATGCTGAGCCCCACTATATGCGTCAATAAGACACAGAGCCACAGCTCAGTCCCACCATTTCTCTCTTCTCATTGGCTCACCGGCTATGATTGACAGCAGTGGGAGCCAATGTTTCCCACTGACGTCTCAGCCAATGAGGAGAGAGAGGCCAGAGACAGCCGAGGCTCCTGTGCACATCGCTGGATCAAGAGAGGGCTTAGGTGATTAGGGGGGGGCAACGCACGGAAGGTTTTTGACCTTCATGCATAGAATACATGAAGGTACAAAACCTTCAGCCTTTCCAACCCTTTTAAAGAATAAGTGCACTTTTGCTCTTACTCTAAATGCTGTATTTACACTTGCCCATGCATCCTGCTGGATGGGAGAAAAAAAAAAAGGACCAAAACAGTTATCTTTACTGCTGATAACCTAAGCTTCTGAAAATGTGATTTGCAGCCTACCAACACCGTTCTGGTTGGTGAACAACTGAACAAGCCTCTCTCTCAGTCAGCTCATAATCTACGGACGGGAGGCTGGCTGCTCACTCAGCTTAGAGTCAGTCCCTTGCCTCTAGCTGTGGCCAAGGACAGCTTGGTCATTAGCCATAAGATTGAAACGCAAGGTCAATTCACCCCTGTTGTGGTGCGCTGAAGATGTTGCGCACTAAGATGCTGAGTCTTTGTTTAAAAATACACCTTCAACAAGATTAAAAATGAAAAAAAGAAACGCATCTCCTTTATAGAGGTGTGGATGCAGCCTCTTTGCCATCAAAATTGACGGTGGTAAGCTGGTATTACTGGCTGTAAAGGAAACCCATACAAGTGTGAATACAGCACTTCAAGAGGTTGTAAACCTGAAAAAAATCCCCTCCCCAAAAACAAAAAAACACACACACCTGCAAGACAAAAGGCACAATGAGCTAGTATGCATTGCATACTAGCTCATTATGAAATACCTTAAAACAAAGCTGTTGCAGCAGTACCCGCACACCGCTATCACGGCCGACATCTTTCCCAGAGCTTCTGGGTTTGCGGGCTCCGGCGCTGTGATTGGCCAGAGCCGCGATGACATCATCCCCGCACATGTGCGCGGAAGCCGCCATTCACGGCACAGGCTCAGAAAGAACAGCACCCGTGGGCCGTTCCTTCAGAGCGCATGGGCCGGTGATGTCACTGGCTGCACACACTGGAAATCTCTCCTAAAAACTGTACAGGTTTAGGAGATTTTTTCAATACCATCCTATAGTTAAGCCTCATTATAGGCTTACCTATAGATAAAAGTTTGCAGAGGAAGTTTACTTCCTCTTTAGGGCAGAACATCATATGCAAAATGTTGGTAGATTTACCATATTAAGAATGCATACAGTGGACATAGATGTTTTTGAATTCTTTCACTGCCCACCACTGCATTGATAGACTGTACTTAATGGCTACCTTCACACTGAAGCACTTTATAGGCGTTTTAGCGCTAAAAATAGTGCCTGTAAAGCACCTCTCGTCACTCCAGTGTGAAAGTTGAGTGTTTTCACAATGGAGCGGTGCGCTTGCGGGACGGTAAAAAAAAAGTCCTGCAAGCAGCATCTTTGGGGCGCTTTAGGAGCTGTGTGCACACCGCCCTGCCCATTTAAATCAATGGGCAGTGGTGCTTTGCGGGCGCCATTAACCCCTTCATCGGCCGCTAGCGGGGTTAAAAAACTACGGTAAAGCACTGCTAAAAATAGCAGCACTTTACCGCCGACCCCCCTGCCCCAGCATTTATTTATTTTTTAGCTTTTTTGTTCTCCTTTCTTTAAAGGAACTGCAAAAATGCTAATAAAAACACTAACGCTCCTAAAACGCTACTACAAAAAGCCATTACCAGCTGGGTTATTTTTTTGCTTTAAAAAAAATAAATGCTAGTGTGTATGGAGCCTAAAAGGCCAATTCAATCTTTTAGACAAATTGAGTTTGGCAAGGCAAGCAAGCCAAATCATCAGATTTGCAAACCATACAGTATTCTTTTAGGCTTGTAGGGGGCTCATGAGGTTTATTTCAATATTGAACTTTTGCATGTTGCTTTGAGAGAATTTATTGACCAATACCTGTTCTGATAATGCGTTTATGATTACTCCAACCAAAAAACTTGTAGCTAGCAGATTTGAGGTTTGTTAAGCATGCAGCCCAGTTAGAAATTCTTAACTACTTTTATGCAAAAAAACTGGATTACGACAGCCAAGAACCTAATTTTCACAGGGAGAGGTCATCAGTGATGGCCTATGTGTTCCTCTCATGACAGATTTTCTTCAAGAGTTTTATCTTTAGGTTTCTATGTTTCAGGCCCCCAAGGCAGTATTAAACCCAAAACCAAAAATTGTATATATTGCAGGGTCGTGGCTGCATTCGTTTTTTTTTCCTTTAGGCTGTTTCCCTTTGTTTTTACCTGCTTATCTGGGCAGCAATACACCTCCTGTATTAGAGTACCCCCCCCCCACTCTGGATGAAGGAGCAGAGAGGGCACAGCAGACAGCAGCAATGTCCGTCTGGGGGGAGGAAGTGTTAAATGGACCTGTGAACTTAAAATTCCAGCTCATACTTTATGTGTTACAGTAGAGGTCCACAAACCCCGGGCCGCTGCTGGTGTGTGGCGTGTTGTGGGCCGAGCGAACAAGGCTCGACTTGCATTAGCGGCCACTCACGTCTGCCTCTTGTCTGGTCAGCAGTAGGGTCCCCCGCTATGCACTGCATGTGCAGGGGATCTGGATCCATGTGTGGGTCTAGTACCCTGCCACCCTTCCACCACCAGAGGGCACCCGCTCCTCCCAGCACTACTACTCCCTGTGCACTTTGTGGTCATGTCTCTCTGTATGCATGTGTATACACACAGTAGGTATATATAATATTAGAATCTTTATTTGTATCCGTTTGGCTGATCACATGAGCCTTATATTAATAATATTTAATTGAGCTCATGTAATCAGCCAAACATATACAAATAAGGATTAAAAAAAATATATTTTTTTTTCATAAGAATAATTGAGCTGATGTGGTCAGCAAATCTATAATTATTAGTATTTAAACAAAATCATTATTATAGAACAAATATATATATTTTTTATATTTATCTGTATCTGGCTGATTACATGAGCACAATTTAATATTAAATATAGCTTATGTAATTAGCCAAACAGATACAAATAAAGGATTTAAAAAAACCTTTCAATAATAATAATAATAATAATAATAATAATAAATAAAGATGCGAGTGGCAGGGACATGCTTAAAACTCCTGACAACAACCCCATAGTCCGCAGAGGGGGTCTCCTTCCATAAGGCCAGTCCCTGGTGCCGGGACGGTTGGGGAAAGTTGTGTTACAGCAAACTGTTTTCTTTTTTTGGGATAAAACGTTTTACATTATTAAAGCTGATCATTGTAAGCACCCCTGCCATTGTTAATCGGTTTGTGTCATCTCTTTAAACTAATACATCTGGAAGAGAGCTTGTGGTTTTGAAAAATACCAGACTTTCGGGCAGGATCACAAATGAATAGAAAGAAAAGAAAACGAATATAGCCATCACATCTAAGAACTGGTAAGCTGCAATATTATAAAATGTTTGCTTTTGGGTTTAATACTGCTTTATTTCTGCCCCTGTCTGTAACCAGCAAGGCAAGCGTTGCTACCTTCCTATAAGATCAGCTATTTGAGAAAAGCTCCAAAGCTACCAGTTGGTTGCTGTTGATCCATTGTATCCAATGCAATGCAGACTATTCTCAAAAAACCATAGCAAAGCACTGGGATTCCGAGCCTGGACTGATGTCACAGTAAGAAAAAAAAAAAGAAGCTGTGTACAGAAAAAGCGGTGCACCCTTGAGAATGCCAACAAAAAACAGATACTAGGAAGCCGCCTTGCTTTAACAGAATATCACTTAGTAGCCTAAAGATGCAAGTTTAAGTCCCTTTCAAGTTTACATTATTTTTTACAGCACTACCTCCATGATTGGTTACATATATTCTTACTCCTTATCAGAAAGCAGTCAGTAAATGACAATACCTATAAGCTGTGTCTATACTCATTTGGTACCATGCAAAATCTGAAATTTTTCCACTGCACACAAAGACTTTGCAGGATTCAATTTGAACGCCACCCCAATAGATTTCTCCGTTGAGGCTTTACAGCTTTTTAGGAGCATGACAGGGGAATCTTCACCCCCACCCCAGAACTGCCATGACAGGTTGAGGTCAGCTTTCTATCCGATATACCCTATTGGTGGTAGGTTACAGTATCTATATATTGCTACAAAGAATCCACTAGAGGACAAATGTTACTACATTTCTTCTCCAACAGCTCAGCTGATTAAAGTGGTAGTAAAACCCGCTTTGTAATTTTTACCTACAGGAAAGCCTATATTAATTTTACCTACAGGTAAGTCTTATTATCTGCAGCCGGAATATGGATGCAGCCTGTGACATCACCGGGGCATGCGCTCTGAAGGTCCGGAATACCTTGCCGAAACTTCAGAGCTTCATGCCGGAACTGAGGCTTGTGCGAGAGTGACGTCATTGCCACGTCGGGCCAATCACACAGCCGGAGTGCGCGAACCCGGAAAAAAGACCGGGGGGGGGGGGGGGGGGAGGTCTAAAGGCAAGTATTTCATAATGTGCTAGTATGCGATGCATATTATCAAATTATGCAATTGCCTTACAGGTGTGTTTTTTTGTTTTTTAAACCAGCTGCTTTAATTCTCCGCCCTGTCCGACAAATGTATCAGAAGGAGAGTTTGGAATTTAATTACCGTGATCCTATGCTGAAGTTTTTCACTGAATGATTTTCAGTCACAATAATCCTCTTGCAGCTAAAAACTGTAGGTAAATGGAATCCCTTCAGACCAACTCTTTGTAATGTTTAAAATGACAATAAGAAGCATACAAGACAATATGGGAAAATAATTTCACAACAGAATGGACAAAATGTCTTCTCACTAACAATGTTAAAAAGGAAGAAAAAACAAAAAAACAAAACCACACATCTGCTCCTTCACGTTTCTAATGCTTGAAACTGTTCACAGCAATTTCCACAGCTTTATAAACAGAATAACTGAAGCAAGAAGTACTATATTAGATTGTCCCAGAGCACTATATAATCCTGGGAGCAATATGGTTTCCTGGTGCAATGTACATTCATACATTCTATTCACACCAGTGCCGAGGTCTCCAGGCACTGCATGCGCTGAAGTCTTGCAATATTTCCGGTAAAATGTCTACACCAGCTTTCTTTGGTATGAGAATAGGTTTCTCGTTATAGTGAAAAAAACCAACCTTTTCTATCTGTGAATTTGTTAAAAGGTGCTTGCAATGGAAAGCTTTGCTGGTCGCCACCGCAACAGGAGTACAAGGTGAATGGGAAAAAGAAAAACAAAAAAAACAAAACAAAGATCGTAGTGAAAGCCCTTGACAGCTTGGTTCTAGTCAGCACATGATGATCTGACTAAAACCACAGGAGACTACATATTTAGGAAAGAGTTGTGCGACTGGTGTCCCAGCCATCCCACCCTGATTACAAGGCAGCTGGAATATAGGAGAGTATGTTGATCACCGCTGAACAGGACGCCTCATTTTCTTCTTCCGTTTGGACTTTGTGTCACTCTTGGAAGCAGAGTCAGGTTTAGATGGTCCGGGAGGGGACTGAGCTCCATGCGGGGGTTGTTGTGGAGGGGTGAAAATGTTCCCATTGGGCATCTGAGCTGGAGAGCCCTGGAATATTCTGTTCAAAAGATTCTGCAAATCAGCAGCTGAAGTTGGGCTACTTTCTGATGGAGCCCTGCAAAAAAAAAAAAGAATTAGAATGTAATAGGAATTCTGACAATTTTAATGAGCATTGCCACCCACAGTCAAGCTAAACATCTAATGTAAAAGGGCTCATACATTAAATTGCAAAATGAATCTGCCATTTACCCATAGAAGTGCATCACCTACTTTCAGTCACACCCACAGAGTTATATGGTTTTGACTGGTGATATTGTGGTCAAGGGTTTGTTACTGCTGGTTAATAAGAATGAGCTCCGGCGTGTTCGCACACCCCACGTACAGACCCTGCCAGGAAGTCGGCAATGCACTGCGCTAATCACAGGCAGTGAGACATTTCCCAATCTCTGCAGCCGAGCATCAGGACAATGTCTCACTGCCTGTGATTAGCGAAGCGCAGTGCCGACTTCCTGGCAGGCTCTGCACATGGGGTGTGCAAACACGCCGGAGCTCATCCTTACTGGTTAATACCCTATTACTTCAAGTCCTGCCTGTGTAACCTAACTCCACCACTATTTGTTTTCTTCATACGGCTGGGTAATTGGACTATGTAACAAATCTAATGAGGCAAGGAAGACCCTTGCAACTTCTGGACTAAACACCACCACCAGCCACTCTGTTTTCCAATAAGGCTCCTATAATGGCCACTGAAGTTGACTGGACAGTAGGATGCAATTTCAGTGGTGCTCAACAAAGTTGGCAATCTAATAAAAAAAGTTATGTTGAATCCTAAAAGTAAATAGCAAGCTCCTGATGTTGTCTGCTCTTATGAAAAACTCATGGCCTGTACACACAATCTAAAAAATACCGCTTTCGAAACGATCGTGCAATAATCTGATAGTTAGTACACAAATTTCTCTCATACGATACAGGATCGGATGATTTTCGTTTAATCAGTACAGTTGTCGTTCGAAAATACAATACAAATACATGACATTGCATAACTTTTTATTCTGTCGTACGAGAACCATGGGTTGAAGGAAAGAAAATTGCTTAAATTTACCAGCTGTGTTGATGGTGGAATCCCTTCTGCTGCGCTATTTTATTTTGACAGCGAAAGTTTCCCTGCTGTCAGAATACAATGATCATCGCTGCCGGATATAGCCAGCAGCAGTGATCATACGAATAAAACCTGACAGGCTAGTTGTACTGAAGTTGATCGATAAATCGACTTCAGTACAACCAGCCTGCCCCCATAGATGGGTCAAACTTTAGCTAGTTCCTGGTGAACAGGTCAAACTGCGTACCGCCTATGGTCCGCTTTAGTCTTAAAAAGACAAAACTCTCTGCAAAATAGTAATAAATTTGATTATTCATATTCTCCAGCATTCTGTAAAGCAAATCTGATACGAAGGTTAAAAAACAGATCTTAACGCCTAAACACAGTTTTTCAACTTTGACATGTGTTAGTAAAACTGTACATATTATTGCATTTACTTAGTACATCCAGGTGGATTGTCCAGAAACTGTGCTTTCATTCGGTGGTAAATAATAATGTGCATTTCCCATTTCTTTTTATCAAAGAAAAACTGGCACAAAACAGAAAATGAATAATTTTTGAATTCAGCTGTACACTATATTTCTTGCTATTACTATGACCTACCACCAAAGAACAACCCAAAATAAAATTCTCCTACTCCTGATGATCACAGCAGTGTCACATAAGTGCATATTTGTACCCACAGTAGGACCCAGAAACAATTTTTGCTTTTTTTATCCTACCTAAAATACATAGATACTAAAAATGTAAAAACAACTTTTATTTAATCCTACCTAAAATACACTGACTCCGACTTTGACTCTGAGTATGACACTCACTGTGAGGTTCAACTTGTGCAGCAATACGCTGAAGCTTAGGAGTTGGAAGCATAGTGTTGTGTCAATGTTTTGCCTTTTATTTATATTTTAAACTGAATGGGTTGTTTTACAAGGTGATAGTTTACAATCCCTTTAAGGTAGACTCCATAGTGTTTAACTTTGTTGCGAAGACCGCAAATATTCCAAGTGAAAAGTTTTAAGGGGGCCATAATGAAGCATGATATAAATACCGCTGGCGAACACTTGGATCGACAGCACAGTAAAAAGATAGAGATACAGATGATAAAAGAATATGTGCTAGGTCAGGGCTCAAAATTTCAAGTTGTGAGCTACTAGCCAGGCCTGAAGGGTAACTCGCCACCAGTTGCTCCGCCCAACCCCTACCCTGCCCGCCCCTAATCCCACCCTTAACCACTTCCCGCCCCGTCAATAGCAGATTGACGTCCGGGAAGTGGTTCTGTTATCCACACTGGACGTCATATGACGTCCTGCGGGATAACAGCCGCCGCGCGCCCGGGGGGGCGCGCATCGCGGCGATCGGTGGAGCGGTGGGTCAGTCTGACCCACCGCTACACTGATCTCAGTAAAAAGCCTCCGTCGGAGGCTTTTTACCATGTGATCAGCCGTGTCGAATCACGGCTGATCAGGAAGTAAACAGGAAGAGCCGTTGATCGGCTCTTCCTCACTCGCGTCTGACAGACGCGAGTAGAGGAGAGCCGATCGGCGGCTCTCCTGACAGGGGGGGGTTCGCGCTGATTGATTATCAGCGCAGCCCCCCCTCGGATACCCACACTAGACCACCAGGGAAGCCCCCCAGGACCACCAGGGAAGCCCCAATCATGTGGATGGCCCCCATAGCCATCCACATGTAGTAAAAATAAATAAAAACATTAAAAAAAATATGCCAATCAGTGCCCACAAATGGGCACTGACTGGCACTTTCACAATGTGTGGTGGCTGGCATTGCTGGGCACCAGTGCCACCAATGCCACCTACTAGTGTCCATCAGTGCCACCTATCAGTGCCCATCCGTGCCAATCTGTGCCCACCTATCAGTGCCCGTCCATGCCACCTATCAGTGCCGCCCATGAGTGCCCATCAGTGCCGCCCATGAGTGCCCATCAGTGCCGCCCATGAGTGCCCATCAGTGCCGCCCATGAGTGCCCATCAGTGCCGCCCATGAGTGCCCATCAGTGCCGCCCATGAGTGCCCATCAGTGCCGCCCATGAGTGCCCATCAGTGCCGCCCATGAGTGCCCATCAGTGCCGCCCATGAGTGCCCATCAGTGCCGCCCATGAGTGCCCATCAGTGCCGCCCATGAGTGCCCATCAGTGCCGCCCATGAGTGCCAATCAGTGCCGCCCATGAGTGCCAATCAGTGCCGCCCATGAGTGCCAATCAGTGCCGCCCATGAGTGCCAATCAGTGCCGCCCATGAGTGCCAATCAGTGCCGCCCATGAGTGCCAATCAGTGCCGCATATCAGTGCCGCATATCAGTGCCCATCAGTGCCCATCAGTGCCACCTCATCGGTGCCCAGTGTCGCCTTATCAGTGCCCTTCAGTGCCGCCTTATCAGTGCCCGTCATTGAAGTAGAAAAGGTACTTATTTACAAAAAAAATTAACAGAAACAAAGAAAAACTTAGGTTTTTTTAAAATTTTCGCTCTTTTTTTATTTGTTGTGCAAAAAATAAAAATCGCAGAGGCGATCAAATACCACCGAAAGAAAGCTCTATTTGTGGGAACAAAATGATAAAAAATTTGTTTGGGTACAGTGTAGCATGACCGCGCAATTGTCATTCAAATTGCGACAGCGCTGAAAGCTCAAAATTGGCTTGGGCAGGAAGCTGTATAAGTGCATGGTATTGAAGTGGTTAAACTCTCCCCTAAACCAGCCCTCAAATTATCTCATGAAATGACACTTAAATGTTTTATGCAGAATTAAGTTATAAAAAAGCCTACCTGTGGAGGGGAAGAGAGGAGAGCCGTCCGCTAGATAATCAGAGCAGGGAACATCACAGCTTTCATTTCAATAGCTGTGTGTTGTTCCCCCGCCGCGTGCCGTCACATAAGCCCCTCCCCTTGTCTGGGGAACTTTGATACATGTCACCCGTCCTAGGATTGAACGGGTGATCTGTCCATCATAGTCCCGGAAAAAGGAGGGTCTTATGTAAAAGGCGCACGGTGGGGGGGGAACACACAGCTATTGAAATGAAAGCCGTAATGCTCCCTGCTCTGATCATCCAGCCGGCGGCTCTCCTCTCTTCCCCTCTGATCAGCGGTGCTCGCCAGCCCTCAAAATCCACTCGCAAAATGTGAGCGGAATTTTTGAGGGCTGTGCTAGGTGACACATGTAGAGTACATATCAATAGTCAAGTACAAATGAAAAGAAAATTGGGTAGGTCACATAAAATTGAACTAAAGCCTCCCACCTGGCTGTACACCACTCCAACTTAGTGTGAGAGCATCCATCTCAAAATTGGAACCATATAACAAACTAAAATAAACAGAGAAGCACTGGCTCGGCATAGGTATTGATGGCATCCAATGTGAAGCCAACCGGGTTGCTCCATAAAAAAAAAAAAAAATCATGTACATCAATATCTCTGCACTGAGAACCAAGCCACCGAACACCGCCGATGGCTCGGTTCTCACTCCTCCCAGAGCAGATTGATGCTGTCAAACAGCATCGCTTCTGCTCTACTTCTCCGCACTCATAAGAGCACTGAGCTGTGGAGGGGCGGGGAGCGGCAATCTCAGCCGCTCACTGAGACGCCGAGACTGCCATCTTCAAGACTTGGAAGTAGGGATGACGTGCTGCCTCGACTGATGGCAGTGACGTCAGCGGAGAGTGCAAAACGAATTGCACTCCTGTGACCCAGAGGAGAAGCCCAGCCTAAAAAGCTCAGGCTGGGCTCCTTTAATCCCTACTAATAAAGCACATTTTACAAAGTGGCTTAATTCCTGGAGTTGAGCTTTAACTCAGCCTCAGTATCTCTTTAGGCCCCTTTCACACATGCCTTCAGATTGTTTCAGTTCAGTCACGTTTTTCAAAGAAAAAAAACCAGATCAGTTTACATCCATTCTTTACATCCACTAAGGCCCCGCGATTTTACTGCGTTTTTACCGCAATTTTTTACCGCAATAGCGTTAAAAATAGCGCTAACGCCTATGCGTTTTACCGCAATTTTACCGTTAGCGCTATTTTTAGCGCCAATGCGGTAAAAACTGCATAGGCATTAGCGCTATTTTTAAAAATAGCGCTAACGCCTATGCGTTTTTGCCGCGGTTCTCATTCATTTCAATGGGGATAGGTGTTTTTACAGCGCTATTTTATGCGCCCCAAAAAAGCTGTTTGCAGGATTTTTTCCAACGCACAGCCAGCACAACGCCTCAATGTGAAAGCCCTCAGGGCTTTCACATTGAGAATGCTGGGGCAGGATTATTTCAGGCATTTTTACAGCGAAAACGCAGTAAAAACACCTCAGTGTGAAAGGGGCCTGAAGTGAAATTTTTGGTTTACATTAGAGCTGCACAATCCTGGATAAAAAGAGAAGAGAATCGCAATTTTTTTGCTTAGAATAAAGATCATGATTCTCTCACGATTCACACGCGGCATAACATCTTTCACATTATACAAAAAAATTGGGCTAACTTTACTGTTAGGTTTTTTAAATTCATGGAAGTGTATTTTTTTTCCCCAAAAAATGTGTTTGAAAGACCGATGTGCAAATACTGTGTGACATAAAATATTGTAACTGCCATTTCATTCTCTAGGGTCTCTGCTAAAAAAAAAAAAAAAAAAAAAATATGTTTCAGGGTTCCAAATAATTTTCTAGCCAAAAATACTGGATTTTTTTTAACCAAGTGTCAGAAAAAGGTTTGGTTTTTAAGTGGTTAAACTGCCCTCCTCTACAGACAGAAGTTAATTCCTTTGATCCAAGTAAGAACCGAGAGAGATACATTGTGTCTTTTCATTATCTCTCTGCCTGAGGAATGTATTTTTTGACGGCTCTGCCGTGTGTGTGTATGTGTGTGTGTATGTGTGTGTGTGTATGTGTATGTGTATGTGTGTATGTGTGTATGTGTGTATGTGTGTGTGTATATATATATATATATATATATATATATATATATGTATATATATATATATATATATATGACACCCATGCGATCCGATTCTGGTGCGGACCAAAAAAAAAAAGGGGGTTCTGTGCGATGCAATATCAGCCATACTATCTGTATGGCTGAAATCACATCGCGCGGACATCGCATGTGATTTGCATTGCAGTGCGAATCACATGCGATCACGCACAAGTGTGAACCGGGACTAAAGATCTGCCTGCACAATACAGACAGGGTTAATTACAAAAACACAGCTGCCTACCCCCTCATAAACAAAGAGAACCATGTAGGATTTTTCCTAGATATAGGTTGCCAGAATAAAGCATCTAAAAAAAAGGTTATGCTGCTATGTTAATGGAAAAATGTAAAAAAAAAATCTAAAGTAGGTGTTATCCCAATTTGGCTGCAAAAGTGGAAATATACATTAGAGAAAACAAGGCATTAACTGCTTGTCCACCGCCAAATAACGGTGGGCGGAAGACCCTATTGTTCTGGGCGGATGTCATATGACGTTGCGCCTTCCGAAGCCACTAGGGGGGCGAGCGCTGCATCACTGGGGACCCGATGCGCGTGCCCGGCACCCGCGATTACCCAGTAACTGAGCAGGACAGTGGATCTCTGTGTGTAAACACAGAGATCCATGTCCTGTCAGGGAGAGGAGACAGATAGTGTGTCCCTTGTACATAGGGACAACCATCAGTCCCCTCCCCCCACAGTAAGAATCACTCCCAGGCAACACATTTAACCCCTTCCTCGCCCCCTAGAGTTAACCCCTTCCCTGACAGTCACATTTATACAGGAATCAATGCATTTTTATAGCAGGGACCGCCGTATAAATGTGAATGGTCCCAAAAACGTGTCAAAAGTGTCCGATGTGTCCGCCGCAATATCGCAGTCATGATAAAAATGGCTGATCGCCGCCATTACTAGTAAAAAAATAAATAATTTTTTTAATAAAAATGCTATAAATCTACCCCTATTTTGTAGCTGCTATAAATTTGGTGCAAACCAATCAATATACGCTTATTGCGATTTTTTTTCACCAAAAATATGTAGAAGAAGAATACATATCGGCCTAAACTGAGGAGAAAATTTGTTTAAGAATGAATTATAGCAAAAAGCAAAAAAAATTGGATTTTTGTACTCACCGTAAAATCAGTTTCTCTGACGTCCATGGACCGACAGCTCTCATACTGATTACATGTGGGTATATGTCCCTGCTTGCAGGAGAAGACCTAGGCAGAATGTTAGATGTTAAAACATTCTAGAACAAGCCAGAGCCGAACAGCCCCGCCCAGGGGGGCGGTCCCTCCGGACATTACCCTCCCACCTGCAGCCAGCAGCCTCAGTTCGTAACAAAGCATTACAAACCTTAAAAGAAAGGGTGGTGCTGTGTCGGTCCATGGACGTCAAAGAAACGGATTTTACGGCGAG
This sequence comes from Rana muscosa, assembly GCA_029206835.1. Classification (NCBI taxonomy): domain Eukaryota; kingdom Metazoa; phylum Chordata; class Amphibia; order Anura; family Ranidae; genus Rana; species Rana muscosa. Next base: position 859,057,358 of record CM055117.1, read on the forward strand.
TACAAAAATCCTATTTTCTCTTATCGTCCATGGACTGACACAGCTGTCATACTGATTACGTGTGGGACGTCCCAAAGCACTATAAGAAAAGGGTGGGAGCAAAAAAGTAAGGAACTACCAAAACTTCACTCTAAACCAGCAGAGCTCCTCAACAGGGGAGTTGCAACATTAAACAGCGGCCTGCAACACTTTGCAGCTGAAGGAAGCATCCGAAGATGCAGCCACATCAACCTTGTAGAATTTAGAAAAGTTATGAATGGACGACCAGGTCGCCGCCTTCAACATTTGTGCAACCGACGCTTGTTGTCGGAAAGCCCAGGAAGCACAGATTGCCCTGGTGGAATGCGCCGTGACCGGGAAGGGAGGCGCCCGTCCCCTAATGGCATAGGCCTGTATAACAGTCTGTCTGATCCACCTAGAAATGGTGGCAGACAACACCGCTTGGCCCTGTTTCGGGACCAGAGACAGATACAGACAGCGAATCAGACTTCCGAATAGAAGCAGTAGCCGCCAGGTAAACCGTAAGGCACGCACCACATCCAAATTGTGAAGCGCAACCTCTCGAGGATGCGATGGATGAGGGCAAAAGGACGGAAGGACAATGTCCTCATTAAGGTGAAAAGCCGAAACCACCTTAGGAAGGAAAGACGGTCGCGGTCGCAATACCGCCTTATTCTTATGGAGGACCAGGTAAGGCGACTTGCATGACAGAGCCGCCAACTCAGACACCCGTCTAACAGAAGTGATGGCCACTAAAAAAGCCACCTTCTGGGACAAAGTTAAAAGAGGAATATCTCTTACATTCTCAAAAGGAGATTCCTGAAGAGCCGAAAGCACCAAGTTCAGATCCCAAGGAGGGAGCGGGGGCTTGGCAGGTGGAACCACATGGCGTACCCCCTGCACAAAAGTGCTAACCAAGGAATGACCAGCTAGGGGTCTTTGAAAGAAAAATGGCCAAGGCCGAAATCTGACCCTTAATAGTGCTTAAAGCCAGCCTTTGAGCAACACCACGCTGTAAGAACCTCAGGATTCTGGGGACAGAGTACGTCCGTGGACGCCAGTCTAGTTCTTCGCACATAGCGATGTAAGCTCTCCAGGTACGGTGATAGATCTTCCTAGAAGAAGACTTCCGTGCCCTAAGCATGGTTGAAATTACCGAATCCGACAGGCCTCGGCCTTTCAGCACCTGACTCTCAATAGCCATGCCGTTAAAGCCAGAGACTGTAAAGCAGGATGAAAGATAGGACCTTGAGATAGAAGGTCCTCCCTCAAGGGCAGGCGCCAAGGGACGTCCGCGATGAGACGTACCAGGTCGGCGTACCAATGACGCAGAGGCCAGTCCGGAGCAATGAGGCTCACCGGCATGCCCTCGGCCGCTACCCTGCGCAGCAGACGAGGAAGCAACTTCAGCGGAGGGTAGACATGCATCAAGCGATACTGACCCCACGGGGCCACTAAACGCGTCCGAGGCATCCGCCCAGGAGTCCCTGGACCGGGCCACAAACCCGCACCTTGCGATTGAGTCAAGACGCCATCAGGTCCACATCCGGAGTGCCCCACCGCCGACAAAGGAGTTGAAACACATCCGGATGCAAGGACCACTCCCCCCTGGTCCAGGGACTGGCGGCTCAGATAGTCTGCCTGACAGTTTTCTACGCCCGGAATGTAGATGGCCGACAGCGCCGGCACGCTTCTTTCGGCCCACCTTAGAATGTGAGCGACCTCAGACGCCGCAGCCGAGCTCCGAGTGCCCCCCTGATGGTTGTCATATGCCACGGCCGTGGCTTTGTCCGATTGGATTCTGACCAAGCGGCCCTGTAGCCTCTTCGACCATGCAGAGAGACAGTCTGATCGCCCGCAATTCCAGGACGTTGATTGGGAGACGAGATTCGGCTGGAGTCCAGAGCCCTTGAGCTGACAGGACTCCCCACACTCCTCCCCAGCCCGTCAGGCTGGCGGCCGTTGTGATCACCGTCCAGTGGATGGGGAGGAACGACTTCCCGGCCCGAAGAGCCGGGGGATCTCAGCCACCACGTCAGGGACGCCTTGACAGAGTGACTCACCTGGATCTGAAGATCCAAAAGACAATGGGGACTTGTCCCAAACAGACAAAATTCCCTTCTGTAATGTCCGAGTGTGTGATTGAGCATACGGAACCGCCTCGAAGGAGGCCATCATTAGTCCCAGGACTCTCATGCAGAAGTGAATTGACGACCATTTTCGGGACGTCAGAACCTGTACTGCCGACTGAAGTGTCAGTAACTTCTCTGAGGGTAGAAACACCTTTGCTGCCGAAGTGTCCAGGATCAGACCCAGATACTCCAAGCGCTGAGTCGGGACTAGAGCCGACTTCTGCGTGTTCAGAACCCATCCGAAGTCCCGGAGGGTCTGACTGACTGTCACATTTTCCTCCAATTCTGAGCCATTTTCTGCTCTGAGAAGGAGATCGTCTAGATAGTCCACGATAACAATTTCTTGCTGTCTCAGCAAAGCCAGAACCGGGACAAGCACTTTGGTGAAAACCCGTGGTGCTGATGCTAGGCGGAAGGGAAGACCCACGAACTGATAGTGGACTTCGCCAATGGCAAAGCGCAGAAACCTCTGGTGGCTTGCGCAGATTGGGATGTGCAAGTAAGCGTCCTCGATATCCAAGGACGCCAAAAAATCCCCTTGGTGGAGTGTCGCGATCACCGTGCGAATGGATTCCATCCGGAATTTTAATACCTTCACATAGGCATTCAGGGCCTTGAGGTCCAGGATTGGCCGAACCCCGTCCTTTTTCGGGACAACAAACAGGTTTGAGTAAAACCCCTGAAACCTCTCTTGTGACGGAACTGGCACAATTACTCCGCACCCGAGCAAATCCTGTACGGCCCCCAAAAGGGCCGCCCGGCGGGCCGAAAGGACAGGGAGGTTCGAGGGAAAAAAACCTGTCTGTGGGCTACGAGCGGAACTCTAACCTGTATCCCGAGGTGACCACCTCACACACCCACCGGTCGGAGATCCGGGAGGTCCACCGCACCGAGAACCTGCGAAGACGTCCCCCCACCCCAGAGTCGGGCAGGGGCAAGACTTCATGTGGTGGTGGACTTGGGAGCTTGCTTGGTAGGCTTACGCACCCAGGGACGTCTTTGTCCCCCAGCCGCATTCTTTTCAGTCTGGGCGGGCTTACCCGTGGAATATGACTGACGAAAAAACTACTTCTTCACCGGAAAGGAAGGGCCCGGCCTGCGGTTGGGCTCCTTACCTTTAATAGACTGGGGAAGGAAGGTGCTCTTGCCTCCTGTGACGTTTTTAAAAATGTCATCCAGAGCGGCCCCAAACAGTCTACCGCCCTTAAAGGGCAAGTCAGCCAGGAGCTTTTTGGAAGCTAGATCGGCCAACCAGCATTTCAGCCAGATAAGGCGACGCATCACCACAGCAGAAATGGAGGCCCCTGTTATTAAAAGGGGTCGCATCCACAGTGGCATCGCACAAGAAGACTAAACCCTGCGCACGTTGGTGAGCCAGGGCAATGGTTTCAGGAGGGAGATTATGCTCCTGCACTGTCTGGTGCAAATTTTTTGCCCAGCCTGTGAGTGTCTGAGACACAAGTGTCGCCGCCACTATAGGGCGTAAGGCGGCCCCCAATAAGGTGAACATAGTTCTACACGCCACTTCTGACCTCCTGTCAGCGGGATCCTTAAAACGCAGGAGTCCCTTCCATTGGGAGCGTGGTAGCCTTATTCAAACGGGCGACCGGGGGGTGAGCCCACTTCTTAACCAGGTCCTCTTCAAAGGGGTACCTTAAGGCTATGCGCCGTGGGACCGTCAAAGTCTTCTGCGTCTTATCCCAGACTTGGTCAATGAATGTAAGAAACGGCTTTAAAGGAACCAAACGACATAGCTTCCACCTGAGGTTCCTCAGCCTCAACATTCAGCTTGAGAGTGTCCCTCACAGCATCAATGAGTTCACTCACAAGCACCCTGTCAGTTGGTGGTTCAAGACAGGGGTCTTCCTCACAAGGAATTTCCTGTATAACTGTGCTTTGAGCCGCAGCAAAATGGCCGCCGATGGCGCACTTTTTAAAATTTAAAACACTGCGCCAATGGCGCACGCAATAAACCTCACACACTCCCCCAGAACACTTCCCAAGTTCACTAACAGCCATGGAGCGCCCCCCCCCAGGGCAGAGCGACCCCCCCAAGTATCCCCACACAGCACAGCACCAGAGCAGGGTGCAGAGAGCAGCATAACAGGGGGGAGACAGGGAGAACCCCCCACCAGCAGAAACACAGCCAGTATGTACTCACCTTGCAGCAGGAGAGACTACTTACCGTCGCTAGAGGGGCCCACTGGCTTGTTTCAGACAGACCTATCACAGAGTCGTACTGCGTAGCTGTCGGCCCGGTCCACCGCGAAAGATACAGTAGGTACTGTTCAATCTTGAGAGGACCGCGGGAGCATGAAAGCAACCCGGCAACCCCTGGAGCCATGGGGTATGTCGTGAACTGAGTCTCATGCACACAAGGCGAGGATCAGCACGCTTGATGGTCGGACAGGGAAGACTACGAGGATACTAGTGTACCCAACCTGTTGCCCAGCCGACAGTTGATTTAAGGTCTCAAAAATAAAATTAAATTCCCAAAGGAATAAAATTTAAAAGCAAAAATCTTCCAGGAGACTGGCTCCTGAGAGAGCCATGTCTTCTGCTAGGCAGAAAAAAAACTGAGGCTGCTAGCTGCAGGTGGGAGGGTAATGTCCGGAGGGCCGCCCCCCCTGGGCGGGGCTATTCGGCTCTGGCTTGTTCTAGAATGTTTTAACATCTAACATTCTGCCTAGGTCTTCTCCTGCAAGCAGGGACATATACCCACATGTAATCAGTATGAGAGCTGTGTCACTCCATGGACCATAAGAGAAATGGGATTTTTGTACTCACCGTAAAATCCTTTTCTCTGACGTCCATGGACTGACACAGCTCTAATACTGAAACACGTGGGTATATGTCCCTGCTCGCATGAGAAGATCTAGGCAGAATGTTAGATACATACATTCTAGAAAAAACCCAGAGCTGAACAGCCCCGCCCAGGGGGCGGTCCCTCCAGACATAACCCTCCTACCTGCAGATAGCAGCCTCACTTCGTAACAAAGCAGTACAAACCTTAAAGAAGGGTGGGTGCTGTGTCAGTCCATGGACGTCAGAGAAAAGGATTTTACGGTGAGTACAAAAATCTCATTTTCTCTTATCGTCCATGGACTCACACAGCTCTAATACTGAAACACGTGGGACGTCCCAAAGCAGTATCAGAAAAGGGTAGGAGCCGTAGTAAAGGAAAAACCAAACTCCACTCCAAACAAGCAGAACTCAACGGCGGAGTTGCAACTTTAAACAGCGGCCTAAAACCCTTGCGGCCGAAGATGCAGCCACATCAACCTTATAGAACTTAGAAAAGGTATGAACGGACGACCAGGTCGCCGCCTTGCACATATGTGCAACCGACGCTTGATGTCGGAAAGCCCAGGAAGCACCAATTGCCCTGGTGGAATGCGCCGTAACCGGAAAGGGAGGCACCCGCCCCTTAAGGGCATAGGCCTGTATAACGGTCTGTCTGATCCACCTAGAAAAGGTGGCAGACGACACCGCTTGGCCCTGTTTTGGACCAGAGACAGACAAAACAGTGAGTCAGACTTCCGAATGGAAACAGTAGCAGACAGGTACACCTGTAATGCTCGTACCACATCCAATGTAAGAAGCGCAAACTCTCAGGGATGCGATGGGTGAGGACACAAGGACGGAAGAACAATGTCCTCATTAAGGTGAAAGGCCGAGACCACCTTTGAAAGGTAAGACTGTCTTGGGCGCAACACCGCCTTATCCTTATGAAGGACCAAGTAAGGCGACTTGCGGGACAAGGCCGCCAACTCAGACACCCGTCGAACAGAAGTAATGGCCACTAAGAAAGCCACCTTCTGGGACAAGGGCAAGAGGAATCTCCCTGAGATTTTCAAAGGGATGTTCTTGGAGAACCGAGAGCACCAAATTCAGATCCCAAGGAGGGGGGAGGAGGCTTGATCACATGGCGAACCCCCTGCACAAAAGGTGCTAATCAAGGAATGGCCCGCTAGCGGTCGCTGAAAAAGACAGCCCGGGCCGAAATCCGACCCTCGATGGTACGCAAGGCCAGCTTTTGGGTCACACCACGCTGTAACAACAGCAAAATCTTGGGAACAGAATACGTCCGTGGACGCCATCAAGCATGTAGCGATGTAAGCCTTCCAGGTACGGTGATAGCTCTTCCTGGGAGGAAGATGTCCGTGCCACAACATAGATGAGATGACCGAATCCGAGAGACCTCGGTCCCTCAGCACCTGGCTTTAACAGCCGTGCCAAAGCCAAGGACTGTAAAAGCAGGATGAGGTATGGGACCATGAGACAGAAGGTCCACCCAAATAGGCAGTCACCAAGGAACGTCTGCGACTAGCCGAACTAGATCAGCGTACCAATGTCGCCATCCCAGAGCAATGAGGATCACCGGAATGGCCTCGACCACTATTCTGCGAAGCAGGCGAGGCAACAACAGTAGCGGAGGGTAAGCATACATCAGGCGATACTGCCCCCACGGGCCACCAACGCGTCTGCCCAGGACCTGGCCACGAATCTCTACATCTTGCGAGTGAGTCGAGAGGCCAAAAAGGTCCACATCTGGTGCCCCACCTCCGGTAAAGGAGGTGAAAAACACCTCCGGACGTAAAGACCCTTCCCCTGGAATGCACATGGCCGACAGGACCGTCCTGCAGCGGGATGGGTATGATAAACCCAAAAGGAGACCACGCAATGTATCGGAGAAGGAAGGCCCTGGCTTACGGGGTGCCTCAATTGTTGGCCAAGAAAGGCAACCTGACAGAGCTTCCCTAGAAACTCGGTCAGAGGACCAGTAACTCAGCCTCTACAGGTGGCACAGATCCACCCCGGACACAGACCCTAGAGGCTAAAGCAGTTGCAGTGCACCTGCTGGTTGACTGATAAATGAAGCAGAGGCTTTTGCCCAGTCATTGAGCTTCAGGAACGCCAGAGATGCAGCCACTACCGGGCGTAACGCTAACCTCAGCATGGCGAACACAGTTCAAGTCAGAGCTTCTGCTCCATTGATAAGTGCTGATTGTACAAACACATCGTTTATACTGTGTATTGCGTCAAAACGCGCAATTAGAGCGTGGGAGGAAACACCCCTCAGCCCCAAAGAGCATAGTACAACCACATACGGCGTATGTAGTTTAGTATGTGTGGATAAACATATTAAAAACACATTTATACTGTGCCAGCAACGAAGGCGCACACATCATTGGGGCGTAGGCGGAAACCAGCCACGCAGACTGCGTACACAACCGTGTAGGCATGTTAGCATGCGAATAAACAAAATTGCTGTTATGCTGTTCATCACCCTTGGAGCGTGGGAGGGAACCGGAGTACCCAGAGGAAACCCACGCAGACAGCATACACATACTGTAAGTATTTATAGCATGTGCAATAAACATATTGAACATGTTTATACTGTGCAGAGAGCCGAAAGCGCACATACCATGAGAGCGTGAGAGGACACCGGAGCACCCGGAGGACACCCACGCCGACCCAGAGAGTATAATACATACATATAGGGCTGCAACTAACGATTATTTTCATAATCGATTAGTTGGCCGATTAATTGACTAATAAACGTAAATTAATAAATAAATAAAAAAGGTAATTTTGCTGCGATTTGCATTTTTTTTTTTTGCCCAATTTGTTGTTGGGCAGATTACAAAACACAAATTGCCGCAAAAACACATTACATGCTTTTCTGCAGCTTCTCCATTGAAGTATATTAAACAAAAAAAACAAAATGGCACCGTTTTGCGTTAAAAAAAGTCCTTGCCCTTTCCAAATACGCAGCAGCTGAAAAAATCATGGATGTGAACGTGTCCCATAGGAAACCATGTAAATGAACTGTAGTGTGTTTCTGCAAAAAGCACCAAAAAACTGAGGAGTGACCCAGGCCTGAGATGTTTAGTAACATAATGGGGTTAAAAAAACTAAAATTAGTACAAAAAGAGCAAATAAATCGCTACTGTAAGGGGTTAATTTTTTACTGTGGGACAGTGAAAGTAATATTTACAGTAGCGATTTGCTCTTTTTGTACTATAAAGAGCTAATTTTAGGTTTTTTTTTAACCCCATTATGTTACTGGCCGATTAATCGATGAAAATTGTAATCGATTAATTTCATAATCGATTAGTTGTCGATTAATCGATTCGTTGTTTCGGCCCTACATTCATATACTGTGAATGTATTTAGAGTCGTGTATAAACATATTGTGCATGTTTATATTGTGTATGGCACTGAAGACACAGCATTGGAACGTGGGAGGAAACCCACGCAGACAGAGATCAATAACCCATACATACACTGTGAATGTATCCAGTGTAGAGATATAAGATAAGTTTTAATTATGGCGCATAATCTTCTCTGTTATCATTCCAACCTGCTTAAATGTGCTGCCGAAGCAGTATGCAGGTAAAAGGTAACCTCTGACACCGCAGACCGAGGTCCTGTCAGAGCTCAGAGCATTCCCCAGGAAATGGCGGGAAACTACAGGTGCAGAGACCCTGTTGTTGCCTCAGAGACATCACACAGAAGGCTTACAGGGACTATAGAAATAAAGTGCCCCCCCCCATGCTGCACCGACCGGGGGGGGCAGGGAGGCACTGTGTACCACTGTATCATCCATGCTGCTCTTGACGCAGCGTGTGAGGAAAACAGTGAGGAAGCTGTGTAATAGAAAAGTTTGTGAGGTACCACAGCACCCAGCTTGAGAGTGTCCCTCACAGCATCAATGAGTTCACTTACAAGCGCCCTGTCATTTACCGACTCAGAACTGGGGTCTTCCTCACAAGGAATGCCCTGTTCAAAAACATTAAAATATTCAGAGCTAGGGTCCTGAGCAGCAGCAGCTAGGCCCATATCTTAATTAGAGCACTCCCCATGTGTGAGATTGTGTGGGCAGAGGGCGCTTTATAGCTCCCTTGCTCGCACACCGCTTCCATCCTGACAAAAATTTTTTTCCCCAGGACTGCCGACAACTGGTCCATAGGGACCGCAGGTGCTGGAGCACTGCCAGTTGCCTCTGACAAGAGTGGGGAAGCAGGTGAGCCAGACTCCATATTTGCTACCCTCTGAGACCTTATACACTATAAAGTGAATAATACAGTCCACCCACTGGCTGTGCTGAGGAGGGGATACCCAGAGGACCCACCAACCTTTGTAAGGACCGCTCAGCTCTGCTGTATGTCACCGCGCTGCCAGCGCGAGTGGAGTGTGAGGAGAGTGTGAGGAGAGTGTGAGGAGAGTGTGAGGAGAGTGTGAGGAGAGTGTGAGGAGAGTGTGAGGAGAGTGTGAGGAGAGTGTGAGGAGAGTGTGAGGAGAGTGTGAGGAGAGTGTGAGGAGAGTGTGAGGAGAGTGTGAGGAGATTCGTGCCGCAGCAGCGGCGATAGAGGCCAAAACCAAAAATAAAAGCGCTGCGGCTTCAAGAAAATGGCCGCCGGCCGCATTAATACTGTGCCAGAGATCCACGGCAAGATGGCCGCCGAGCGCAGTATAAAATCACCACACATCGCTAATGGCGCACGCAATGAAGTCTCCAAACACCCACACATACCAGAACACTAATCCTCTCCCAGCACACAGACATGAGCACCCCCCGCCAGGCCAGAGTGACCCCCAAGCACCTTCACACAGCACAGGGTGCAGAGAACAGCATAACAGTGGGGAGACAGGGAGAAACCCCCCATATAAAGAAACACAGCCAGCATGTACTCACCTGAAGCAGGAGAAAGACTACTTACCCATCCCATATGGACCCACTGGCTTGTTTCAGACAGACCTATCACAGGAGTAGTACTGAGTAGCTGTCGGCCCGGTCCACCGCGAAAGATACAGACAGGTACTGTTCAATCTTGAGAGGACCGCGGGAGCATAAAAAGCAACCCGGCCACCCCTGGAGTCATGGGGCATGTCGTGAACTGAGTCTCACGCACACAATGCGAGGATCAGCACGCTCGATGGTCGGACAGGGAAGACTACGAGGATACCAGTGTACCCAACCTGTTGCCCAGCCGACAGTTGATTGAAGGTCTCAAAAATAAAATAAAAATTCCCAAAGGAATAAAAAAATGTAAAAATAAAAATCTTCCAGGAGACTGGCTCCTGAGAGAGCCTCGTCGTCTCCTCCTGCTAGGCAGAAAAAAAAAAACTGAGGCTGCAGGTAGGAGGGTTATGTCCGGAGGGACCGCCCCCCTGGGCGGGGCTGTTCAGCTCGGGTTTTGTTCTAGAATGTTTCTAACATCTAACATTCTGCCTAGATCTTCTCCTGCAAGCAGGGACATATACCCACACGTTTACAGTAGGGATGAGCCGAACACCCCCCCCGTTCGGTTCGCACCAGAACCTTCGAACGGACCGAAAGTTCGCGCGAACGTTAGAACCCTATTAAGTACAATGGACGCAAACGTTCGTAATCTAAAGTGCTAATTATAACGACGAATATGCATGTTATCGTCCTAAAAAGGGTTTGGGGACCCGGGTTCTGCCCCAGGGAACAGGTATCAATGCAAAACAAAGTTTTAAAAAACCGGCTGTTTTTCGGGAGCAGTCATTTTAATGATGCATAAAGTGAAAAAAAAAAAAAAAAAAAGTCAAATATTCCTTTAAATATCGTACCTGGGGGGTGTCTAAAATATGCCTGTGAAGTGGCATGTGTTTCCCGTGTTTAAAACTGTCCCTGCACAAAATGACATTTCTAAAGGAAAAAAAGCCATTTAAAACTGCTTGCGGCTTTAATGTCATGTCTGGTCCCGGTAATATGGAAGAAAATCTTTGCGAAAAATAGCATAGCTACCCCATCACCCCCCCCCCCCCCCCCACCCCCCACCTCTACCCCAAGCCCATTACCAGCCCCTTTGGGTCTTGTATGGATATTAAGGGGAACCCCGCACACAAAAAGACAGGGACTGTAGGTTTGTTCTTAAGTAGAATCTGTTTTTTAATTTTGAACAGGTACATTGTTTAAGTGTAGCTCCAGCCCAAAAAATATATTTTTAAGCTTTTTGGAAAACATAGGGAAGGGTTATCACCCCTGTAACATTTGTTTTGCCGTCTGTGCCCCTGTTCAGAACATTTCACCTCACTTTCCGTCCCAATGACAACTGTTTTTGAAATGTGGTGTTTTTATTGAAACAAGGATTGGTGATAAAGCATCAGTACAGAGGAGACACTTTTCCAATATGAACTCTTACAGGAGAGAATTTCCCTTCCTAGGGGTAGATTTCCTCTCACTTCCTGTTGTCTCCTTCCGTTTGCAAGTAGGAGTCGTTTGTAAGTTGGATTTTGAAAGTAGGGGCCTGCCGTATATACTTGCTGAAATTTGCCCCTTACATGTTGGTGTTGCCACAACACTGTGAGCCCTCACAGTTACTCTTGGTGGGAGCTGGAACGCCCTGCTGTGAACTATTATATCAGGAATTGAATTTACATGCCATTGTTGAACAGTGGTAGGAAAAATTGGGCCTTTGGTGGTGGTGCTGGTGCCACAACACTGTAAGCCCTCACAGATACTCTTGGTGGGCGCATGAATGGGCCCTGCTGTGAATTATTAGATCAAGAATTGTAATTGCATGCCCCTGTTGAACAGGGGCTGAAAAATTGGGCCTTAGCCACTGGTGCCACAACACTGCAACCCCTCACAGATACTGTACTTGGAGCACAGCAATGAGCCCTGTTGCAAAGTATTGCATCAAAAATTTTAATTACACGCCCCTGTTAAACAGGGGCAGAAAAATTGGGCATTAGGCACTGGTGCTGGTGTCACGACACTGCAACCTCTCCCAGATACTCTAGTTGGAGTGCAGGAATGAGCCCTGCTGCAAAGCATTGCATCAAAATTTTTAATTACATGCCCCTGTTAAACAGGGGCTGAAAAATTGGGCCTTAGCCACTTGTGGCGGCACCCAGAAACAAAAATGTTATTCCAAGCTGCCATCATGAATCGGATCATTGAGGAGGAGGATAGTCAGTCAACATAACAGGACAGTCACTCAGCATCAGTCTTGAAGGGATGTGACATTTGAAAATAAATTGTTCTGTTATATCAGCTTCAGGTGCTTGGTAGCTGGTGGTGATTCAAGACTGGTTCATCTTTATGAAGGTCAGTCGATCAACCGAGTCGGTGGACAGGCACACCCTGTGATCCGTGACAAAGCCTCCAGCAGCACTAAATGTGCGTTCCGAAAGAACGCCGGATGCAAGACAGGCCAGTAGCTCAATTGCATACTGTGCAAGCTCTGGCCAGTGATCCATCCTCAACACCCAGTAAGCCAGAGGATTTTCGGTGGGAAAGGTGTCCAAGTCTGACCTTGCCCCTAGGTATTCCTGCACCATGTATATCAGACGCTGGCGATGGTTGCTGGAACCGATCATACCTTGGGGCTGCGGACTAAAAAATTGTCTGAACGCATCGTTTAGACGGCCACCTTCTCCACTGCTCCTTCTGCTACTGACCGAAGCCTCAGCAACTCGTTGTCCAGGACCAGGAGTTTGTAACCTCCCAGTCTCTGGGAACGCGTTGCACAGACCTTTCTGCAAGGCCTCCCGGAGATGTCTCATCCTCTGCTCCCTCTGCGACGGCAAGATAAGGTCCGCAACCTTTCCCTTGGACCGTGGATCAAGGAGAGTGGCCAGCCAGTAATGGTCCCTCTCCTTGATCCGAAGAATACGAGGAATACGAGGATCCTTCCGCAGACTTTGCAGGATCAGGGAGGCCATGCAGCGTAGGTCCGGAGTCCTCTGGGTCACTAAGGACGACATGATCCGCAGCCACCTCCTCCCAGCCACGTACAAGTCCACGGGTTTGTTGGGACTGTAAATCACCCCTATAAGACTGCTGCTGTTGATGCCGAGTGCCATGCTCCACCTCCATGCTGACACAATCCTCCTCCTCCTCTTCCTGTGTGATGGGTGGGACAGAAGGAACACTGTCTGGGTAAAGGGGGCTTTGAGAGGCAAGGAAGTCCTCCTCTTCCTGCCTCTGTTCTGCCTCAAGTGCTCTGTTCATTATTCCACGCAGCGTATGCTCCAACAGGTGGACAAGAGGTACAGTGTCACTGATGCATGCACTGTCACTGCTCACCATCCTCGTGGCCTCCTCAAATGGTGCCAGGACAGTGCATGCATCCCTGATCATGCCCCATTGGCGTGGTGAAAAAAACCTGAGCTCCCCTGACCCTGTCCTGGTGCCGTAGTCACACAGGTACTCATTGATGGCCCTCTGCTGTGTGTGCAGCCGCTGCAGCATGGCCAACGTTGAGTTCCACCTGGTGGGCATGTCACATATAAGGCGGTTCTTGGGCAGGTTCAACTCCTTTTGCAGCTCAGCCAGCCGAGCACTGGCATTATATGATCTGCGGAAATGCACACAGACTTTCCTGGCCTGCCTCAGGACATCCTGTAAGCCCGGGTACCTGCCCAAGAACCGCTGCACCACCAGGTTAAGGACGTGAGCCACACAGGGCACATGGGTCAGTTGTCCCTGTCGGAGGGCGGAGAGGAGGTTGGTGCCATTGTCGCAAACCACCATTCCTGGTTTAAGCTGGCGTGGCGTCAACCACCTCTCGGCCTGCCCCTACAGAGCTGACAGAACCTCTGCCCCAGTGTGGCTCCTGTCCCCCAAACACACCAGCGCAAGCACAGCATGGCATCTTTTTGCCTGCGTACTTGCGTAGCCCCTTGAACGCCTACGGAGCACCGCTGGTTCCGAGCACAAAGCACAGGAAGAGGCCATGGAGGAAGAAAAAGAGGAGGGGGTGGAGGAGAGAGGTGTGTCACAACCAGTAGTAGCATTTTGGAGGTGTGGCGGCGGAACAACCTCCAACACTACTGCACCTTGTCCTGCATCCTTCCCAGCTGCCAAAAGATTGACCCAATGGGCCGTGAAAGAAAGGCAACGTCCCTGTCCATGCCTGCTGGACCATGAGTCAGCGGTAATAGGCACCTTACCGCTGACCGCCCTTGTCCAGCGAGGCATAGACATTGCCTTCCACATGGCGGTAGAGAGCCGGAATCGCCTTCCGTGAGAAAAAGTGGCGTTTGGGAACCTGCCACTGAGGAACCGCACATTGCACAAACTCACGGAAGGGGGCCGAGTCTACCAACTGAAAAAGGCAGCAGTTGAAGCGCTAGCAATTTAGCCAATCTAGCATTCAACCGCTGGGCATGTGGATGGCTGGGAGTGAACTTCTTTTGACGGTCCAGCAGCTGGGGCAGGGAAATTTGCCTGCTAGAATCAGACGTCGGTGTACTGCTAGCAGTGTGCCCGCAAGTACTTTGTTGTGACACCCCTAATTCTACACCTTCATTCCTCTCAGTGCAGGTTTCAGAGAGGACTGAAGGTATAGTGGGGTTGGAGATCTCAGCTGATGCGGAGCAAGGAGAGGTCCGCTTTGTTCTTTGGTGTGGGTCTTTAAGGTAGGCTTGCCAACGAGCTGCATGGCAGGTCAACATATGTCTGGTCAAGTATGTGGTGCCCAAGCGGCTGATGTTTTGGCCACGCGAGATACGCTTGAGACATATGTTGCAAACATGAAAAAATGAGGGGTGTAGTGGTGGCGCGGCTCTTACGTAAAACCAATCTGCTGGGAGCCAGATATTGGTAATAATAGGTCTACAAATGAGAAACACAAAGGGGGTTCTCTCTGATATAATCAGAACCTAAGTTGAGTGGGACCACACATGGAATAAATGAAATAAGTAAATAAATTGGGGTGTCTCTGCCAGGTGTTTACTTAGCCTTAGCAATAGCCTTCAGAAGGTGATAGTGATGGACGTAAAGTGAGTGAAGGATTTAGTTGGAATACATTAATTAGTTGAAATAAATAAGTAATATGAATTTTCCAATTCCGGCTCGGCCGGGTGTTTGCTAGCAGAGGATTAGCTATTAGAAGTGCTGTGAAGTAAATTGATGCTACCAATGTGGTGCTGTAAGAGATGCAGTGTAAACAAAATAAAAAACAATGAATTACAATGGATTGGGATGTTGTCTCGGCCGGGTGTTTACTAAACCCAACTGGAATTAAACTCGGTCCCAAACAGTTAGAAAAAAGTGTTTACGTGATCCGTAATACACTCTGACAATGTACATCAAATGTTCAGCATAAAAATTGAAGTTGATAAAATGAAGATCAATGGTGACAATCCAGAATATAGTGACAAAATAAATTGGTGACTTTGCTCCAGTGCTTGTTCTAGTATCCTGTGCCGTGAATGTGATTATCCGTGATTGTTTATGATGTTGCACTCACCAGATTCTTCATACCCTCAGGGGGTATGGTGCAGTCACAGTATATGCCAGTGTGTAGCAATCTCAGGAATCCAGGGTGGCTCCTTTGGTCCCTTGTGGTTCTCCGAGAAGGTGAGGGTTATGGAAAGGAAAAAAGGATACCCATAGTGTGAACCCGTAAAAAAATTGGTTTATTGATATATCGGGAAAAAGGGTACTCACATAGTATTAGACAATAAAAAGCATTAAAATGGCGCTTGGCCAGTGAAGAGCGATCCAAGGTTCAGGAAGTGATGAAGCGACGTGACTCCGCCCTACGCGTTTCGTCAGATTGACGTCATCAGGAGCGTAACGTCGTGCTTCACTTTCTGATGCAATTTATAGCCCCTCCGGTCACATGTGAGCATGTGAGAATTAGCATAGCGGCCATTTTGGGTATGATTTTGGGGACCGGAGTCCAGCGGCCATGTTTGATAAGTTTTGCAGACCGGAGCTCAAAGTCTATGCAGTACTATATTAAATTGGTCTCGCGGCCATATTTGGTTCGACTTGCAGACTAGAGACCGCAGATTAGCTACAGCTGGAACATGAAACCGTGGGGCTATACGTTAAAAATATATAAATATAAAATTTAAAATTTCCAAACGCACCTTAATTACTCAAAATTAAAACAAAATACAAAGGATATATAAAATATAGGTAAATGTATGTAAATGCAATTAACATAAATGACATATATATGTATGTACATAAAAACAAACAAGTAAATTTGCTGCTTAGATAGAGGATATATGGTATGTGAAGATGCCTTTTTTTATACATGCATATTAAGAACGCATGTTAGACGCATATAAAAACCGCATGTGAGAACGCATACAAGACGCGTATATCTAAAATATGGGTAAATATATAAAGGACATGTATATGTACATAAACCTGCTGCGTCGGTAGAGGATATATGGTATGTGAATGGGGATTAAGGAGACATAAAATGGATGAATTAATGTAAAAATGCCTGTTTTGTACATGCATGGGAAAACGCATGCGTGACGCCTATAAAAATGCATATAAAAACGCATATAGAAACATATATAAAAAAACACCTAAAAAACGTGCTTTAACCATAAATCCCTCCTAAAGCATCTTCTTAATGCTGCTCGGGCCAGCATCCCACCTCTTTGGAAGCAACAGTGTGCGCCAACGGTGGCCCAATGGCTTGCAAGAGTGAAGGATATTGAGCAGATGGAAGATCTGACCTCGGCGCTGCGAGATAAGTCGGAAGAACATAAGTCCAGATGGATTCACTGGAACCTCTTTCGCTTCTCTGACGAATTCCCGCAATACATGACAGGATCCACCATTTAGGATCAACATTACCAGTTGAGCATTACCAATCTGGGCTCCCTGGGGGGTAAATTGCCCCACCCCCTCCCTTTTTCTTTTTACCCCCTCTTCTCTCTCTCTGCTCTTTCTTTTGTCTTCTCTGTTTTTCTTTTTTTTTTTTTGTAGTGTGTTTTGTTCCAATCAAAAAATAACAAAATGCGATGAGCAC
The DNA here is from genome assembly GCA_029206835.1 of Rana muscosa. Classification (NCBI taxonomy): domain Eukaryota; kingdom Metazoa; phylum Chordata; class Amphibia; order Anura; family Ranidae; genus Rana; species Rana muscosa. The sequence continues at coordinate 859,074,252 of CM055117.1, forward strand.
AGATGTTTATATTTACCCTCTATTAGACTTAAACGAGCGGTATAACTCACATCCAACTGTTTTTTTTTTTGTTTGTTTTTTACGGTTGTTATACTTAATATGCTAACTACAATCTGTATGTACTGCAAAGTTGTCTTTATGCTTGTATCTGTGTCTTGTCTTTAAATAAAAAATGTAAAAAAAAAAAAAAAAAACGTGCTTTAAAAGGGCTAATCATAGGTGGAATCATAGATACGAGATATTACTGAGTATTGTTTGAGGCATTGGGGAAGGGCTTTAAGATTTTGGGGAGAGTGTTAATTAAAATTAATAGTTGGTAAGAAAACAGTTCAGATCTAGATCAATGTTCATTCCTGCTGGTTGGAGAGTATCGAGCTGGTATATCCACTTCGTTTCATTTTGTGAAATTTTAATTTTCTTATTTTCACCCCTCCAATGTCCCTTAATTTTGTCTATGCCATAGAAGACACGCGTAGGGCGGAGTCACGTCGCTTCATCACTTCCTGAACCTTGGATCGCTCTTCACTGGCCAAGCGCCATTTTAATGCTTTTTATTGTCTAATACTATGTGAGTACCCTTTTTCCCGATATATCAATAAACCAATTTTTTTACGGGTTCACACTATGGGTATCCTTTTTTCCTTTCCATAACCCTCACCTTCTCGGAGAACCACAAGGGACCAAAGGAGCCACCCTGGATTCCTGAGATTGCTACACACTGGCATATACTGTGACTGCACCATACCCCCTGAGGATATGAAGAATCTGGTGAGTGCAACATCATAAACAATCACGGATAATCACATTCACGGCACAGGATACTAGAACAAGCACTGGAGCAAAGTCACCAATTTATTTTGTCACTATATTCTGGATTGTCACCATTGATCTTCACTTCATTTTATCAACTTCAATTTTTATGCTGAACATTTGATGTACATTGTCAGAGTGTATTACGGATCACGTAAACACTTTTTTCTAACTGTTTGGGACCGAGTTTAATTCCAGTTGGGTTTAGTAAACACCCGGCCGAGACAACATCCCAATCCATTGTAATTCATTGTTTTTTATTTTGTTTACACTGCATCTCTTACAGCACCACATTGGTAGCATCAATTTACTTCACAGCACTTCTAATAGCTAATCCTCTGCTAGCAAACACCCGGCCGAGCCGGAATTGGAAAATTCATATTACTTATTTATTTCAACTAATTAATGTATTCCAACTAAATCCTTCACTCACTTTACGTCCATCATCACTATCACCTTCTGAAGGCTATTGCTAAGGCTAAGTAAACACCTGGCAGACACACCCCAATTTATTTACTCATTTCATTTATTCTATGTGTGGTCCCACTCAACTTAGGTTCTAATTATATCAGAGAGAACCCCCTTTGTGTTTCTCATTTGTAGACCTATTATTACCAATATCTGGCTCCCAGCAGATTGGTTTTACATAAGAGCAGCGCCACCACTACACCCCTCATTTTTTCATATCCTTGCTCCACCTAATTAGGAGGCAGCAGCTCTGACTACTACGTTGTGTTTGAAGTCCTTTTGCGCGGAGTCACCTACCTTCCTTCATATGTTGCAAACAGCAGCGGTGCGATCTGATGCACTCGACTCAAAAAAGGCCCACACCAAAGAACTTTTGGAATAACGGGCAGAGGCAGCGCCCTGCACAGGCGGAGCTCTGCGGTGTGATTCACTCGGTGTGCTGCCCTTACGCTGGCCCCCGGAGGGCATCCTGCCTCGTTGGAGATGTGCCTCCTCTTCATCCTCCTCCTCCTCTCTCCTATTAGGCACCCACGTGGAGTCAGTGACCTCATCATCCCCTCCCTCTTCATCACTGGAACCAATCTGGCAGTTTGCTGCAGCTGCTGGAACATGACTGCCAGATTGGTGTCCTTCTTGAGCATCCCCTCTCTCTGCTCTCACGCTACTGTTTTCCTCTAGCTGGGTATCATCTTCAGACCCTTCGAAACGCTGGGCATCCTCCTGGAGCATGTACCCAACACTGTGCTCAAACAGATCGGGGGACTCCTCAGGAGGACACGGTGGGTCTAGGGAAGGAGTGACTGATGATGACATTGATACGAGGGAAGAGGACGCTTTGGCAGCTGCTTTGCCAGTACCCTGAGTGTGGGGTGTGTACTAAACCCCCCCATAGCTATAATTGGCCACAGGCATCCTCCCTGTGGCTAATTATGGCTCTCCTCGCTGCCGGCGCTGAGATTGGCCAAGCATGCGGTGTCACAGTGCATGCTTGGCCAATCACAGTGCCGGGATTGCACTGCGATGGCGCAGTGTATTGTGGGCCGTTCGCGTCACTCGAATTTGGCGCGAACGGCCCAAAACGTTCGATCTTCGTTGAATGATCAAAAAGCCGATGTTCGAGTCGAACGTATGTTCGACTCGAACACCGAGCTCATCCCTAGTTTACAGTATTAGAGCTGTGTCAGTCCATGGACGATAAGAGAAATTGTTTTTTCAAACTTGTCCCTCTTTTGTTTATAGCGCAAGAAATAAAAACCGCAGAGGTGATCAAATACCAGCAAAAGAAAGCTCTATTTGTGGGAAAAAAAATTATAAAAATGTCATTTGGGTACAGTGTTGCATGACTGCGCAATTGTCAAAGTGTGACCGCGCTGAAAGCTGAAAAATGGCTTGGGCAGGAAGGGGGTGAAAGTGCCCTGTAGGCAAGTGGTTAAAGAGGAAGTAAACCTAAAAAAAATTTTGCTGAAAAAAAAAAAAAAACCCTGCAAGGGAAAAAAAAGGCATAATGAGCTAGTATGCTATGCATACTAGCTCATTATATGGCACTTACCTCAGATCGAAGCCTCCGAAGCACTTGTTCCCCTCCGACCGTCTTCCGGGTATCGCCGCTCTGGCGCTGTGATTGGCCAGAGCGGCGATGACGTCACACGCATGCGCGCAGGGCTGGCATTCTCCCATTCAGAAAACCGGCACGCTTAGTGCGCCTGCGCCACTGTCTACGGCACGCATGCGCTATAGACATCGGTGCAGTGTTTTCTGCAAATATCTCCTTAACCGTGTAGTTTAAGGAGATATTTCTTGCACCTACAGGTAAGCCTTAATCTAGGCTTACCTGTAGGTGCAAGTTGTCACAGTGGGTTTACAACCACTAACATATGTACAGTACCATATTTGGCCAACCCCTGTTCTCCATACAATAAAATGATACAAACCTTTGTCGTCCTGCGTTTACTGAATTCTTTGCGCCAAACGAAATGTGATATGGGACCCGATGAGTGTCTGGAGAGATTACCACACGCTGACACCCTGCCCATTCTATAAAGAGAGAGACAGGGCTTCATTAATACAAAGAAACCAACTGTGTCATATTACTGCATCCAAAGTCCAAAATAAAAGTAAAAAAACTCTACCCCCCCCCCCATGATGTGTTGGCAACTTTAAAAAAAAAAAAAAAGCTATAGGAATTGCTGAACGAACACTGGAAATACTTTATTAGCTCCATTCTTTCCGGCTGCTCTCCTCCTTCCGCTCCTCAGAGTGTAGCTTTAGATTGGAGGTGGAGAGCGGTCAGGTGATTGGCTGGAAAGAATGAAGCCAATAAAAGGTATTTACAGGGTTCAGTTTAGAACACAGTTACACAGTATAGACATAGTAGAGCTGCACGATTCTGGCTAAAATGAGAATCACGATTCTCACGGCGTAACATCTTTCACATTAAAACAAAAAAAATTGGGCTAACTTTGCCGTTTCCTTTTTTTTTTTTTTATTCATTGAAGTGTATTTAAAAAAAAAAAAAAAAAATTGCGTTTGAAAGACCGCTGGGCAAATACAGTGCGACATAAAATATTGCAGCAATTGCCATTTTATTCCCTAGGGTCTCTGTAAAAAAAAAAAAAAAAAAAAGGGGGTTCCAAGTAATTTTCTAGCAAACAAATATTGATTTTAACTTAAAGTGTCGGAGTTTAAGTGGTTAAACTTCCTGCATTTACACACAGAAGTTAATCCCTTTGATCTAAGACGGAAGTGTTAGTTACAATGTTTCATGTTAAAAACTTGGCAGACTGCCCGATATTTTCTTTTGACAGCTGAGTGAGCATTTAAGTCTTTCCACTTGTTATATGAAAGAATCGGCAAACGCTGCAACAGAGATCTTCAGGGAGGTTGAATAGAGATCACGATTTTTTAACGATTATTTGTGCAGCTCTATGACACAGTGTAGGAAGGATCTATGAGAAGGGACTGGCAGTGATTTTTTTTACCTTTGGAGTACGCTGGCAGGGTAGTCCTAGGAGACTGGGGGTCTCCTGTCAGTGCAGGGGGTCTGCGGAATGTGCAGAGGGGTGTGCCATTTAGTATTTACTGTTATAAATACTGTTATCTGCCGTATTCAGACTTTGCTACATGCAGGGAGTGTTTATTTTTTATTTAAGTGCAGATAAAAAAATAAAAAAAAATAATATGTTGTTCTTCTGACTGCTTCAATGTTTTGAAGAAAGCCATGGGCAGCAATCGTGATGCAGCGTGGAATCGAAACGTTGACAGGAAAAAAATCACCAGACCAGTGAAGGTGCGCACCTCTAGCTATTACTATATTCCCATGGCTCTGACAGATGAGATGCTGTCCTCTCTTACACAGCGTCTCTGCCTGCTCCTCTCCATTGTTCATTCACAGAAGCCCTTGTATTTTGTGAATGAGTCCACTTTAAATAAAGCGCTTTGATTGGGCAGGAGGAGGGGAGAGGTGGGCACAGTAGCTGCTGGAGCCGACACAAGAGGGTCCAGAGCACCAGAAGTATAACAATAGCTATACTCCCAGCACTCAGTAAGAGCCGGTTCACACCAGGGCGACTCAGAATCCGACTTCAGGTCGCCCCAAGTCGCGCTGTAATGTTAGTCTATGGAGCCGTCTTTATGCACACTACAAAAGTCGATCCGATTTCAAAAAAGGTTCCTGTACTACTTGAAAACGACTTCTAGGCGACTTGTACCCATTGATTTCAATGGAAGTCGCCTCCAAAGTCGGATCCCCTGTCTTAACTGAAGCAACTTTACAGGAAGAGAAAATAGTTTTCTCAGGCAAACCCCTCCCTCCCACAGAGCTGATTATTGTTTGATTGGCCACTGGCAAAGTCGCCTGTCCTGGAGGAAACTCGAAGTTGCCTTGTAAAGTCGCGCTGGAAGTCGTGTTGCCCCAGTGTGAACCGGCTCTAAAAACGGATAAATCCACCAGGCGACATGCACTTTGTTGGACTCGAGGTGGCCATACACTAGATAAAAAATCTTTTGAAAATCTGTCATTTGGACAGTTCGTTAGTTTATAGTACAGTTAATAGGCACAAAAAAAAAAAAAAAAAATCGGTTGTGATGTTTTTGAGCTAAAAAAAATTTTTTTAAAATAAAATTGAAGGAAAAGTTTGGAAAACCCAAGTGGTTATTAAAGACCACCAAAAGAAACCCTTTAAATATTGATTTGGGTACAGTGATGTATGACCAAGTGATTGTCAAATTATCACAGCACTGAAACCTGAAAAATGGCCAGGACAGAAAGAGTATTTGATATGCCAGTCCAAGTGGTTAACCAAATTAAATTTTGTTGAAAAGTTGTGAATAGGGGATTCACACAGAAACCATGCCAGTCCTTTATCGGTCCAACTTACCTGTTATATCAAACACTTTGCCCTGCATCAGGGCAAAGTATGTGATTTTAAGCCCAAGCATGCTTGACTCCGCCCAGAAATCTCCTTCTTCTGCAGGATGCATTTTCCCACACTCAGAACAGTAACGAGCATTGGCAGGGTCCCGGTCCATTTCAAATCTCCTGCAAAACATTGATCTCTTCAGTTAAAACAGATAATTTTTATAAAAACTAGGCTACCTTAAATACATCCAACAGTGCTACCACAAAAGCTTAGTTCAGATCTGATAAAATGCAGCATGAGATCAACCAATGAAACATACATTCTTTGCAGAACTGCATGAATGCAATCAGCAGTTTTCACCCAAGGTCCAATAATAACCATGGCTCACTCATACTTTGCCACACCCAGTAAGCAAACGAAAAAAGAGCTACTTTTTTACTTCCAAGTAAGAGGCTTACACAACAGAGGCCTAGACTTCTTTTGTTGGGGCAAAAAAGTACACTTACCCTTAGTGATTTTCTTAATCAAAAGTCTAGGAACGTGCCAAGAGGCATTACCTATTGAAGGGCATGCGCAATAAGTGCTTCACAACCAAACACTTCATCCTAAAGGTCTTTCGCATGTGAACCAAGAGGAGCTCCATCTACGTCGGAAACTAGGTGCATTTGCTAGTCCGTCCAGGTAGTAAAGCAGAGATGATAGCATAAGCTCCAACTGTTGGAGAACCGATGGATCCAAAAAAGGACAGAACTAGCATAACTAGTCATATCCCAAGTCCAGATATTTTTTTTTAAAAAGTGTTACTAAACCCAGGACCCTCCATTTACTATATCTGGTCTCCCACAGTACATAGACGTGGAATAGTTTTAGTAAATATAAACTGCTAAATACCTTTTGTCATTAGCAGTTAGCGTAGTCTTGTGACTTCCAGACAGGTAAAGCATGGCCCTGGATGTGTAAAGTGCTTTGTGGCTAGTTACAAACAGTACCCTACAGCCATGGCCAAAAGTTTTGAGAATGGCACAAAATATTAATTTTCACAAAGTCTACTTCTTCAGTGTTTTTAGATCAGTTTGTCAGATGTTATGATGGTATACTGAAGTATAATTACAAGCATAAGTGTCAAAGGCTTTTATTGAAAATTATATTAAGTTTATGCAAAGAGTCAATATTTGCAGTGTTGACCCTTCTTTTACAAGACCGCTGCAATGCGCCCGGGCATGCCATTAATCAACTTCTGGGCCACATCCTGACTGATGGCAGCCCATTCTTGCCTAATCAATGTTTGTAGGTTTTTTTTTTTTGTTCATCCGCCTCTTGAGCATTGACCACAAGTTCTCAATAGGATTAAGGTCTGGGGAGTTTCCTGGCCATGGAACCAAAATTTCGACGTTTTGATCCCAAAGCCACTTGGGTATAATTTTTGCCTTATGGCAAGGTGCTCTATGTGCTGGAAAAGGCATTGTTCACTACCAAACTGTTCTTGGATGGTTGGGAGAAGTTGCTCTGAGGATTTTTTTTGTACCATTCTTTATTCGTGGCTGTATTCTTAGCCAACCATGTGAGTGAGCCCACTCCCTTGGCTGAGAAGCAACCTCACACATGAATGGTCTCAGGATGCTTTACTGTTGGCATGACACAGGACTGATGGTAGCAGCACTCACATTTTCTTCTCCTGACAATGTTCAATTGTTTGGGGTATCCAGACCAAAAAGGGGATTCAGAGAAAATGACTTTACCCCAGTCCTCAGCAGTCCAATCCCTGTACCTTTTGCAGAATAGCAGTCTGTCCCTAATTTTTTTTCCTGGAGAGAAGCAGCTTCTTTGCTGCCCTTCTTGACACCAGGCCATCCTCCAAAAGCCTTTGCCTCACTGTGCATGCAGATGCACTCACACCTGTCTGATGCCATTCCTGAGCAAACACTGCACTGGTGGTGTCCCGGTCCTGCAGCCGAATCAACTGTAGGAGACGGTCCTGGTGCTTGCTGTACTTTCTTGGGCGCCCTGAAGCCTTCTTCACAAATGCAGTGGAAATGTTTATGGCATTAAGTTCATTTTCATGGCAGAGGGACTTTTCAAATAATTGCAATTCATCGGATCACTCTTCATAACATTCTGGAGTATATGCCAATTGCCATCATAAAATCTGAGGCAGCAGAATTTGAAAAAAACCATGAATCTGTGTGTCATTCTCAAAACTTTTGGCCATGTCTGTAAGTGCATGGAGCGTGCACCTATGTATTGTGTGTGTAGCTAACCACAGAATGCTTTATACATTCAAGGCCATGCAACACCTGTCTGGTGAAGGCCAATCCCTGAGGACCCCAGTGAACAGAGGTCACATTACAGGTTGATCCCACACATTTCTCTCAGCAGGATTCAGGTGCGCTCTCCAAGGCTATGGCCAAGTACCGATCAATATGAAAAGCTGCAATACTGAGCACTTTTAGACTATACAGCTAGGTAGCTGCAAAGTCTTAAGCCTCATACACACGATCGGATTTTCCACGGACAAAGCGTAGGACTTTTGTCTCAAGGGCATTGGCCATGAACTTGTATTGCATACAAAACGGCAAAGAATTGTCAGCCAACAAACACAAACTACGTGGTTTTTCAGCTCTTTAGCGCCACCCTTTGGGCAACTTCTGCTAATGTTGTGTTATGGTGAACATTGCTTCTGAGCATGCGTGTTTGTACTTGGAATTTTTTTTCCGAAGGACTTGTGTACACACGATCGGATAATCCGACAACACACATTTGTTGTCGGAAAATTTTAAAGCATGCCATCCAACATTTGTTGTCGGAACATCCAACAATTGTCCGATGGAGCATACAAACGGTCGGATTTTCAGACAAAAGCCTGCCATCACACAATTCCCGTCGGAAAATCCAATTGTGTGTACGGGCCTTTACTTCTCTAAATCTCTTCCTGTGTCCCCTAACGAACGATTAAGAAACGCTAGTTACCCGACTTGTCTCTGGGCTTAGCCCTTTCAGAGTTACAGGCCCAAAACAAATACCCAAACAGGTGCATTTAAAAAAAAAAACATTATCTGCATACTTGTCCCTGGTTACTGACTCATAAAAGTGCTGAACCCAGTGAATCAGCAAGACAGTCTAGAAACCAGCATTTGAAGATACGAGTATGTTTTCCTGCCAGTACAGGTTTCCTCCTTTCCGGAATCAATTTAAAATCTATTCAAATCAATGGTACAATTTGTATTACACAATCCATACTGTACCGGTGTTTTCCCTGACATTTGCTGCACATCATGCTGTTCATTGCCTCTTTTAAATCATCCTGCAGTTTAGAAAGAAACTCGTTCATGGACTTGGCTAGCTCAGTTTCTGACATTCGTTTCCTGGTTGAAAGATAAGAAATGACAAATAAAAAAGGGTTAGTTTATTGTAAATAAAAAAAATATATATATATTATATATATATATATATATAATAAATACATAATCAAAAAAGGTATTTAGTAGAGCCAAAAAAACTTAGACAACTAATCGATTATGAAAATAACTATTTTGATAATCGATCAGCCAATTAGTTGCCCTGCATACAGAATACATTACTTGTTTACAGATCAGGTAATACAGTACAGCACACATACAGCTCAGTACACCATTCATACATGTCATGCAAGTGCCTGAGAACTTGTCAATGTAAATGTGTTAGGAGCAAAAGGCAAAAACTAAAGGCAGATTTTTTTTTTTACCTTGCTATAGGGGGGACTCTATACTATACTTTGCAGCTTGTTATTGGGGCACTCTGAAGGCAGGAGGAGCCGGAAGTTCCACTGGGGGACCCCAGAAGAGGAGAATCAGGGTTGCTCTGTGCAAAACCATTACACAGTATTACTTTCACTGTTTCACAGTATAAATGAACACCTTATACAGGCAGTCCCCGAGTTAGGACCGGGTTAGGGACTGTAGGTTTGTTCTCAAGTTGAATATGTTTGTAAGTCGGAACAGCATGTGCAGAACTGCAGATACGTTGTTTTCCGATGTTCCGTCAAATGTGCCCGCCGTCGAAAAGGTTCCATCAAATGTGCCCGCCGTCGAAAAGGGGCCACGTAAGTAGGAGTCGATCTGCTCTTTTTGTACTATAAAGAGCTAATTTTAGTTTTAACCCCATGACGACAGGTGACACAAATAAGACATTTTTCTCACGGCAGCATGCTTTATGTCAGGTTCCCACCTCTGCATTTTTTTGGTGCTTTTTGCAGAAACGCACTTAAGTTCATTAAAACATGGTTTCCTATTGGACACGTTATCTATGCTTTTTTTCAGCCGCTGCGTATTTGGAAATAGTCCAATGACTTTTCAACGCAAAGCGGTGCTTTTTTTGGTTTAACCACTTCAGATCCACGCTATAGCCGAAAGACGGCCGCAGCGCAGATCTGAATTGCCGGGGAGGGCGTCCATGGACATTGTCCTGTTAACTTCCTGATTGCGCACCGCCGCGGGAGCGCAGAGGAAAAGCTGTGCCGGCCGGGTACCCGCGATCGGCAGTTACACAGCCAAGGATGTGGATCTGTGTGTGCAAACACACAGATCCACGTCCTGTCAGGGAGGAGACCGATGGTGTGTCCCTATGTACAAGGGACACACCATCGGTCACCTCCCCCAGTCACTCCCCTCCCCCCACAGTAAGAATCACTCCCAGGGAACACACTTAACCCCTTGATCGCTCCCTAGTGTTAACCCCTTCCCTGACCGTCACATTTATACAGTAATCAGTGCATATTTATAGCTCTGTTCGCTATGTGAATGGTCCCAAAATAGTGTCAAAAGTGTCTGCCGCAATATCGCAGTCCTGACAAAAATCGCAGAAAACCGCCATTACTAGTAAAAAAAAAAAAAAAAAAAAAAAAAAAAATTCAATAATCTATCCCCTATTTTGTAGACGCTATAACTTTTGCGCAAACCAATCACTATACGCTTATTGCAATTTTTTTGACCAAAATTATGTAGAAGAATACATATTGGCCTAAACGGAGAACAAAAAAAAATTGGGATATTTATTCTAGCAAAAAAGTAAAAAAAATAGTTTTTTCCAAAATTGTCAGTCTTTTTGTTTATAGCGCAAAAAATAAAAATCGCAGAGATGATCAAACACCACCAAAAGAAAGCTCTATGTGTGGGAAAAATATGATAAAATTTCATTTGGGTAGAGCGTTGTATGACCGCGCAATTGTCATTCAAAATGAGTCAGCGCTGAAAATTGGTCTGGGCAGGAGGGGGGTTTAAGTGCCCAGTAAGGAAGTGGTTAATAGACTTCAAACGGAGTAGCTGCAGAAAAGCATGTAGTGTTTTTTGCCCCAATTTGCATTTAACCACTTGCTTACTGGGCACTTAAACCCCCCTCCTGCCTAGACCAATTTTCAGCGCTGTCACTCTTTGAATGACAATTGCGATCCAGACTCCCTGATTACAGAGAGCGCTGCACGCGCGCCCTGCAGGGGGCGCGCAGGCCGTCTATTGACGCCCTTCCGGCAAAGTAGGTCCGCATGGCCTTTTAAACAGTTGAGCTGTACAATATAAAATATAGTTGACTAATGGGGTGTGTTGGCGAAATCATTAGGGAGATAACAATGTTTCTATAAACAGGCTATGGTTAGGAAGATGGTGAACATTCAATTGTGACTGATCAAAGGGACCCGTCTGCAATGAGAGAGAGAGAGAGAGAGAGAGAGAGAGAGAGAGAGGGGCTGGGTTCACAGCAGGGGTCTGGTGCATCCCTGTTCACTGTTTCAGAAGCACCTGTTGCAACACACCCACAACCCGCCCTGCAACACCAAGGCACAATCCGATAACTACGATGTCACTCTGCTCTTTGTATTGCTGTCAATTGTGCTAGTGAAATGGTATCTCCCGTCGAAAAAAGCCTCCCACGATGTGCGCCAAGATGAGGTCACTCCAGCTGATCGGGAAATCAGCTGGAGTCCCCTTCCGTTCTATCGATTTGTGCCCGCGCATGCGCAGAACACCGGCTCCATCGAGAGTCGATCACAGTCTCCTGACATGCGAATTGGATGCGGGGAAACCCACACCCAGATCGCAATAGTGTGAACCTAGCCTTAATTGTTCAAATCCTCTCAGCTACTGGGTTTCAGAAAACATCTGTACATTATGGACAAAGCTGTGTCTGTGCTTGCTGGAAATACAAAAAGGGTTTACTGGATGATTTCCTAATGAATAAAACATTTCATGCACAAAAAACATTTTATTTTTATTTTCTGGAAAATTTTCAGCCTAAAATGTCCAGAAATATAAAAAGTGTTTTCTAGAAATCATTTAATTAAACTTGATAAATCATTAATGCTGAAGCATACTTACAGTTCATACTCCTTCCTCTTCTCTGGGTTGCTTACTGTATCCCACGCTGCCCTTAGTACCTTAAAAGCTTCTTCAGCATGAGGATGATTGTTCTTGTCTGGATGGACCTGTCAACAAAGAAAGTGCAGTGCCTTCCAATAAATAATGGTAACACACTCTTTATTAAAGTGGTTATAAAAAAGGTTTTACTGAACCGCTGAAGGAAAAAAAAAAAAAAAAAACACACAACACTTAAAAAAGGAGACCCCTGACAAGCATTCGCCTGACTAGTGAATGAACACCACTTTCCACAGAAAGCAATTACTGCTCATGGCAACTCCCTGCCTATAGCAAGCCATATCTATGTAGAAGAAATCAGGTGGGCACGACCACAAAAGATCCTAATTGTCCAATTTATGTGATAAGCTAATTTACTGTATGTTAGCCTTCCTTGCTGCTTCAGAAACTAAAATTAAATATGTATATTTAGGGAATGAAACTGAAGACATTAACTGGTGGCCATTTCTATCAGAAACTAAACTGGCTACTGAAAAAGAACACAGGCAACTTCCACTGCCTACACTAGAATTACACAGGATCGAAAAATCCAGGTAACTATTAAGCAAACAGTAACCAACACTTACGCAGTCATGCTGTGACCCCACCGCTTCTGTTTCCTTTGCATTCCTATTGGCCACAAAGTGTAATAAAAGCCTCAATGGTCAATAGGTAGGGGAATGGATATGGACAGAATCGTGACGGCACTGGTCAAGGTTTCCATAATAGCAATACAATCCCTCCATTTAACAAACTAAAGCGGGTCATAGACTGAGCGATTTTCCTTTCTTTGGAGGAAAGAAAATGCTAAATTTCCCCATCAACACTGTCAATGTTGATGGAGGAATCCCTCCCGCGGAGTCACTGTTCTACTGGGGGGTTTATGTGTGGAAAGCCGTCCCCGCCAGGAGAGCACATTGATAACTGCTAGCAGCTTTAACAGCCGCCAGCAATCAATCACATGTAAAATCTGACAGGCTGGTTGTACCAAAGTTGATCGATCATTCAGCCTGCACATACATGCCCCTGCTGAACCGGCCGAGATTCGAACCAGCTTAAAAAGACACTTGATAATGTCACTTTTACCCATCACATCATAATAAAAAAAAAAAAAAAAATACACATAGCCTTTTTACCCCAACATTGGTGAATCCCTTGTACTGCACAAAAAAGAAAAAAAAAGAAGGACAAAGCAAAACATCGTAAAACACTCACCAAAACAGCCAGCTGCCGATACGCCTTTTTCAGCTCTACATCAGAAGCGTCCATTTCCACTCCTAAAACCTGAAAGGGGTTTAAATCCTCCTCTGGAATGTCAGCCATGGTTAGAAGACGTTCCACCTCATCTCTAGCCTGAAAGCGACCTGTACTTGTTGACCCCATTGAGGCTCTTGTGGTGTCTTTATTTGTCCTTGACTTCAAAGGCCATAATTTCCCTGTCCATTTTTTCAGCCGACTAAAAAATAGTTTGTATATCCTGTTTTGGGTCACTAAGACCCCGACTCTATGAAACTTGGAGGAAATCCATGATCGCAAGTTGCTGTCTGCTCCAAGATTGTCCCCTGTTTTCTTAATATAGTTCCAACAGACTCGAGCACAGCCCACGGAAAGAAGAAGCAGCGAGAATAATAACGCACATAACGTTTTCATTACATGTACAAGCCACAAACAGCAAAAGCAAACAAAACTCCATAAGTCTTTAGTACAATGCTGTGCCCATACACCAAAGGTCCAAAGCTGACTTTTCAAACTGCCCAAGTCATGAGCAGGTAACCATAACCTGATATATAGCTGCGTGCCAAGTGCCTCCACATATTCACCAATCCACAGCACAAAATCTATAAGCACCTGGATACAGTAATTTGAAACCTGCAACAATGGCTGAGGAACTAAGGCTCTCAGTTGGTGTTTCCCTTCAACGCGGCTCTTCTTGCGACCTAGTTTGTGCTTGCTGCTGGAGGATGGATGTTGACGGCCATCCTTTCTCAGCTCATCTCTTGCATTATTACGCGATTTTCCTTTGCGGCCTCTTCTTCCACTTGCTGGCTTCAAAAAATCTTCCTCTGCCAGCCTTCCACGATCTTCATCATCACCTACTTTTTCTAATAATTCTTGCTGGTAACAAGAAAAATCACCCAAGTCTTGGCTACAGATATGGTCACTAATATCAGGGTATATGCCTCCAGCAGACTCTATGCTATCACTGATGTGCCCACAGTCTGGGAACAAGGATTGTGCTGGTCCACAATCACAAACATTGTTTTCCTCCATTTGATGTTTAGAACTGCAGCCAGATTCACCAATTAGATTTTCTTTAGATGCTTCATCAGAAAGGAACTCCTTAGTCCACATATCTTCAGCTGCTTCTTGGTTTTGTGAAGATCTGTCAAAATCATAAAAGCAGTTGTGCTTGGGCACATCAAATCTCTGATTTATGTACAAACCTGCTGCGGATTCTGGAGTTCCTTTACCATTTTTCTGAGATGCAGATTTTGAATTTAAATCTGCAGAAAGGCTAAGGTTTCTTCCTTTAGGAAGATTTGATCCATTACTTTCTGATGTGTTATTGCAAGGACGATGGACCCTGGCCATGCTTTCGCAGTGTGCTGTAGTTCTTACTTGCTTGTCCATGTTTTCTTCTGGTCCCTCCAAGGGGCGAGGCTAGGTTACTGCATTCATTTTTGTTTTGCTGTCCTGCATGGAAAACAACATATAAGAAATAAGATAAGCCATACCTCAGCTTCAAAGATCAAATGTGTAAATAAATTAAGACCCCTCTTACACTGGAGCCGCCCATGCGTTAGCGGTAAAGCACTTAGCAGCACTTTACCGCTGTTTAAAGTGTCGCTTTTCAGCCGCTAGCGAGGTGCATTTAACTTCCGCTAGCGGCCGTAGGGAATCGCTGCCCATTCATTGGGATGGGCAGGGGCGTTTTGGAAACGCTGCATACAGCGCTCCCAAACCACCCCAAAGATGCTTCCTTCCTGCAGGACTTTTTCTAACGACCCGCAAGCGCACTGCCCCAGTGTGAAAGCACTAAGGTTTTCACACTCCAGCAGCATGGGAGGCATTTTTCAGGCACTTTACAGGTGCTATTTTTGGCTCTAAAACGCCTGAAAACTGTCTGTGTCAAAGGGCTCTAAAGCAAAACTGATGTGTTCAGTGCTGCTCTACCAATACAAAAAAAAAAAAAAGGAAGAGGCTTTCTAAATATGTAACGGATATCACTACTAGTGGCAAATCAATAAAAATATACAAGCACAAAATGTGGGTCCTGTAATTATTCAAGAGGTTGTAAAAGCTCAAGGTTTTTTTTACCTTCATGCATTTCCTGCATGAAGGTAAACTCTGTACAGCAGCCCCCCAATACTTACCTGAACCCCATTGTGATGCAGCGATGTGCATGACAGCATTGACTCTCTGGGGACTCATCGGCTGAGGCAGCAGCGTCATTAACTCCTGCTGCAATCAAAGCCAGTGAGCCAATGAGGAGAGAGAGGGGTGGGGCCGAGCTACAGCTCGGTGTGTAAAATGGACACGCAGAGCAGCAGCTTGGGAGCACGCCTGCTCGGGTGTCCCGACAGCAAGCTGCTTCCTCTGTGTGCATTCGGAGGGAGGGGCCTGGAGCGCCGCTGGGGGACCCCAGAAGAGGAGGATCCAGGCTGCACAGAGCAGGCAAGTATAACATGTTTGTTTTAAGAAAAAAATTAATAAAATACACACACACACACACCCTTTACTATCACTTTAAAGTCCCAAACAATTTGTGCTCAAAATTGTGAATTCCACATCAATGTCCAGAAAACCAGTGTGCAAACTGAGATTCAATCCAATATGAATCAAAGAGCATGAAGATCACCACCAGTAACCCTCAAGGGTATGCACTCACATCACCTTTATTACAGGGGCCAAT
Source organism: Rana muscosa (assembly GCA_029206835.1). Lineage (NCBI taxonomy): Eukaryota > Metazoa > Chordata > Amphibia > Anura > Ranidae > Rana > Rana muscosa. The sequence continues at coordinate 859,090,181 of CM055117.1, forward strand.
AGAGCCTTTAAAAATGAGCCAAAGCTTTCAAATTGCTGCTCTAGGCAGATACCCAATGGCATGCAAACAACACTCTATAGCAGTGATGGCGAACCTTGGCACCCCAGATGTTTTGGAACTACATTTCCCATGATGCTCCTGCACTCTGCAGTGTAGTGGAGCATCATGGGAAATGTAGTTCCAAAACATCTGGGGTGCCAAGGTTCGCCATCACTGCTCTATAGTGTGCTATACTCAGTGTGCTCAACAGACCCAGTTTTAGACAGAAGCCCAGCTCAAAAAAAAAAAAAAATACAGTTTACCACTGCTGGCTGGCGGCTCCCCTGGGCACTGCAATGTAAATCGCGCCAAACTTCTTGGGGTTACAAATGTACGCCTTTTGTGCTGTAGTTGGACACAGCACAAGTTTGTCAACAGGCTCGCAGCCAGTGATTTTGGCTGTGAACCGAATTGCTTTGGTCAATAGGCTTAGCTATAGGTAAAAGCAAAAGATGGAAGTTTACTTCCACTAACAAATTTCTTCTTTTCCCAAGCTGTGAATCGATAGAAACTAATTTTGACTGGAGCTCAACTTTAACATGATCATTTACCATAGGAGCAGAGAAAACTGAACGTTCATGCACAGCCAAAAGATATTTTCTTTGGCTAAAGTAGGGAAGGGTTAGACCCAATGTCTGATCTGAACCGTTATCCAGGGCTCAGTTAAAGAGATTTTGCCTCATGTCCTGCGGACAAAGTTTTATCGCTTTAAAAGCAATCCAAAAACACAAAATGATTGGCTTAACATTTCTTAAAGCATTCCTGTCACTTTCTCATACAGCTACTTCATGGAATAAAACAGAATCAAAATACTCCAGCTGGAAACAGCTAGCAAGCTTTTGCTTTTCCGATAAACCTATGAACTAAATTTCCCTCCTACAAAATTAGCTGCATCTATTGTGCACTTTGAATATGCCTTCCTCTAGTGAAGCAGCATATCTTGCACCACTTTCATGAACAAAAAATTAAGAAGTGTGTGTGTGTATATATATATATATATATATATATATATATATATATATACACACACACACATATACACACACACGGTGACTTGGCATAATGGCCTTATCCTACAACCTCAAAGACAGTCTCACTATGCCCCCACCCATTGTACATGTGTCTGTCGTGTCGTCTGTTGGGCTATAGTAAAGCATTTTTACCAGCACCCTTACAACTTGTGTACTGCTGCCCAGAAACACATTCAAAAAGAATTACACATTAGAAGAGGGCCCAAAATAACACAGGGTTAGGCAGAGAAGCAGAGTAAGTGCCGGACAATCTCAACCACAAATAGTGTCTCTACTACTCGGTGTGTCTGGCCAAACCAGTTCACACATTCCGCTGGCAATTTTTGCTGAGAGCTTTGCAGATTTCTAGATCTATTATAGGAGTAGCCTAAAATACAGAACTCCAGTCTAGATAAAACATTTTTCACAGAATCTAATGTCAAGGTTACTAAATATAACATAACATGTTAATTTGTTTCGGACCCTAGGATGGCTGAAAATTAGTTAGTTAATCTGTTAAACCAGACACCTAGAATTATTGCCCTGCTTCAAAGTAGATCAAAACCTGATGAGGTTTAATTTGCTCAAATACAAATATAAAACAATTGCCATAACTTATTCTTTATTACATACTTTTTGTATCCATCTCAGTGTCTGTACCATATCTTTTCTGTAATAGTGACTTCCTGATAGTGATTACAGGGTACCATGCTTGCATAATGTGTCAGCAAGGCCATTAGCATTGTTCACCAGGAGCTCGTGTGACAATGGAGCAATTTTTTTTTTTTGTTTTTTTTTTTAAAGCTGCATCTTCGAAATGACTAAACTCAAACTTTGAAAACACCTTAGTCTGTTCCCACCGGCCATACACATATATGCAGCAGCTGGGCTTTACCGCCAATATGCATCTATGGGGGGGGGGGGGGGGAAGCTTTTTCTGTGCTGAGAATGTGCTCACTGGTCGCTCTCAAGACAGTAACTAAGCTGTCACAGATGGCTTCCAATACATAATTGTGATCGGGAGTTTCCAATCACGTGACCATTGATAGAACGAATCACAGGGATTGGAAAATCCCACCTCCCGGCATTTTGATTTTCTTGGGAGGGTTGGGGGGCAGTGGCAAGGGGTAAAATGGTTAAAGTTTTTTTCAAAGTCAGGGCCTGTCTGAATAAATGTAATAACAGTTGGGAAACCCTGGTTAGCTTTTGACAACCTAAGACACCTAAAATATAAAACACTGACACACCATTTAAATTCTTTTTTTTTAATCAAATAATTTTTTTATTGATTTTTGTTATTGCTTATTACATAGATAAAATTACTTATATATAATTAGTACAAATTTCATTTAATTTCTTTAAGTGATTCTATAAAGGAGGAAGAAAACAAATGAAATCTTAATTCAAGCACTTGACATATTATACAGCTATTTTTAAGAGCGTATCCAGCAGTACAATACAACAGACATAAAAAAAAAAACAGACAAACACAAAAAACAAAAAAAAGAAAAAAAAAAAAAGCTGTTGGATAATCACTTACACCAGTAGTTGAAATTTCGTATTCGTTCTATTTTCTGCTTATTGATTTATTATAAGTCATTCTCCCTGTCCTCGTCTAATCCTCCTCCCCCTCCCTGCACTCCCCATCCCCCTCACATAGACCATCATATAGCAAATTGCTATGGTTAAGCCAATAGGACCATATTTTATTAAATTTATAGGGGGCTCCTCTATGTTTATAAGCCAGTCTCTCTCTTTTCAATATATAATTTACTTTATTGCACCATTGTTTATGGGTTGGTGGCATTATAGCAATCCATTTTTGTAGGATAAGCTTACGGGCTAGGTAGAGGGATCTAGTCCACATCGCATACATCTCAGCTGGCATTACTCCATTTGGAATTATTCAGAGTATTCCTATTTTAGGGGATCTTATTATTTCTGTCTTACATAATGTATTCAGGGTCTGGAACACTTTTTCCCAATATTTATGAAGCTTAGGACAACGCCAGAGCATATGTATAAGAGATCCATTAGATACGGAACATCTCGGACATAGGGGTGATGTATCTTTTCCACAGGCAAATAATTTTTGTGGAGTGTAGTGAGATCTGTGTATTATGAAAAGCTGAGTTAATTGTTGCGATGGTGAGATAGATACCTCAGGTAGAATCTCCATGGCCCTCTTCCATTCCTCCTCATTAAGATCTATCAAGTCTTTTTGCCAATGGTTAAAGCTATTTACCTGCCCCTCTGCTTTTTCTGCATTTAATAATATCAAATAGAGGTCCCCTATTAGTCCTCGTTTCATGGACCGTACAGAGGTTGACTTTGTCAAAATCTCTGATGGGTTGTATTGAAGTTGGAATGTTTGGGTCTGACTCTGCAAAGCGTGTCGTATCTGAAGATATTGGTAGAAATTGCTATTTTGTAATTGAAAGCGGGATTTCAGTATATCGAAACGTAAAAGCACATCTCCTTCGAATAATTGATATAGAAAGGTTAATCCTATTTTTTTCCATTCTAGTATTTCTGGTAATTTAACCACTTCTCTACTGTGCACGAAAACCCCCTTCCTGCCCAAGCCATTTTTCAGCTTTCAGCGCTGTCACACTTTGAATGACAATTGCGCGGTCGTGCGACGTGGCTCCCAAACGAAATTTGCGTCCTTTTTTTCCCACAAATAGAGCTTTCTTTTGGTGGTATTTGATCACCTCTGCGGTTTTTATTTTTTGCGCTATAAACAAAAGAAGAGCGTCCAGTTTGGAAAAAAAACACTATTTTTTAATTTTTGCTATAATAAATACCCATTTTTTTTTAAAATAATATTTTCCTCAGTTTAGGCCGATACGTATTCTTCTACATATTTTTGGTAAAAAAAAAAAAAACGCAATAAGCGCGTATTGATTGGTTTGAGCAAAAGTTATAGCGTGTACAAAATAGGGGATAGATTTATAGCATTTTTATTTTTTTATTAGTAATGGCGGCGATCTGCGATTTTTTTATTGTGACTGCGATATTGCGGCGGACACATCGGACACTTTTGACACATTTTTGGGACCATTCACGTTTATACAGCGATCCCTGCTATAAAAATGCATTGATTACTGTATAAATGTGATTGGCAGGGAAGGGGTTAACCACTAGGGGGCAGGAAGGGGTTAAATATGTTCCCTCAATGTGTTCTTACTGTGGGGGGAGGGGACTGACTGGGGGAGGTGACCGATGGTTGTCCCTATGTACAAGGGACACACCATCGGTCCCCTCTCCCTCACAGGACGTGGATCTCTGTGTTTACACACAGAGATCCACTTTCCTGCTCGTTTCCCGGGCAATCGCGGGTGCCCAGCGGCAATCGCGGCCGCCGGGCACGCGCACCGGGGCCTTGTGAACGCGGCGGGCGCGCGGGCCGCTGGCGGCAAGCGCGCGCCTCCTAGCTCGTTTTAAAGGGATGACGTCCTCCCAGAACGAGAGTATCCTCCGCCCGCCGTCAATTGACAGTGGGCGGGGGACAAGTGGTTATTCAGCTCCGGTAAACAGTGGTTATCCCATATTGGCATATGTCTAGTGTATCCCCTATGTTGCGTAACAGCGCGTATTTTTTCCCATAGTCTATGAATTAAATTAAAAGTTGGAATCTTTCTCCTTTTAAAGAATTGGTGGGAGACTATTTGCTGTACCAATGGTGATGCTTTAAATTGGGTCGTTAATATATTCTGTATGGGATCATGTTTGTCTATTTCCTCCCATCCACTCCAATGTTGAAGTTGTGCTGCCATATAGTAAAATCTTGAGTTAGGTACCGCTATTCCCCCTCTGTCTTTTGGTTGTTGCAGGGTTTCTAACTTAATTCTTGGTTTTCCATATTTCCATATAAGGTCTCTAAAAGTCGCATCAATTACTCTAAATAATTTTAATGTCAACCAGACTGTGCAATTATGTAATAGGATTTTTATAACAGCTTACCTGTAAAATCCTTTTCTTGGAGTACATCACGGGACACAGAGCGGCATAGTCATTACTATGTGGGTTATATAGTTTACCTTCAGGTGCTGACATTGGCAACTTCCAAACCGGAAGTACCCTCCCCTATATCCGGGAGCACCTCAGTTTTGTAGCAAAGCAATAAGTGTCCCCAAAAGAGGGGTGGGAGCTCTGTGTCCCGTGATGTACTCCAAGAAAAGGATTTTACAGGTAAGCTGTTATAAAAATCCTATTTTCTTTCTCGTACATCACGGGACACAGAGCAGCATAGTCATTACTATGTGGGACGTCCCAAAGCAATGCCCAATGAGGGGGGGATACACCATACATAAGCTGAGCGCTATCAGACATGAGGATCTTTTGCGGCCTGCAACACACTGCGCCCAAAGGCGACATCCTCCTGACTTCTAACGTCCACCTGGTAGAACCTAGTAAACGTGTGTACTGAAGACCATGTTGCGGCCTTACAGATTTGAGCCAGGGAGGCCTGGTGATGCACTGCCCATGAAGTTCCAACTGCTCTCGTGGAGTGCGCCCTAACTTTGAACGGAGGCGGTCTCCTTCTCAAGCCATGACTAGTGATTGCAAAGCCAAGGGCCTTTGAAAAAATATTGACAAGGCCGAAATCTGACCCTTGATAGTACTCAAGGCAAGCTTCCTATCTACAGCCCACTGTAGGAAGTCCAGAATCCTACCGATTACGTACTTACGTGGATGCCATTTCCTGGCCTCACACCAAGCGATGTACGCCTTCCAGATTCTATAGTAGATCTGCCTGGATACCGGCTTCCTGGCATTGATCATGGTAGCTACCACAGGATTAGAGAGACCTCTCTTTTTTAGAATGTGGGCTTCAATAGCCAGGCCGTCAAACCTAGGGCTGGTAAGGAAGGGTGGTATATCGGTCCTTGCGAAAGCAGGTCCGGACGATGTGGGAGGGTCCAAGGACTCCCCACAGACATTTTTACAATCTCCGCGTACCATGCTCTTCGGGGCCACGCTGGAGCCACCAGAATCACTGGTTTCTTTTCTACCCTGATTCTGCGGAGTAATCGAGGTAACAATTGTGGCGGTGGGAATGCATATATCAGCTTGAACTGATCCCAAGGGAACACTAGGGCATCCGAGCCGCAAGCTAGGGGATCCCTTGTCCGAGAGACAAACCTGTCCACCTTTGCGTTGAATCTGGATGCTAGCAGATCTACATCCGGTGTTCCCCACCGCTGACATATTGTCCGGAAAACCTCGGGGTGAAGGGACCATTCCCCTGGGCATAATTGTTGGCGACATAGAAAGTCCGCTTTCCAATTCTCCACTCCTGGAATGAATACCGCGGATATGACTGGGACATATCTTTCTGCCCATTTCAGGATGCAATTTACTTCCCTCTGGGCTGCACGACTCCTGGTGCCACCCTGATGATTGATATATGCCACTGCCGTGGCATTGTCCGATTGAATTCTGACAGGGGACCCTTGGAGTTTGGATGTCCATGCTACTAGGGCATACCGGGCTGCTCGTATCTCTAAGAGATTGATGGGCAGGGCCTTTTCCGCATCCGACCATCTGCCCTGGAGAGACCATTGCTCCAGTACTGCTCCCCAGCCTATAAGGCTGGCATCTGTAGTGACCACCTTCCAAGAAATCGGACTGAAGGATTTCCCTTTTTCCAGATTCTGGGGAACCAACCACCAACGGAGGCTCTTGCGAACGGAAGGGGACAAGGACATTGGTAAGTCTAGGGCCTGAACTTTTTTGTTCCAGGCTGACAGTATGGCCCTTTGCAAATTCCTTGAATGGAATTGACCGTAGGGTACTACTTCGAATGATGCCACCATTTTTCCCAGCAGCCTCATGCACAGGCGTATGGACGGCTGTCTTTTTGTACCCACTAGGTGGATCAAATCTCTCAAAGACGACACCTTTTCTTGAGGCAAGAAAATTTTTCTCTGGTCTGAATCCAGCCTTAGCCCCAAGTATTCCAGACTTTTGACTGGTTTTAGGGCTGACTTGTCTCGGTTGATAATCCAACCGTGAGATTTCAGATACTTGATTAGAAGTGGTCATTCACAAGACAGTTTTTCCACTGAGTGGTCTATCAGCAACAAGTCGTCTAGATATGCCATTATCGTTACACCTTGTGTTCTTAGATTGGCCAATAATGGGGCCAGAATTTTTGTGAACACTCTTGGTGCTGTGGCCAGACCGAAGGGTAAGGCTCTGAACTGAAAATGGCGCCCTTCTACTGCAAAGCGTAGAAATTTTTGGTGAACTGGAAAGATGGGAATGTGCAAATAAGCATCTTTGATGTCGATCGAGGCTAGCCATTCCTCCCCTTGTAGGGCAGTGGTCACTGATCGGATCGACTCCATCCTGAAAGTTCTGATATGTAGGAATTTGTTTAGCCCTTTTAGATTTAATATGGGCCTCACGTCCCCGTTTGGTTTCGGGACTGTAAAGAGGTTTGAGTAAAACCCGAACCCGCATTCTTCCAGGGGAACTTCCATAATTACTCCTTGGAGCAATAGTTGTTCTAGTGCCAACAGGAGGGATCCTCTCTTCCGGGGATCCCTTGGCACGTTTGACCTCATAAAATGGGAAGGAGGGGAGTCTTTTAACTCCAATTTGTATCCCAGACTTACTGCGGAGAGCAAAATAAATTACAATATTGGCGCTTGCAAGTTAAAAAAGACAATGTATATATGAGAAGTTACCAAATAAGTCCTTTGAGCTGTGTGACGAGCTTAGATGTGAGTTGTAACAGTCCAAGAAATAACTGGGCAGCCTTACTGGGGGAGCCGAAGCCGGACTCCAAACACATGTAAAACAGAACAAAACAAAAACAAAAAAGGCGCCACTTAGTTAAGACTGTTTTTACTTAAATAACACAGAAGTATTAAAGCACTCACTCATAGGTTGACTTTAGTAGGCACAATAAACGTCTGGTCTGTGGTCACATTCCGCTTGCCGGGAGTCTCAGTATTTAGTGATGACCTCCTCGTTTGTTTGTGATGAAATCCGGAATGTTATCCATGCAGGATGTTGCCGGAAGATTCTTCCCACGGAGCCAGAAGGAGGGCTGGAACACAAACGAAGGGTCCAGCTGAGACGCAACACGACGTTCAGCGGGGTGACGTCAGGACCGTCATGAAACGCGTTTCGATGTACAAAGCGGAGAGACGTTCTAGGTCCCTGCGCGCATCTTTTTCAAGACCATTGCTTGAAAAAGATGCGTGCAGGGACCTAGAACGTCTCTCCGCTTTGTACATCGAAATGCGTTGCATGACGGTCCTGACGTCACCCCGCTGAACGTCGTGTTGCGTCTCAGCTGGACCCTTCGTTTGTGTTCCAGCCCTCCTTCTGGCTCCGTGGGAAGAATCTTCCGGCAACATCCTGCATGGATAACATTCCGGATTTCATCACAAACAAACGAGGAGGTCATCACCAAATACTGAGACTCCCGGCAAGCGGAATGTGACCACAGACCAGACGTTTATTGTGCCTACTAAAGTCAACCTATGAGTGAGTGCTTTAATACTTCTGTGTTATTTAAGTAAAAACAGTCTTAACTAAGTGGCGCCTTTTTTGTTTTTGTTTTGTTCTGTTTTACTGCGGAGAGCACCCATCTGTCTCTGATCGTGTCCCGCCAGTTCTCTGCGAACAACTGAAGTCTTCCCCCACCCGATTAAGGGGGCAACCCTTCATGCATTTGACTTTGGGGGAGGTTTTGTACCTCTCCTGACCCAGGGTTTCTTGTTACCCTGCGATTGTCCCTGATTTTTACCCCCGGGATTTGACCGAGGAGGCCGTCGGAACTGTTTCACAGCCGATGTCCTAGGGACTGGAGAAGCAGGCCTCTTAAAAGAGGGACCTCTAACTCTGTTTTTAACCGGCAAGAGTGTACTTTTACCGCTGGAAATTTTCTGGATATATTTGTCCAGGTCTTCCCCGAATAAGCGTTCACCATGAAATGGGAAGCTAACCAGCAATTTTTTACAGGGAGCTTCAGCAGACCAGTTTTTGAGCCATAGAAGCCTGCGCATATGTACTACAGACAGCGTAAGGCGGGAGGCCTGATGGATTGAATCCTTTATGGCGTCAACCGCAAAGCATAAGGCTCTAGGTAGATCAGCTAGGGCAAGGGCCTGCTGATCTGGCAAGTCCCTTAAGACCTGTTTCAACTGATCCTTCACTGCTTGGCAGACCCCAATAGCTGCCACTGCTGGTTGTGTCACCAAGCCTGCTGTAGAGAAAGCAGATTTTAATAAGGACTCCAATTTTTTATCTATTGGGTCCTTGAACATTTGGACATTATCTACTGGACATGTCAGTGATTTATTCACACAAGAGATGGCTGCGTCCACTGTAGGGACCCTCCATTTTTTGATGAACTTATCCTCCATGGGATAGACCACCGGAAATCTCTTGGGAGGAGTAAATATTTTATCAGGATGTTCCCAATCCTGGTAAATGAGCCCTTCCAATAAAGGATGGATTGGAAAGGAACAAACAGTCTGGGGAGCTTTTAGCGACCCCAACGAGGAGACAGAAGTGGATGATGGCTCCGCAAGGGGCATTTTAAATGCTGATCGGACCATGTTAGTCAGGGACTGAACCCATAATCTTTCAGCATGTGATGCTGAAAATGGCTCTTCCACTGTTGATTCCTCTACAACAGAATCAACCTCATCCTGATCCCCTTCAGGTAGGTCGATCCCTGTATGGGACTGTTGCTCTGCTAACAGGTACTCTGAGGGAGGAGACGGAGATCGGGCGCGCTTTCCCTCTGACAGGGAAGCAGCGATCAATGTTGTCAATCTCTCTTCCAGTCCTCCCAGAGCTGAGGAAAAAACCTCCTCTGTTATATACACAGGAGCAGGTGAACTGAGGACAGCCACAGTACCAGGTACTCCTGAGGGTGCTCTACGGTCACTAACCTCTGATTTTTCAGGGGAGATTGGTGCAGCCGAAGCATGCCCAAGATCCTCAGAGCCCGATGGAGACCCCCTATGCTTCCTGGGATTCTTAGTCCCGGAGACTTTAGACGGCATATTCCTAAGCCCAAAGCTGAGGTATTCCAGCCGAAATACACCACTTACTGACAATAGTCTAGCACAATTTCTGCTATATAAACAGTTGGTGTCTACTAATGTGCCTTTCTATGGGGATGCCTGCATCAACCGCCTGCTGTATGCCTTTCTAAATGTTGCCAGCTCTGTTTCTGCCTTCCATAACCAGCTGACAACACCTAATTGTGCCTTTTATCATGCTGGGACGCCCGCACATGCGCAGAAGCGCTGCGGCGCGCACAGAGCGTCATCCACCAAGCTCCGCCCGTTTTTCCAGCTCACCTCTATAAATAGAGGCCCGTGCACGCGCCCGCGCGCGGGCACGTGCGCCTTCAGCGCTCTTTTTGAAAAGGAACTAGGGACAGAGGCCAGGGCCCTGTTTGCCACAGGGCCGGGGGATGGACGAGCATTGCAACATGGCAGAGGAAACAGTTTCCCATCCAGAGAACTCACCATCTGCCTGGATTTTGACTTGGAAAGAAAAAATCCACATGACAAGAAAACAACGTTCCACAGCGGCCTCTAGTGGTTTAACACAGGTACCGCGGTTTAACCATTTTTTTTTTTTTTCTTGACCACTCTTAAAATTATTACATTTTTTTGTAGTTACAGGCATGCACAGATATTTAGCGGGAATACCGTTAGGTAACAGGCAGAAAGACATATTAGGCTTGGGGGTCCCCCAAGAGAACCAAGTTCCTGAGGGGCCCACACTTACCTTTTCCCCGCCGCAGGACTCTGTTTGGTCCACAGAAGCCCAAACTTCACCTCTCACGGCAGGCATTGTAATTAAACCTTCAGGGACCGGGTTCCCAAGGATTCCACTCCCCTGGACCTGTATAGCACCCTGCACAGAAAACATCTTGGTCGTGGGTATGACCAGAGCTCTGGATCCCAGGGTCCAGCCCTCCTAAGAGAAGCATTACAGGCAAAACCTTGCTCTTCTCTCCAAGGCCCGGGTACCGACCGTTTAGCTATGAAGCTTTTTTGGTCGGATCCGGAATAGCTTACTGAGGCCCAAAAGAACCTGTACGCAAGCTTAGTGCAAAAACACATGTTACTTCTTGGCCAACACCTTAGACACTGGCAAAAAACTGAGGTGCTCCCGGATGGGAGGGGCTTATATAAGGGAGGGTACTTCCGGTTTGGAAGTTGCCAGTGCCAGCACCTGAAGGTAAACTATATAACCCACATAGTAATGACTATGCCGCTCTGTGTCCCGTGATGTATGAGAAAGAAAAGTATAGCAGTTGGGGTAACCACACCATTTTGACCAGGTTTGCTCTTCCAATCACAGTCAATGGAAATTTAGACCAGGTTTTGCCTTGTTGCCTAAATTTTGATACTAGAGGGAGTATATTTTTATCTATATATTCATTGACGTTTGGGGTGATTATCACCCCCCAGATATTTGAATGATACAACCTGCTTCATCTGATTTTCCTGATGTGGAAACTCCACTTGCATTGGGTCACTAGAATCAATAGGCATTATTACGGATTTATCCCAGTTGATTTTGAGTCCTGAGAGTTTACCGTAGGATTCAATCAGTGAAATGGCTGCTAATAAGGATTTATATGTGTCTCCCAAAAACAGTAAAGCATCATCTGCGAACAGTGCTATTTTTTCCTCCCCCCCACTTCTCCGGAATCCCACAATATCTGGACAACTACGGATAGCTTCCGCAAGGGGTTCCAGGGCCATCGCAAAAAGAAGTGGAGACAGGGGGCATCCCTGTCTTGTTCCTCTTTCCAAAGAGAATGGTAAGGAAATAGATCCGTTAATTTGGACTCTTGCACTCGGACCACTATACAACAATTGTACCCACTTTATAAATCTTGGTCCTATTCCAAATTTCTTTAGACAGGTCCAGAGGAATTCCCACTCCATACTATCAAAAGCCTTGGACGCGTCTAAAGACACTATGGCTCTATTTCCTGTATTATCTATGGGTATTTGCATATTTAAAAATAATCGTCTAATATTGTTAGCTGCCGATCTGCCAGGGATAAACCCTGACTGATCAGGATGTATTAATTTGCCAATGTATTTCGAGAGTCTGTTTAACATCAGATGTCAATAATGAAATTGGGCGGTATGAATCCAGTTTAGTGGGGTCTTTACCAGGTTTCAGAATAGAAATAATCACTGCTTCATTCATCGAGGGGGGCAGAGATCCCACCTCGAAAGCGTGGTTAAAAATTGAAAGGAGATCAGGCAATAGCACGTCTCCATAGTTTTTATAAATTTCCCCTGGCAGACCATCCGATCCTGGTGATTTATTGTTAGTTAGATTGGCTGTTGCATTTCTGAGCTCTTCCAGCGTTAAAGGTCTCTCTAGCATCTCTTTCTCATCATCTTGTAGCATTGGCAAATCAATAGTCCGAAAAAAAGTTTCCGTCTCCCCCTCCTGTTCTCTCATCCTACTTTTGTATAACTCCTGGTAAAAAATCTGAAATACCTCAAGGATTTCTAGGGTTTTACTAGTCTTGCCATATATTAGGGATTGAATTTCAGTTATAACGGACGAGGAGCGTTGCATTTTTACCACTGAGGCCAATATATGTCCAGTGCCTTCCCCCTCCTCAAAATAAGGTTGCTGTAAAAAGAACCTTTTGTTTTCTGCTTTCTTAATAGCTACTTGTGTGTTGACACACCATTTAAATTCAATAAAACTTGGGCTAACTGGATACAATTTACAAATTCTTCAGAATATCGTACCCTAACCTCTTTTATTCCTTAACTTGACTTGGGGATGTTTACACTACTAGTAATCTTAATATAATTAATATTTTATTCTTTGTACAATTATCCACTCTTCCCCTTATTTGACCTTATTCCCTTTTATTTATTTTAATATATACTACATTATCACATGAGATATTTAGATTACCTTGTTTAAATTTATTTTATTTAGTTCTGTATATTTTATTTTTCAATACATTCTATGTTTTACTTGCTCATAATATATATTTAATACACTTTATATTTATGAATATTATTCTGAACATGGAATTTCTTTTACTATTTCGAATGCATTTTTTTATATAATGTTATTTAGGTATACCCCTTTTTTTTTATGTTGAAAATTTTAATAAAAACATTGAAACTAAAATATAAAAACACAAGTCTTTGTATTGTTTATGCTTTACTGTACAGCTCTGTGATTGCTGTACCATCTGCTTCGGGGAGAGGCTGGTGCACATATGTATGTTTTGTGATTGGAGGACTAGTGGATGAATGAAGGGTAGGCCTCCTCGAATCACAGAACTCTTAGCAACGTGGGAACCTATAGAATGTGTGCTTAAGCCTCGTATACACTGCTATTTTTTTTTTCCCCATTCAACCCAGTGGGCTGAACAAAATAAAAACCTGACAGCTCAGGAGGAGCCACTGTGCTAACTATCTGATGTTAGTACAGCGATCTCCCCTGCTATTCTAATTGTATTCTGACAGGGGAACGCCCCCCTCCCCCAGCAGAACACTTCAGTCAGAACAGGAGCTGATGGGCAGACATTTTTCGGTCATGTCCTTTCCCATTCGGCCAGCTTCTGTCAGCCTGACTCCAGTACACACAGGCCGATTGGGGTTTCTGGTGAACACCGCCCGACATTCAGCCCGTGTGTAGTAGGCTCAAGAATGGAGCACAGGTGGGGGCCCACAGTCAGCACTTTTAAAGCTTATGATAACACCTGTCGCACCAGAAGATATCCGCAGTGGGGGTATCAGGAAAGGGAGGAGCGGAGAACTGCAGATTTCTTATGTAAACAGCAGTCCCCAGCACATGGGACATACTTCATTGCTGGCTAGTAGCATCCTTAGCTTGGGAAAAAAAAAAAAAAAAAATAGGATTTTTTGTACTCACCGTAAAATCCTTTTCTCTGACATCCATGGACTGACACGGTGTCTCTTTACACTTTACACATGGGTTATGTCCCTGCTTGCAGGAGAAGACCTAGGCAGAATGTGAAATGTTATACATACATTCTAAAAGCCAGAGCTGAACAGCCCCACCCAGGGGCGGTCCCTCTGGACATAACCCTCCCACTACAGTCAGCAGACTTCAGTTTGTAACAAAGCAGTACAAACTTAAAAGGAAGGGTGGGTGCCGTGTCAGTCCATGGATGTCAGAGAAAAGGATTTTACGGTGAGTACAAAACATCCTATTTTCTCTTACCATCCATGGACTGACACGGTGTCTCTTTACACTTTACACGTGGGATGGCCCAAAGCAGTGTCAAGAGGGATGGGAGCAGTATAAATGGAAAAACCAAAACTTCACTTCAATAAAGGCAGAGCTCCTCAACGGAGGAGTCGCAACTTTAAACAGCGGCCTGCAGCACCCTGCGGCCGAAGGAAGCATCCAAAGATGCAGCCACATTAACCTTATAAAAAACTTAAAAGGCATGAACAGACGACCAGGTCGCCGCCTTGCACACTTGTGCAACTGACGCTTGATGTCGGGAAACCCAGGAAGCACCAATTGCCCTGGTGGAATGCGCCGTCACCGGAAAGGGAGGCGCCCGCCCTTTGAGAGCATAGGCTTGAATGACGGTTTGTCTGATTCCCCTAAAAATGATGGCAGACGAAACCGCTTGGCCCTGTTATGGACCAGAGACAGTCACAAACAGCGAGTCAGACTTCCGAATAGAAGCAGTAGCAGACAGGTACACCCGTAAGGCTCGTACCACATCCAATATGTGCAGCGCAAACTCTCTGGGATGCGATGGGTGAGGACACAAGGACGGGAGGGCAATGTCCTCATGTAGGTGAAAGGTCGACACCACCTTTGGCAAAAAAGGAAGGTCGCGGATGCAACACCGCCTTATCCTTATGGATGACCCAATATGGCGACTTGCAGGACAAAGCCGCCAACTCAGACACTCGTCAAACAGAAGTGATTGCCACTAAAAAGGCCACCTTCTGAGACAAGACAAGAGGGGAATATCCCGGATATTCCCAAAAGGAGGTTCCTGGAGGCTTGACAGGAGGGAGCACATGGCGAACCCCCAACACAAGGTGCTAACCAAGAAAAATGACCCGCTAGAGGTCGCTGAAAGAAGACGGCCAAGGCCGAAATCTGATCCTTGATGGTACTCAAAGCAAGCTTTTGGGTCACTCCACACTGCAGAGGACGCAGGATTCTGGGGACGGAATACGTCCGAGGACGCCAGTCCAGCGCTTCGCACATGGCGATATAAGCTTTCCAGGCACGGTGATAGATCTGCCTGGAGGAAGACTTCCGTGTCCTTAACATGGTCAAAATGACCGAGTCCGAGAGACCTCGGTCCCTCAACACCTGGCTTTTAACAGCCCTGCCGTTAAAGCCAGAGACTATAAGCCGGATGAAACATAGGACCTTGAGACTGAAGGTCCTCCCTCATCGGCAACCGCCAGGGAACGTCCGCGACGAGAAGTGCCAGATAAGCGTACCAGTGATGCTGAGGCCAATCTGGAACAATTAGGATCGCCGGAGTTTATATCAGGCGATAAGGACCCTATGGGGCCACCAACGCATCCGAGGCATCGCCCAAGGATCCCTGGATCTGGCCACAACCTCGACTCTTGCGATTGAGTCGAGAGGCCATCAGGTCCACATCCGGCGTGCCCCACCGTCGGTAAAGGAGTTGAAATATGCAAGGACCACTCTTCTTGGTCCGGTGTCTGGCGATTGGCGACTCAGATAGTCCGCCTGCCCATTGTCTATGCCCAGAATGTAAAATGGCCTACAGAGCCGACACGTTTCTTCCGGCCCACTTCAGGATACTGACTACCTCGGAAGCCGCAGCTGAGCTCCGAGTTCCCCCTTGATGGTTTACATACGCCAGCGCCATGGCGGTGTCTGACTGGCTCCTGATGGAGCGACCCCGTACTCTCTCCGACCTGAGGAGAGACACAGTCTGATGGCCCGTATTTCCAGAACAGTGATTGGTAAACGGGCTCGTCTGGAGTCCAAGGCCTGAGCCGACAGGACTCCCCAGACTCCACCCCAGCCCGTCAGGCTGGTGTCCGTCGTGAGTACCGTCCATTGGATGGGAGGGGAACGACTTTCCAGACCGAAGAGCCGAGGATCTCAACCACCATGTCAGGGGCGCCCTGACCAGTTGAATCACCTAGATCTGAAGATCCAAGGACAACGGGGATTTGTCCCAGGTGGACAAGATCTCCTTCTGCAATGCCCTGGTGTGTGATTGGGCATACGGAACGGCCGCGAAGGAGGCCACCACGAGTCTCGGGACTCTCATGCAAAAAACGGATTGGACAACCATTTTTGGGATGTCAGCACCCGCACCGCAGACTGAAGTGTCAGCAACTTCTCCAGAGGTAGGATACCTTTGCCTCCAAGGAGTCCAGAATCAGAACTAGATACTCCAGACACTGAGTCGGGACCAGGACTGACTCCTGAATGTTCAGGAACCACCCGAGTCCCTGAGGGTCTAATTGACGATATTCACCTTTCCTCTAAGTCTGATCCACTTTCTGCTCTTAGCAGAAGATCGTCCAGATAGCCCACGACAGCAATACCTCGCTGTAACAGAAGGCTAGAACCGGAGCAAGCACCTTGGTGAACACCCTTGGTGCCGAGGCTAGGCCGAAAGGAAGAGCCACAATCGATAGTGGACTTCGCTGATCGCAAAGCGCAGAAACTTCTGGTGACTTGCGCAGATCGGAACATGTAAGTAGGCGTCCTTGAAGTCCAAGGACGCCAGAAGAAAATCCCTTTGGTGGAGTGTAGCGATCACCGTGCGAATGGATTCCATGCGGAATTTCTGCACCTTCTCGAAGGCATTCAGGGCCTTGAGGTCCAGGATAGGTCGAACCACGTCCTATTTTTGGGACGACAAACAGATTCGAGTAGAATCCCTGAAAACTCTCCTGTGACGGAACCGGCACAATCACTCCGGACCTGATCAAATCCTGTACAGCCCCCAAGAGGGCTGCCCGACAGGTAGGAAGGAGAGGAAGATTTGAGGGAAAGAATCTGTCTGGGGGCCAGGATCGGAATACTATCCTGTATCCTGAGGTGACCACCTCGCACACCCACCAGTCGGAGATTCGGGAGGACCACCGATTCGTGACCTGCGAAGTCGTCCCCCCACCCCAGAGTCGGGCGGAGGCAAGACTTCACGCGGAGGCGGGCTTGGGAGCCGCTTGTTCGGCTTACGCACCCAGGGGCACTTGTGCCCACCAGCCGCACTGCCGTCAGTCTGAGAGGGCTTACCCGTGGACTGACTGACTAAAAAACCCCGTTTTGCTGGAAAGGAAGGCCCCTGTTTGCGGCGGGCCTCCTCACTCACCCTTGCTAGTCTAAGGAAGAAGAGTGCTTTTACCTCCCATGACATCCATGACGATGTCATCCAGAGCAGCACCGAAAGGTCTATCACCTTTAAATGGTAGATCCGTCAGGAGCTTCCTAAGGCCAGGTCAGCAGACCAGCACTTCAACCAGATAAGACGACGCAATACCACCGCCGAGACAGAGGCCCTGGATATTAAAGGGGCCGCATCCAACGTGGCGTCGCACACATAAACCAGGCCCTGAACCAGTTGGTGGGCCAAAGCAACTGTCTGGAGGAAGATTATTCTCCTGTACAGCTAGGTGCAACATTTTTGCCCAACCTGTAAGTGTTTAAAGACACAAGGGTCGCCGCTACCACAGGCCGTAGGGCGGATCCCAACAAGGCAAACATGGCTCTGCTCACCACTTCTGACCTCCTGTCAGTGGGGTCCTCAAATGCAGGAGTTCCCTCCATCGGGAGAGTGATGGCCTTGTTCAACCGGTCGACTGGAGGGTCGACCCTGGGGGAGAAGCCCACTTTTTAGGTAGGGCATCTTCAAGGGGTATCTGATAGACAAACGCCGCGGGACCATAAAAAAAAAAAAAAATTCTTCTGCGGCTTTTCCCAGACCTTATCAATGAGCTGGTCAAAGAAAGTACATATGGAAAAACCTCTTTAGAAGGCCCGGCCTTAAAAGAACCAAAAGGAGACTGTATCCGCAGCATTTTAGCTTGAGAGTGTCCCTCACCGCAGTCATGATTACACTAACAAGCGCCCTGTCATTTACTGACTCAGAACTGGAGTTTTCCTCATAAGGAATGTCCTGTTCAAAACCATCCAATACATTCAGAACTAGGGTCCTGAGCGGTAGTGGCTAGGCCCATATCTGAATCAGCGCACTGCCCTCATGAAGTAAAGTGGGGAGAGGGCGCTTTTTGCTCCCTTGCGCTTGCACACAGCTCCCATCCTGGTCAGAAAAGATTCCAGGACTGCCCACAACTGGTCCCTAGGGGCCGCAGGTGCTGAAGCACTGCCTGTTGTCCACTGACATTTAGGGGAAGCTGGTGACAGAGACTCCATATTGCCCCCCTCTGAGACTCCTCAGATAAAAAGTCCACCCACAGGCTGTGCTGACTGAGGAGGGGGCGCCCAGGGGACTCACCAAACCGGACCAGGGACCGCTCAGTTCGGCTGTCTGTACCGCGCTGTGTCAGCGCTGGTGAGCTGTGAGGAGATTTGCGCTGTTACAGCAGCGCTAGAGGCCAAAACTAGTGCTGAAGAGCGCGCGGGCTACAAGAAAATGGCCGCCGCACTTCACTGAGGCGATCCGCGGCAAGATGGCCACCATGACTCAGCAAAAGTGAAAAAAACAGCACACAGACAGCGCCACTCAGGCCCCAAAATACACAAAAAAGGCCCCAAGCATATCTGCAGACCAGCATTAGCCCCTCCAATAACAGTGTGACCCCCAGGCACCCCACACAGCACAGCGCCAGCAATGGTGACAGAGAGTGACAATGAAATACAGGGGGAGACAGGGAAAATCCCCCACAGAGAAACACACAGCCTTTTGTACTCACCTGCAGGCAGGAGAGACTACTTACCCGTCCCCTGAGGGACCCACTGGTGTGTTTCTGACAGGACTATCACAGAGCAGTACTGAGTAGCTGTCGGCCCGGTCCACCGTGAAAGATACAGTCAGTCAGGAACTGTTCAGTCTTGAGAGGACCGTGGGAGCATGAAAGCAAACCCGGCCACCCCTGGAGTCATGGGGCCTGTCGTGAACTGAGTCTCACGCACACAAGGCGAGGATCAGCACGCTCGATGGTCGGACAGGGAAGACTACGAGGATATCTTGTACCCAACCTGTTGCCCAGCCGACAGTTGATAGAAAATTCTCAAAAATAAAATAAAAAAGAATTCCAGAAAAGGAATAAAAATAGGTCAGGAGACTGGCTCCTGAGAGAGCCACGTCTTCTCCTTCTGCTAGGCAGAAAAAAAACTGAAGTCTGCTGACTGTAGTGGGAGGGTTATGTCCGGAGGGACCGCCCCCTGGGTGGGGCTGTTCAGCTCTGGCTTTTAGAATGTATGTATAACATTTCACATTCTGCCTAGGTCTTCTCCTGCAAGCAGGGACATAACCCACGTGTAAA
The DNA here is from genome assembly GCA_029206835.1 of Rana muscosa. NCBI lineage: Eukaryota > Metazoa > Chordata > Amphibia > Anura > Ranidae > Rana > Rana muscosa. Next base: position 859,109,715 of record CM055117.1, read on the forward strand.
GTGTAAAGAGACACCGTGTCAGTCCATGGATGGTAAGAGAAAACTCATTTTTCACTCAACTTCAGGTTTAAAACTCACATGAAATCTTATGATTGGGTTAATTGATCCAGTTTTGGATCCAACTAAAGTGTTTCTAAAGTCTAAACTTTTTTTTTATTTTTTATCTTAATGCATTCTGTGCATTAGCCCTGGTTCACACTGGTGCGTTTTGACAATGCGATTTGACATGTCAATGGCACTGTCCTTATCGGTGCGATGCCGCATCTGCGGCGCTGCACAGATTTCAAAAAGTTGTTTCTGTACTACTTTTTGTGATTTCAGGCCGCAATTTACATTGACATCTGTGCAGAAACTGAACAGAGGTCTCTAAAATTGCGTCCGAAATCGGGACTGACAAGCGGGAATGAAATTGTGCAAGTTCAGCTAAACTCGCACGGCTTTATTCCCGCAGCCCAGTGTGAACCTGGGCTTAAAGGGGTTGTAAACCCTCGTGTTTTTTTTTCACCTTAATGCAGCTGTTTAGAAAAGTGAAGGGATTCGGAATACCGTATATACTCGAGTATAAGCCAAGTTTTTCAGCACATTTTTTGTGCTGAAAATGCCCCCCTCGGCTTATACTCCAGTCACCTTTTTGTGCCTGATCTCCCGAACTTTGGGGACCCGGTACCAGCCAGCAGTAGGTCCCCTGGACCCCAAACTTGGCACACATGTAGCCCCACTCTTTCTCTACAAATTTACAAAGTTTGTTGGCCGGGGAACACCGATTTTTTTCAAAGCCGGGAACCCCTTCCATAGACTCCCATGTTAAATGGTAATTTCTCTGGTGATTTTGGGGACCCGTGCTGGCCGGTCATAGGTCCCCTGGACCCGAAACTTTGCACACATGTAGCCCCATTTCTCCTCTACAAGTGTGCAAAGTTTGTTGTCTGGGGGACCTACGGCCGGGGAGCACCGTTTTTTCAAACCCGGGAACCCCTTCCATAGACTCCCATGTTAAACGCCAGTCTAGTCGTGGGCACATTGAGGCATGGGCACAGTGAGGCATGCAGATGGACACCCTAGGCTTATACTCGAGTCAATACCTTTTCCCATTTTTTTTGTGGTAAAATTAGGTGCCTCGGCTTATATTCGGGTCGGCTTATACTCAAGTATATACGGTACTTTATGAATGCACTGCAACTGCCAATGAGAGGCTGCCCGATAGATTGAAAAACTGAAGGTAATTTTTTCCACTTATAATAAGCTCACATGTTAAAATTTGCCTTCCCCCCCCCCTCTGGAAATTCGTTCAAACCCTCAAAACAAATAGGATTTTTGTACTCACCGTAAAATCTGTTTCTCTGACGTCCATGGACCAACACAGCTCTCATACTGATTACATGTGGGTATACGTCCCTGCTTGCAGGAGAAGACCTAGGCAGAATGTTAGATGTTAAAACATTCTACAACAAGCCAGAGCCAAACAGCCCCGCCCAGGGGGGCGGTCCCTCCGGACATTACCCTCCCACCTGCAGCTAGCAGCCTCAGTTCGTAACAAAGCATTACAAACCTTAAAAGGAAGGGGTGGGTGCTGTGTCGGTCCATGGACGTCAGAGAAACGGATTTTACGGTGAGTACAAATATCCTATTTTCTCTTATCGTCCATGGACCGACACAGCTCTCATACTGAGTACATGTGGGACGTCCCAAAGCAGTATAAGAAAAGGGTGGGAGCAAAAAAGTAAGGAACTACCAAAACTTCACTCCAAACCATTAGAGCTCCTCAACGGAGGAGTTGCAACATTAAACAGTGGCCTGCAACACTTTGCGGCCAAAGGAAGCATCCGAAGATGCAGCCACATCAACCTTGTAGAATTTAGAAAAGGTATGAATGGACGACCAGGTCGCCGCCTTGCACACTTGTGCAACCGACGCTTGATGTCGGAAAGCCCAGGAAGCACCAATTGCCCTGGTGGAATGCGCCGTGACCGGGAAGGGAGCCATTAAGAAAGCCACCTTCTGGGACAAGGTCAAGAGAGGAATCTCCCTGATATTTTCAAAGGGATGTCCTTGGAGAACCGAGAGCACCAAATTCAGATCCTAAGGAGAGGGGGGGGGGGGAAATCACATGGCAAACCCCCTGCACAAAAGGTGCTAATCAAGAAATGGCCCATTAGCGGTCGTTGAAAAAAAGACAGCCCTGGGCCGAAATCCGACCCTCGATGGTACGCAAGGCCAGCTTTTGGGTCTCACCACGCTGTAAGAACAGCAAAATCTTGGGAACGGAATACGTCCGTGGACGCCATCAAGCTCCTCGCACATATCGATGTAAGCCTTCCAGGTACGGTGGAGGAAGATGTCCGTGCCACAACATAGATGAGGAGATGACCGAATCCGAGAGACCTCGGTCCCTCAGCACCTGGCTTTAACAGCCGTGCCAAAGCCAAGGACTGCAAAGCAGGATGAGGTATGGGACCACGAGACAGAAGGTCCACCCAAATAGGCAGTCACCAAGGAACGTCTGCGACTAGCCGAACTAGATCAGCATACCAATGTCGCCATCCCGGAGCAATGAGGATCACCGTAATGGCCTCGACCACTACTCTGCGAAGCAGGCGAGGCAACAACAGTAGCGGAGGGTAAGCATACATCAGGCGATACTGCCCCCATGGGCCACCATTGCGTCCGACGCGTCTGCCCAGGGATCCCTGGACCTGGCCACGAATCTCTACATCTTGCGAGTGAGTCGAGAGGCCAAAAAGGTCCACACCCGGTGCCCCACCTCCGGTAAAGGAGGTGAAAACTCCTCCCGACGCAAGGACCCTTCCCCTGGAATGCACACGGCCGACAGAACCGTCCTGCAGCGGGATGGGTATGATAAACCCAAGGAGATCCCGCAATGTATCGGAGAAGGGAGGCCCCGGCTTACGGGGTGCCTCAATTGTTGGCCAAGAAAGGCAACCTGACAGAGCTTCCCTAGAAACTCGGTCAGAGAACCAGTAACTCAGCCTCTAAAAGGTGGCGCAGACCCACCCCGGACACAGAGACCCTAGAGGCTAAAGCAGTTGCAGTGCACCTGCTAGTCGACTGATAGATGAAGCAGAGGCTTTTGCCCAGTCATTGAGCTTCAGGAACGCCAGAGACGCAGACACTACCGGGCGTAACGCTAACCTCAGCATGGCGAACACAGTCCAAACTAGCGCCTCTGCTCCATTGATAAGTGCTCATTGTACAAACACATTGTTTATACTGTGTATTGCGTCAAAACGGGCAATTAGAGCGTGGGAGGAAACCCCCTCAGCCCCAAAGAGCATAGTACAACCGCATACGCATACCGTGTAGGTACTATAGTATGTGTGATAAACATTTTGAACATGTCTATATGTGCATGGTGCCGAAAGCGCGCACACCGTTAGCGCGTGGGAGGAAACCGGAGGACACCCACATACCGTGTAGGGGACGGATGGGGACGTATCGCCATACATCTGATTTTGGCTGATTGGGTCGGATGTCAGCGGACATGTCTCCGCTGACATCTGATGCTCCATAGGATTGCATGGAGCGGCCGTTCAGGTCCGCCAACAAAACTGAAATGCGGACCAGAACGGTCCGACCATGTGAAAGGGGCCTAAGATGGGTCAGCGGCTGTCAAGTCTTTGCAGATGTTCCTTGTTTTGATGGTAAAGAGAAGAGCTCCAGACTAGTCTTTTTTTTTTTTTTTTTTTTTTTATGGTTCTTGGGGAGGGTGTGGACAGAACTGATCTGACCAATTAAGATGTGTCTGCATTTGTGATTATGTAGCGGTCTTTCCACAGATATTATGATCTTTAATCACTTGCCATTTTAGACACTTGGCTCCAGCATGTAAAAATTACTTAGAACCCCACATAAATTATATATATATATATATATATATATATATATATATATATATATATATATATATATATATATGTGTGTGTGTGTGTGTGTGTGTGTGTGTGTGTATGTGTGTGTATGTGTGTGTGTGTATGTGTGTGTGTGTGTGTATGTGTGTGTGTGTGTGTATGTGTGTGTGTGTGTGTGTGTGTATGTGTGTGTGTATGTGTGTGTGTGTATGTGTGTGTGTGTGTGTGTATGTGTGTGTGTGTGTGTGTGTGTGTGTGTGTGTGTGTAGTAGGATTTTTAAAACAGCTTACCTGTAAAATCCTTTTCTTGGAGTACATCACGGGACACAGAGCGGCATAGTCATTACTATGTGGGTTATATAGAATTACCTTCAGGTGCTGGCACTGGCAACTTCCAAACAGGAAGTACCCTCCCCTATATAAGCCCCTCCCATCCGGGAGCACCTCAGTTTTGTAGCAAAGCAATAAGTGTCCCCAAAAGAGGGGTGGGAGCTCTGTGTCCCGTGATGTACTCCAAGAAAAGGATTTTACAGGTAAGCCGTTTTAAAAATCCTACTTTCTTGTTCATACATCACGGGACACAGAGCGACATAGTCATTACTATGTGGGACGTCCCAAAGCAATGCCAAATGAGGGGGGGGGATATACCATACATAAGCTGGGCGCCATCAGGCATGAGGATCTTTTGGGGCCTGCAACACACTGCGCCCAAAGGCGACATCCTCCTGACTTCTAACGTCCACCTGGTAGAACCTAGTAAACGTGTGTACTGAAGACCATGTTGCGGCCTTACAAATTTGCGCCAGGGAGGCCTGGTGATGCACTGCCCATGAAGTTCCAACTGCTCTCGTGGAGTGCGCTCTAACTTTGAACGGAGGCGGTCTACTTCTCAAGCCATAGGCTTGTATTATGACCTGTCGAATCCACTTGGCTAAAGTAGATTTTGATGCTGCCTGACCCTTTCTGGGGCCTTCCGGCAGAACAAACAAAGAATCCGTTCTACGAATCTGAGCAGTGGCTTTTAGATAAGCTTTAACTGCTCTTACTACATTCAAAGAATGCAATAACTTTTCCTCTACCGAGCTCGGTTTGGGGAAAAGAAGGAAGAACCACATCCTGGTTCAAGTGAAACCTCGATACCACCTTAGGAAGAAAGGCTGGGTGAGGACGTAATACTACTCTGTCCTCATGAATAACCAGATATGGCTCTTTACAGGACATGGCGGCTAATTCCGACACTCTTCTAGCCGAGCATATGGCTACTAAAAATATCAATTTTCTGGTGAGTAGAACCAAGGAAATGTGCCGCAAAGGTTCAAATGGCTGCTTCTGCAGAACCGACAGAACCAAATTTAGATCCCATGGACATATGGGAGCTTTAATCGGTGGAATAATACGAGTCACCCCTTGCATAAAGGATTTGACAAGTGAATGCATAGCCAGGGGCCTTTGAAATAGTATTGATAAGGCCGAAACCTGACCCCTGATAGTACTTAAGGCAAACTTCCTGTCTACAGGCCACTGTAGGAAGTCCAGAATTCTGCCTATAACGTACTTACGTGGATGCCACTTTCTGGCCTCGCACCAAGTGATGTACGCCTTCCAAACTCTATAGTAGATCTGCCTGGATACAGGCTTCCTGGCATTGATTATAGTTGATACCACAGAGTTAGAGAGACCTCTCTTCTTTAGGATGTGGGATTCAATAGCCAGGCCGTTAAACTTAGAGTTAGTAAGGAAGGGTGGTATATCGGCCCTTGCGAAAGCAGGTCCGGACGACGTGGAAGGGTCCAAGGACTCCCCACAGACATTTTGATGATCTCCGCGTACCAGGCCCTTCGGGGCCACGCTGGAGCCACCAAGATCACCGGCTTCTTTTCCAACCTGACTCTGCGAAGGAGTCGAGGCAACAATTGTAGCGGAGGGAATGCATATATCAGTCTGAACTGATTCCAAGGGAACACCAGAGCATCCGAGCCGCAAGCGAGGGGATCCCTTGTCCGGGAGACAAATCTGTCCACCTTTGCGTTGAATCTGGATGCTAGCAGATCTACATCCGGTGTTCCCCACCGCTGACATATTGCTCGGAAGACCTCGGGATGAAGGGACCATTCCCCTGGGCATAACTGTTGGCGACTTAGAAAGTCCGCCTTCCAATTCTCCACCCCTGGAATGAAGACAGCTGATATACATGGGACATGCTTTTCTGCCCATTCCAGGATGTGACTTACTTCCCTCTGGACTGCACGACTCCTGGTGCCTCCCTGATGATTGATATATGCCACTGCTGTGGCATTGTCTGATTGAATTCTGACAGGGGACCCTTGGAGTCTGGATGCCCAGGCTACTAGGGCATACCGGGCTGCTCGTATCTCTAAGAGATTGATGGGCAGGGTTTTTACTACATTTGACCATCTGCCCTGGAGAGACCATTGCTCCAGTACTGCCCCCAGCCTATAAGGCTGGCATCTGTAGTGACCACCTTCCAGGATATCGGACTGAAGGGTTTTCCCTTCTGGAGATTCTGGGGGATCAACCACCAGCAGAGACTCTTCCGAACGGAAGGGGACAAAGCCATCGGGAAGTCTAGAGCCTGAATTTTTCCGTTCCAGGCTGACAATATGGCCCTCTGTAAATTCCTTGAGTGGAATTGGGCGTATGGCACAGCTTCGAATGATGCTACCATCTTTCCTAGCAGCCTCATGCACAGGCGTATGGACGGCTGTCTTTTTGCACAAAGCAGACGGACCAAGCCCCTCAAAGAGGATACCTTGTCTAGAGGTAAGAAAATCTTCCTCTGGTCTGAATCCAGCCGTAGCCCTAGATATACCAGGTTTTTCACTGGCTGTAGGGCTGACTTGTCCAGGTTGATGACCCAACCGTGAGATTCTAGATACTTGATTGTATCGACAATTACCACTTCTAGCTTGGCAACTGAGTGGTCCATCAACAACAGGTCGTGTAGGTATGCCATTATCGTTACACCTCGTGTTCTTAGATCGGCCAACAGTGGGGCCAGAATTTTTGTGAACACTCGTGGTGCTGTGGCCAGACCGAATGGTAAGGCTCTGAACTGAAAATGGCGCCCTTCTACTGCAAAGCGTAGAAATTTTTGATGACCTGGAAAGATGGGAACATGCAAGTAAGCATCTTTGATGTCGATCGAGGCTAACCATTCCTCCCCCTGTAGGGCAGCGGTGACCGATCGGATCGACTCCATCCGGAAGGACCGGACGTTTAGAAATTTGTTTAGACTCTTTAGGTCCAATATGGGTCTTATGTCCCCGTTTGGTTTCGGGACTGTGAAAAGGTTTGAGTAGAAACTCAACCCCCACTCTTCCATAGGAACCTCCATAATTACTCCTTGGAGCAATAGTTGTTCTAACGCCACTAGGAGACACCTTCTTTTCAGAGGGTCTTTTGGCATGCCTGACCACATAAAATGGGAAGGAGGAGACTCTTAACTCCAACTTGTATCCCAGAGTTACTGCGGAGAGCACCCATCTGTCTTTGATCGTCTCCCGCCAGGTCTCTGTGAACAACTGAAGTCTTCCCCCCACCCGTTTGAGTGGGGGCAGCCCTTCATAGGCTTGACTTGGAGGCTGGTTTAGTACCTCTTCGGATCCAGGGCTTTTTATTACCCTGTGACTGTCCATGATTTTTACCTCCTGAGTTTGACCGAGGAGGCCGTCGGAACTGCTTAGTAGCAGACGTCCCAGGGATAGGAGAGGTAGTCCTCTTAAAAGACGGACCCCTAGACCTCTTTTTAATTGGTAAGAGAGTACTTTCACCACTGGAAATCTTCTGGATATATTTATCCAGGTCTTCGCCAAAAAGGCGTTCTCCATGAAATGGGAAGCTAACTAAGAGCTTCTTACAGGGAGCCTCAGCAGACCAGTTCTTGAGCCACAGAAGCCTACGCATAAGTACCAAAGACAGCGTGAGGCGGGAGGCCTGATGGATAGAATCCTTGATGGCGTCAACCGCAAAGCATAATGCTCTAGGCAGATCAGCCAGAGCCTGGGCCTGCTGGTCTGGCAAATCCCTCAGGACCATTTTCATTTGATCCTTTAAAGCTTGGCAGACCCCAATAGCTGCCACTGCTGGCTGTGTAACAGCCCCTGCTGTGGAAAAAGCAGATTTTAATAAAGATTCCA